>JAMPIV010000347.1:600000-815000 GCA_024509875.1 Oreohelix idahoensis
ATTTAAGCAATGCGAATGTATTCATTGTGGGCCGAAAATGTGGGCCAAGGTTAACATCAAATAACGTGGAAACTGTCAAAATATTCATCTTGAAAATTGCGATCCTCACAATTGAACATCACTTTTATTGACGGACGTAAAACAGACAATTATGGACATCATCATAGGTATCATATTAACAGTTCAGCTATTAATCACAGGACATCTGATTTAGTGTATCTATGTTCATGGATGATCATCAATAATTTCAAAACGGCTGACCTTTCAAGGACAGACATACATCTTATAGTCATGAGGTATATCAGACATCACAGAAAATTCCATCTTTAAACTGGCTTCGTAAACATGATACATTTAGGACATTTGATCATCATCATTTAGGCGTCCTGGTACATAGTGCATTTCCTATCCTTATTCCTGAGATTCAATTTACCTCTCCTTATGAGCCGTAATTTGTATGACGGCGAATAGACAATCCATCTTTTCAATTACGTTTTTGTAACAACAATTTCATCAAAATACAGGCTGGCATTCAATGACTTTTTCTTCAATCGTTGATCCATTACAGTACCATTACATGGAAGGTTCTGTCTAGGTTCCAACGTGATTTAGAGTGGGATCAGTATATATATATATATTTAATTATTCAATTTCTCTTGAATGAAAAGACTTAAGTTGAGAACCCATGGCAATATCTTCTTCTTAGAAGGCCGGGTCACGTAGTAATTACTTTAAGTCGGCCACCAAACAGGGGCGAAGAGACACAGACAACATGTCTGACTTTCATACCAGCTATCTCCTTGAGCTTACCACGTCATCTGACGATTAGCAACAAAACGCGCAGAATTCCCAATAACAAAATGTGCGCTCCCGTGCACGATGAATAAAATTACAAATATATTATTAACATATTAGTTGATGCGTACTCTCTTAACAGAAGTAGGACCTGTGACTACTTTATGACTGTTAAGGACCCAAAAAGGACGCAACAGAAGCATCACCACTTGGTGCAATTTGCAGCTTCATCCTCCCAGGTTGCTGGATTTATGTGATGTCTTAATGTCTCTCTTGCACACATCTTTGAACCTCAGTTGCGGTCGCCCGGCTGTTCTTTTGTCATCTGCCAGTTGTCTGTAGAAGATATCTTTAGGGATGCTACCATTCTCCATGCGGCAGACATGATGAAGCCAGCATAGTCTGTGCTGTCTAAGCAGTGTATATATTCATTGAAGGCCAGCACATAACAGCACCTCGACTTATGTCACTTTGTCCTTTCACAAAATACCAGGAATGTGGTGTAGACTCTGTAGATAGAAGGGATTTCTTAAGTTGTTTTTCGCATAGGGGTTAAGTGTGCAAGACTTAACATAGCTGGTGACCAAACAGTTGAATTGCAGCTCTAACAGGATTGAGCCTTCTTTCTTGCTTAGCATAGGTTGTCCATGTCTTGCTGCCATATAGATGTATGCTGGACATAAATGTAGACCTTGTCGTAATTGGTGGCAGATTTATTACAAGGACTGTGTGTTTATATTTATTAAAATTTGTGTAAAAGCAACGTTATTAAAACTAGTTGTGGACAGAGTCAAACAAGTATTACAAAGCAATGAGTCTGGAGGAAAAGTGCAATACCATTCCATTTATGAAACAGATCAAAACAACTAAAATGCAAATGGCTTAAGACATTGATATTCTGTTGAACACAATCAGCATGTGATTCAAATAAAAAAAAACTACTAGACAATAGTTTATATTGGAATTAGCTTGAAAAGCAAAGTGGATTAAGCTTTTAAAAACTGCAGAGTGATATTCAGGCATCAGTGTCTTTTCAAGGGCTGAATTGGCCACACTCACCAAAAAAATAACCAGCACAGTTTAAAGCCTTGTTTTTTAACAAAATTAGAATATATTTTAATTTTAATCTTTTGATAATGCACCTTATGGTTTGAGTTACATACACTTCACTGTATACATAATTTTTCAGTTGTAAAACTGAATACAGACAACCCTCAACTTACGATGGGGCTCTGTCATAAGTCAAAATGTTTGTATGTTGGAAATCACTGTATACTGTATGAACTGCAAGGATATGTTAACAAGTACCATGTCTAAATGCTAAAATGTATGTGTATGTTGTGTTATATATTCAAAAAAATGTTATGCTTTGTTTATAGTAAGTAATACAGTGTACAAATTATAACATAAAATTACTGTACTGTACAGTCTTGTACTGTAATAAGTAATGAAACATAAGTGTAAAGTACTTCTGGAATGACTGTCATAAGTATGAGTGGCTGTAAGTCACATACACTCTAGTCAAGGACAATCTGTCCTTGACTGTCATAAGTATGAGTGGCTGTAAGTCACATACGTGCTAGTCAAGGACAATCTGTCCGTACATATTGTAAAAGAACTATATAAGATGGGTGTGTCGTATAAATGGATATTCAACAATTTCTCACACACGCAAGAATTAATCCAGCGCCACTGGTTACAGTTCCTTTACATTTATTAAACTGTTACACAAGTCCTGAATACCATTTACATTGATATGCCTACTGACATTAAACTGAGGCTAACATTGCCTATAGGAAATAACTAATTACGGTATTCATGCACTGGCTTTACGGGCACACACTAACAGTACACACAAACGACACTGTGCGGATACACCCTTGCACCTGTAATACAGCATCCCAGTGTGAATCACTTATCACAAGTGATTGGCGGCATTAAACATTGCCACATAGATTCACTCAGAATCTCTTTCAGGCGGGAACCCAACAACGCCTGTATTTATTCCAACATAACAGCTACCTGGCGGGAAATACACAGCGCCTTATCCATTGTAGCTCCAGGGCGGGAAATGCAATGCCCTATACTGTTCTCCATGAACAGAAATATAAAGTTCCCACAGGAACGCTTCCTGGCGGGACAATGAACTTCGCCTGTATGACATTAGGTAGGACCTACAATATAATTGCTATATCCATCACATTTGGAATAATCACATCTGTAGTTTTCCACAGTCACACAGTACGAGCATACCGCTCTGCTACAAATCACAGACTCGAGCGAACAGCTTGGCTGCCAAACAGACTATCCCCAGTCACACTCTGGTACTTCCTCTTTCACCCAGACTTGTGTTCATCAAACACGCTTTCTTCCAGCGCATGCACAAGTCACAAAAAGCTGACATAAAGTCAGACATGGACTAAATTCCCGAGTTACACTTAAACAAGCGTTGACAACATCAGTGACCTTTACTCCAATCACTATCATCATTCACACTCATGAAACCGTTATGTAACACATGTTTTTTCTGTTGTGAACCTTTGCCTTTTTTCAGGTAAATAAAGGGTTTTTAAAAAGGGATGCATGCTGTTACCTGATCTGTTCAATCTGTACTGTGAAAATATAATGAGTTGCTTAGAAGGCATATCAGGAATATCAGCTGGTGGACATAATTTAAACGATTTGAGATATGCTGAAGCCATAACAGCAAAAAGTTAAAAGGTGTTGCAGGAAATGATTGATACAATAGTGACAGAAAGTTTTAAAAAAGGCCTTAGCCTTCATAGAAAAAAGAAGAAAATGACATCCAGAAAGTACTATCAATGTAGATGGAACTGTTTTAAACAAGTCTGTTCGATTCAAGAGCTCTGTACCATATATGCAAACGTGTAATAAGAACAGCTGATGGACTCAATGAAGCATTTGGTATAACCACAGGAGTTTGACAAGGCTGTGTGCTATCACCATTATTGTTCAATGTATATATGGACAAAATAGCATCAGAAGCAAACCTAGAACCAAACCCAGAAAATGAAGAGTAGAACCTACTGAATGACTTACTTTTTTGCAGAGCCCAAAATATAATGTGTGAAGGTGAATACCTATTTTTGCAGAGCCCAAAATATAATGTGTGAAGGTGAATACCTATTTTTGCAGAGCCCAAAATATAATGTGTGAAGGTGAATACCTATTTTTGCAGAGCCCAAAATATAATGTGTGAAGGTGAATACCTATTTTTGCAGAGCCCAAAATATAATGTGTGAAGGTGAATACCTATTTTTGCAGAGCCCAAAATATAATGTGTGAAGGTGAATACCTATTTTTGCAGAGCCCAAAATATAATGTGTGAAGGTGAATACCTATTTTTGCAGAGCCCAAAATATAATGTGTGAAGGTGAATACCTATTTTTGCAGAGCCCAAAATATAATGTGTGAAGGTGAATACCTATTTTTGCAAAGCCCAAAATATAATGTGTGAAGGTGAATACCTATTTTTGCAGAGCCCAAAATATAATGTGTGAAGGGTAATACCTATTTTTGCAGATGCCCAAGATATAATGTGTGAAGGTGAATACCTATTTTTGCAGAGCCCCAAATATAATGTGTGAAGGTGAATACCTATTTTTGCAGATGCCCAAAATATAAAGTGTGAAGGGGAATACCTATTTTTGCAGATGCCCAAAATATAATGTATGAAGATGAAAACCTATTGCAAAAACAAACAGATGCTCTTAATTCAATCTGTTGAAGATAAAAACATAGACAGAAACTATGAAGATTAGAAGATCACCCAGCCCACTTAACATACGGTACATGCCAATAACATCAGGCTTAAGCAAGTTCTAGAGTTCCAACATCTAGGAAGCATTTTTACTGAAAATAGAAGACTTGTAAGAAATTGAAGCAAGGTGTCAAAAAGCCAGTACAGTGACTTACCAACTGTCACCACTACTCAAACATCAGAACGTCTGTGTGGTAACTAAATGACAGCTGATAAATAGTATATTCTTACCAACTATGTGTGATCAGTGTCAAACATTGTCCCCGGCCCAAGAACAGGAAAGGATAATCACAGCCTGTGAGATGAGATGTTTATGAAAAGCCATTAATGTTACCAGGAGAGACAGAATGAGAAATGGTGATATCATAAGAATTGTAGGAAGTACATCCTGCATCAAGTATATAGAGATGGAAAATTAAGGGGTTTGGCCATCTCATGAGAATGGAGTCTGATAAACTACTACTATGTGCCTACAACAGTAGTAGATCCTGTTTCAGGGCACCAAGAAGACCAAGAGGCAGATAAATAGACAACATCACAGACATCTTACAAGTACATGAGCTCATGTCAGCTCAAGAACGCACATTTCATATCCACCACTACGCTTTATGGCAGTGGAGAAAAAGTGAGTAAAGTAATAGATTCAAATACCTAGGCACGTTAATAACATTGGATGGAAGATGCACCTCAGAAGTGAAGAGTAAAATAACCCAGGCAAAAGCAGCAATCTATAAAATGAAAAGTATTTTATGCAACAACTCTTTGTCAGTAGAAGTAAGAGAGAGAGTTCTTCAGTGTTATATAGAACCAGTACTGACATTCAGAAGTAAGTCATGGTAGTGAGCAAACAAGCAGTGGAAGCGCTAGAGGCCACAGAGGTGTGGTTTTGCAGAAGGTTAAAAATACCATGAATAGCCAAAAGGACTAATGAGGATGTCCTGAAAGAAGCCATTGCACAAAGAAAACATTCCTCATATTAGACAGAAGCAATCTATTTTCTTTGGGCATGTCATGAGAAGAAGAAAGCTAGAGTATATCATGACAACAGGAAAGACTGAAGGGAAACGAGATAAAGGATGACAAGAGAGAATACACTAGACATCTTGACGACATGGAAATAAGTCAACAACAGAATTGATAAATAGTACTGGAGACAAGGTTGAGACATAATCACCTACGCCACCAGGAGTGGTACTAGAAGAAGTAGAAGAAGAAGTAGGATCACTTTTACCTACTGTAAACGTGCTTTATAATCTAATATAAATGTGTTGATTACCTATATGGGACCCAAAGATGCAGCAATAGTGAATGCAGTCAGCGACCCATAGCTTGACTGCTTGCATCAGGACCAGCAAACCAGAGCTGGTCAAGACCGTACTCCACCTCCACGTGGTGGTCCTGGAAACAGTCTGCAGCAGTGCAGTCTGGCTGAGCGAGTACGGATCGAAATGGGAAGGCAAACCCGGTCCCTAAAAAATGCCGCGCTGAAGTCGGATGTGTCGACCGAAAGGTGCAGATATCACAGCTACGGCGTAAACAGACACAACGCAACCACCATCCTTTTCAGGGCGAACGAGGAAGAAGAAGAAGAAGATTACCTAATATAAGTGTATACTCTTGAGTCTGATACAAGCATGTTGTACTGTAAATATGTTTTGTAATCTGATATGAATATCTCATCATCATTACCTATCTACTCACCAAAGAGCATAGGCTTTCATCAAACTCATGCCTAATCCTCTTGTCCTGTGCCATCAGCTCAAAGTCTTTCCATGACATCCCTTTCATTTCTGTCTCCAGCTGTCCTTTCCATGTGTTTTTCTATAACCTTCTACCTCTGGGGGCTCTAACCAAGAAATGCCTTGTGGTCGCCAGGTTTTCTCAATGTATGCCCTACCCAGCGCCCGTGTCTTCTTCTCTCATCTCTTGTTCTAATGGCACTTGTCTGGTTCTTGTCTTCAGTTCCACGTTTGGTATCTTGTCATACCATTTCAATTCTTTTCTGTGCAATCACCTAGTTATGAAAGTCTGTAAGATTTTTGTTATTGTATTAGTCTCTAAGTTTCAGAGCCATACAATAGGACTGACTTGACATTTGAGTTCAAGATTCAAATTTTTGTGTTGGACTTGATATATTTTGATCTCTATGTAATGCCCAATGCAATGATAGCTCTCCTTGCTTTTTCTATTCTTATCTTGATATAACTGTTTATCCTTCCAGCTTTGTCTATACAGCTAGCAAAATATGTGTATGATTCTACATCTTGTGGTGATGGTTCTTCAATTGCATTCTTGTTATAATTTCCTGCATTTATTCTTATATTTTCATTTCCCTGTGTTATTTTTTATCCACTTGCTGTGACCTCTCGCCAAATATTTTTATTTTGTCTTGCATCTGGTTAGGGTTATGAGACAGGTCATAAGCAAAATATAGATCTTCAAGCTATGTAGTCAGAGTCTACTGAATTAATTCCATTTCTGTTGACTGATATCAATGTTTTGATAACCCAGTCTGTAGCCAGTAAGACAAGAAATGATGAGAAGAGGCATCCTTGTCACACTCCAGTTCTTATCTCAAACAGTTCTGTAAGGTGTTCATCATTATGATTTCTTCATGGCATATGTTCATGTTTTCTTTATTAAAAGTTAATATTTTTCAGGGGGACTACATAATGCCTCATCAGTTTCCAAAGTAATTATCTGTCTACCTGTCAAGATACGAACACACGCTTCCCCTTTTTAAGATCAGACAAGGTGCCAACTTTGCATCAACAGTCAGCCACCACCATCTTCTGGTTCTTGACTTGATAATTCACTGTTGTTAGTTTTG
The DNA here is from genome assembly GCA_024509875.1 of Oreohelix idahoensis. NCBI lineage: Eukaryota > Metazoa > Mollusca > Gastropoda > Stylommatophora > Oreohelicidae > Oreohelix > Oreohelix idahoensis. The sequence continues at coordinate 607,407 of JAMPIV010000347.1, forward strand.
TCCTGTCAGTATCTTGATGCTATGATTGTTATCTTTCAACTTACAATGTCTTCTTGCTCATTTGCCTTAAACTTTTTCTTCTGTTATGGTTTACAACAAGGTATTATATCCCTTTATATGTCCAAATTACTTTATCTGTCTAACTTTTATCTCTCATTATTTGTCTTTTCATTCCTAATTTTTCTAGGACTTCTTTTCTTCCCTTTCTGTAGTTGTTTTCTGTTCTCTAGTATCATCTCTTTTATTCTTACTTTCAAAGTTGGCTTCCCATCTGTTTTGTAAATTATCATAGTTTTTCTTAGCTCAGGTAGTTTTTCTTCATTCAGCAAATATAAACCTATATAAACATATGCTTTATCATCAACAGAAAGAGTTTTCAATACCTGAGCAGTTCAAGACAGTTTATAATGGGAGAACAATGATAACTGTCCCAACAGACATCATATAGTGGTCAAGAAACCTGTGCTACCCATGTTCAAATGTACCAGGATATTTTTGCTTATTTTCTTGTTTGTCAGCTTTGGTGGAGAACGTTGCTTAAAGGCCACCCCTGGGAATATTGTTTTTACTGTACGCATAATTTTTAATTGAGTGGTTAGTCCAAGTTTGTTGGTCCAGCTTTACAAACTGTTTTTAACTTCAGAGAATTGAGTGGTTGGTATGAGTTTGTTTTTAACTTTAGAGACTTGAGTGATTGGTCTAGTGATACAAATGGTCCACATTTGTTGATCAAGTGATACAAACAGTTTTTACTAAGAGAATTGAGTGGTTGGTCTGATTTTGTTTTTAACTTTTGAGTATTGAGTGGTTGATCCAAGTTTGTTGGTCTAGCTTTACAAATTGTTTTTAACTTTAAAGAATTCAGAGTTTATTTTTATCTTTACAAATTGTTTTACTTTAGAGAATTGAGTTGTCAGTCTTAGTAACTCAATCATAATTTTTAAGTAAACATCATAATTTTTTTTTAACACAACAGATATTAGTAAATTCTGATTATGTGAATAAAAAAAAAATAGATGTAGTGAACCCAAAAATTAGCCAAGATATGTATGTTATTGGCACCTGAAAGATACAAAATACACTTAGACAAGAGGAAAGAGAAATAGTGATACACCTGTGTGATTAAAAATGCAATAACTATGTGTGAACATCCCGTTTCTATAAGAAGGGAGATGGGATGTATGAGGCGGATCGTGGAAACAGTGGGAAGCAGGCATGCAAGGATGCATTTAGAAATCATCCTTTTGGTGTCTTAGTTGCTCACATGGATTGACTAGATCACAAGTATATCAATGCTTTGCTGCTTTTCTTCCTTTAATGTTGACTTAAGTATTAAATGCAAAGTGTGTGGTTCATTTACTGATAATTTGCTTATCATTTCTGTTTTCTTCCATAACTGAGTATATTATTTTTGCAGTAATCTTTAAATGTTGATGTGGTAAAATGAAGCTTGTGAGTTGTCCTTTAGGTTAACTCAAGTTTTGAGCACATCTTAATATTTTCTTCTAACAGTTTTCATGCTTTTATTTTTGTTTGATTTGTGCTGTTTTTTTTATCACATCACAACATGTGCACACTAAAGCCTAATTTATTAGATCAGCGAAGTCAAATATCAGAGTCAATAATTGTATATACCTCCTTATCATATTAGCTGACTAGTAAATTATTATGAGATTTTGCTTTTTTGATACCGTAATGAGCACTCTACTGTGGTTAAATTCTGATTATAAAAGTAATAATTTTAAATAAAATAAATTCATAGCTTTGAATTTTTGTGTTATTAATATATCTTGCAATGCTCAATATATAAAAGATATGACCACCTTGCTTCATATATATATATATATATATAGAGTTTTCCTGTTTCTATTCTTGCAGTCACATGGAAAAATGGCTTGAAATTATGAAGTTTTTTATTTTTTATTTTTTTTTTGGTAACAATTACAACCGCTAGCAGAGAAGCTGATCAGCAACTAAAAAATTAATTTCATCCTGGTGAAACAATAAAAAAGGCAAGATTACTTTGCTTCAGAACAACCTTTAAGTGCAAAAAAGGTTATGGTTAAAATTGTATCAGATTTTATTTTATTATCAGATTAACAATAAAAGTTTTGTTTGTCTGAGAAAGAAGTGTTCTGTCGTTTTATATCACTTTTGTGCCAGTTTAGAGTCATGTTCTGCCAGAGTACTTTTCTGACATCAGAGAGCACCTGTCTGCCTTTTAAGAATGTTATTGTCATTACAGAGCACTTTTCTATTTTATAGCATTGTTCTGTCTTTTAATATTATTCTTTGCTCTTACAATTATAAATATAGTAGCGTTGGTGTACTGTAATCTCTGAACATGACACCCATGAGTGACTCTTCTTTTTCTTTTCTTTGATCCTTAGCCGCCGACCGTCAATGCAGTCAGTGGCCATCACGCCTGGTGGCGTCTTGTAGAGCAACAACAAATTGATTCCACTTTGCTCGGTCAGTGGCCATCCTTCGTACAGTGCCCCCTCTGGTTCATTCTTTGCATCTCAGCCTCCACAGTCCTCCACCAAGTTGTTTTTGGTCGACCTCTCTTTCGTTTTCCTTCAGGGGGTCCATGGCATAGCTGTTCTTGTGATGGCATCGGGGTCTCTTCTGAGGACATGGCCAACCCAGCTCCAGCGTCTGCCAGCTATGATGGTGTGCATGTCCTCTTGCTTGCTTCGAGTAAGCAGATCTTGGTTGGTGATGGTATTCGGCCAAAAGATTTGAATAATTTTTCTTAGGCATGTTGTGTGAAAAGAGGACAATTTCAACATTTCCTTCTCTGTAACTCTCCAGCTTTCCGCACCATAGAGAAGCACAGAATTTACACACAGCTCTGATATAATCTTAATTTTGTGCTTGTGCTGTACTGAGAGGACTTCCAGATGTTGTTTAGACTAAAAAAGGCTGATCTTACTTTGTTCATTCTGTTGTTGATGTCTTTGCTTGCTCTGCCTTCTGGTGTTACTATGCATCCTAGGTATGTGAAGGTGTCTGTCTGTACCAGTTGCTGATTCCTTACTGATATGGGCTCAGGTTGCTCACATTGAGCATCATGACCTCTGTCTTCTTTAGATTGATGTTTAAGCCCACCTGCTGGCTATACTTATTAAGTCTATCCGTTTTTTCCTGGATGTGTTGATGTGAATGTGCTAGTAGTGCAATGTCATCTGCATATTCCAGATCTTCCAATGTAGAAAATATAGTCCATCTTATTCCTCTTGGACTGCCCTCTGATGTCTGGCGCATCACCCAGTCTATGACTGTTAAAAATAGAGTGGTTGATAAGGGGCATCCCTGTCGTACTCCTGTCTTCACCTCAAAAGTTAGGTTGCTCTGCCCAACGCTACACGTAAAGTTGGCTAGAGGCTTTTTATGATTGACACTATGCAGCTTGGAATTCCATAAGCCCTCAGCATTTTCCATAAACTGTCCCTATGGATACTGTCAAAAGCCTTTTCAAAATCAATGAAATTAATGTACAGCTGTCTTTGCCATTCTGAGCACTGCTCTGTAATGTTCCTGAGGGTAAATATATGATCTACACATCTTCTGTTCTTTCTAAATCTTGCTTGTTCTTTCCTTAGTTTGTGGTCTACTGCTTTTGAAATTCTCTGAATAATTATCCTGCCTAGTATTTTGCTGGGAACTGAGAGAAGAGCTATTCCTCTCCAATTATTGCAGTCTGCAAGATCTCCCTTCTTGGGCAATTTCACAATTATTCCTTTGTTCCACTACGTTGGTGTTGTCCCTGTTTTCCAGACTTGTGCAAATAGTGGTTTTAACAGTTCTGCTGCTAGCTCAGGGTCTTCTTCTTCTTTGATCCTTAGCCGCCGACCGTCAAAGCAGTCAGTGGCCATTACGCCTGGTGGCGTCTTGTAGGGCAACAACAAATTGATTCCACTTTGCTCGGTCGGCGGCCATCCTTCATACAGTGCCCCAACTCTGGTTCATTCTTTGCATCTCAGCCTCCACAGTCCTCCGCCAAGTTGTTTTTGGTCAGCCTCTCTTTCGTTTTCCTTCAGGGTTCCATAGCATAGCTGTTCTTGTGATGGCATCGGGGTCTCTTCTGAGGACATGGCCTACCCAGCTCCAGCGTCTGCCAGCTATGATGGTGTGCATGTTCTCTTGCTTGCTCCGAGTAAGCAGATCTTGGTTGGTGATGGTATTCGGCCAAAAGATTCTGAGAATTTTTCTTAGGCATGTTGTGTGAAAAGAGGACAATTTCTACATTTCCTTCTCTATGACTCTCCAGCTCTCCGTGCCATAGAGAAGCACAGAAAGCACACAGCGCTGATATAATCTTAATTTTGTGCTTGTGCTGTACTGAGAGGACTTCCAGATGTTGTTTAGACTAAAAAAAGGCTGTTCTTGCTTTGTTCATTCTGTTGTTTATGTCTTTGCTTGCTCCGCCGTCTGGTGTTACTATGCATCCTAGGTATGTGAAGGCATCTGTCTGTTCCAGTTGCTGATTCCTTACTGATATGGGCTCAGGGTTGCTCACATTGAGCGTCATGACCTCTGTCTTCTTTAGGTTGATGTTCAAGCCCACCTGCTGGCTATATTTATTGTCTATCCGTTTTTTCCTGGATGTGTTGATGTGAATGTGCTAGCAGTGCAATGTCATCTGCATATTCCAGATCTTCCAATGTAGAAAATGTAGTCCATCTTATTCCTCATGGATTGCCCTCTGTTGTCTGGCACATCACCCAGTCTATGACTGTTAAAAATAGAGTGGTTGATAAGGGGCATCCCTGTCGTACTCCTGTCTTCACTTCAAAGGTTAGGTTGCTCTGCCCAATGCTACACGTAAAGTTGGCATAAAGGCTTTTTATGATTGACACTATGCATCTTGGAATTCCATAAGCCCTCAGTATTTTCCATAAACTGTCCCTATGTATACTGTCAAAAGCCTTTTCAAAATCAACGAAATTAATGTACAGCTGTCTTTGCCATTCTGAGCACTGCTCTATAATGTTCCTGAGGGTAAATATATGATCTACACATCTTCTGTTCTTTCTAAATCCTGCTTGTTCTTTCCTCAGTTTGTGGTCTACTGCTTTTGAGATTCTCTGTATAATTATCCTGCCTAGTATTTTGCTGGGAACTGAGAGAAGAGTTATTCCTCTCCAATTATTGCAGTCTGCAAGATCTCCCTTCTTGGGCAATTTGACAATTATTCCTTTTCTCCACTCTGTTGGTGTTGTCCCTGTTTTCCAGACTTGTGCAAATAGTGGTTCTAATAGTTCTGCTGCTAGCTCTGGGTCTGTCTTAAATAGCTCTGCATTTAAGTTATCATGGCCAGGAGCTTTTCCATTCTTTAACCCTTTGATTGCTGTGATGATTTCTTCTTTTCGTGGAATGTCTGTATTAACATCTAGATCATTTTCAGCCTTACTGTGCTTTGTTCATTTCTCAGTGCTGCCTCTTCTGCCTGTCTTACAAGGTCATCCAGAAATGTCCTTTTGTTAGCACGGGTTTGACGTTTAACTTCCTTGTCCAGCTGACTGTACTGTTCACTATATATTGTCTTTAACCTGGGAGACTTAGCTTCTGTTTTCTTTCTTTTCATTTCTTTTCTCTTTGCTATGGTGTTTAGCGTATCTTGTGTTATCCAGTCTTGACTCTTTCTTTCCTGGAATCCCAAGCATGACTTGCTGCTTTCCTTGTATATTGTTGAGATGGTGTTGAATCTCTGGTCAACATCATCAGTCTCTGTTCTTTCCTGGCTTTTGATAATCTCATATCTTCTCTTTACGTCAACCACGAAAGCTTTTCTGGTGAGGGGATCCTTCAGTTTCGTGATGTTGTATGTTTTCTGTTTGACTGCAACTGGTCCAGCAGCTCTGAGTTTCACTTTCAGTCTTGCTACTACTAGGTGATGATCACTTCCCACATCTGCGCCTCTTCTTACTTTCACGTCTTGTAGTGCATGTCTCCATCTGCCATTGATCATTATGTGATCTATCTGGTTTCTGTCTCGTCCGATTGGTGATTCCCATGTTAACTTATGCACTTCCTTGTGTGGAAAAAGTGTTCCTCCAATGACCAGGTTGTTAATACTGCAAAAGCTTATTAATTTGTCCCCATTCTCATTTGCTGTTCCACTGCCGCATTTCCCCATTACTCTTTCGTTATAATTATTGTGTGCTCCCACTTCCGCATTTAGGTCTCCAATTACTATAATGAGATCATACCTGGGTGTAGTTTCCATTTCTTTTTGTACCTGTTGATAGAACTCGTCCTTGATCTCTTCATCGCTGTCGTTTGTTGGTGCATAGCATTGTATAATTGTGGTGTTGGTGAACCTCCCTCTCAGTCTTGCTCTTATCAGTCTGTTGTTGATGGGTTTCCATTCCAGTAAAGACCTTTCCATTCCTTTCTTCAGGATAATGGCTACACCTTCGTTGTGCTGACCATCCTCTCTGCCAGAATAAAGTACTGTTTCCCCTGTAGCTGTTTTTTTTTCCCCTTACCTGTCCATCTGCTCTCGCTTATTGCCAGGATATGTATTTTGTAGTTCCTCATCTCTGCTGTGATTTGTCTCAGCTTTCCTGCCTCATTCATAGTTCTGACATTCCAAAAACCAATTCTGGTTTTGTGGTCGGGGCATCCGTTTTCATGCCAGTGGCTTCCTTTCGGCTTTCACCACTGTCAGTCATACGAGCCTGAGACTCCGGATGTCCGTCCCGCAGCAAAGTTTTTCCATTTATTGTTGTTTCCGTAACATGTGCGATTTTTTACATAGACAGGGGTGTCGACCCTGTGCTAAAACCTCCAACCTGGAGGACCAGAGTACCAGCTTTTGTCTGACCCTTACCCACGCAGACCAGTCCAGCTTGGTTGAACCTACCAGGAGTAATTCTCCCACTGGCATAGCTCTGGGGATTGTCAGGGTACACAAGCTGCCATACCGCTACAAGGTATAGGTACCATTGACTATTTTCAGCCTCAGGAACATTCAATTGTGTCTCTGGTGGTTCCTTGTTCAGAGTTTCTCTGAAATGCTCTGCCCATCTTGTTTCCTGTCCCTCTGCTGTCATGATGAGATTCCTTGCTTATCTCTCACTAATGTAATATTGTTTGCACCTCGTTTTCCGCTGATGATTTTAGTTATTTTGTGTACTGTGCTTTGTTCATTTCTCAGCGCTGCCTGTCTTGCAAGATCGTCTAGGAAATTCCTTTTGTTGGCTCATGTTTGGCGTTTAACTTCCCTGTCCAGCTGACTACTGTTCGCTATATAGTTGCTGTAACCTGGGGGACTTCGCTTCTTTCTTTCTTTTCATTTCCTTTCTCATCGTTATGGTGTTTAATGTTTCTGGTGTTATCCAGTCTTGCTTCTTCCTTTCCTGAATGAGTGACTCATATAACAAATAATTCTTGAGAAAACATTCTGACCTAAAATATAAATTCACACCGATGAGGGAAAGATAATTAACCTTCTTTTGACATGTGTTAAGAAAACACTTGAAAACAACGGTTAACAGGACAATAGAGAAAGACAAAATAATGAATAGCGACGTTATTTCATGTGAAGAAGTTAACAGAAAAGAGAAAGTGCTAATGGTCCGCAACCAGACGACACGTCAAGGCCTGAAATCCCACCCCCTGCATTTCCAAGTAGAACAGTCCCAACTAATATGGTTTGGCCATGTCTGCAGAATGGGAGAAGATCGGCTACCATGACAAGCATGGGAAACAAAGAGCCAGGGATCCAGACCCCCAGGACGACCCAGAGTCCGCTGGGAGGACAACATTAGACAATCTTTGAAGGACCGAGGACTAGAATGGAACCAGGCCAGGAGGAAGACAGCCGATAGGATAGTCTGGCGCTCTCTCTTCCAAACCTGTACACCTCACGGTAGAAGGGGAACGACTAAGTACGTAAGTAAGAGAAAGTGCTAGAAAATAAAAAATCTTTTGAGAGATGTGAAGAAGTTAACAGAAATGAGAAATGCTAAAAAATCTAAATCTTTTGAAAGATTTGATGAAGTTAACAGAAATGAGAAGTCATATATATAGTCTCCATAGTCATATTTCCCTGAATTACTTCTGGCCAGGTTTGCAACATGATGTTCGACGGTTTGTGTGAGATTGCGCTGTTAGCCATAGCCCAGACAACCAGAAGGATGAAACTACTAAGAAAGAGTTTGAGCAGAGTTCCCAAAATTCAGAATGGGATAACTCGTACCTCTACTCAACATTTATGTGTAGTAAAGCAGAGTTACGCCAAGCACAGAAGGACAATATTACCCTAGCGCCATACTTTGAACAGAGTTGGATAAAAATAACCCCGGCTTCAGCTGGAACTTTCCACACAGAAGGGGGAATATTTATCGATGGACTAGGCAAGGGAAGCAACACTTAGTGCCCCTCCTTTTAAAACTCTCCGTTATGAAAGCGGCTCATATATCTTCATCGGGGGAACATGTTCCCGTGGGTACCACTATGCGTAATATTAAGGAGGTTTACTTCTGGCCCAACCGATTGAAAGACGTTCTCAGTATGTATTGAACTGTACACATTGCCAAGCGAGCAATTTAAACACTCGTCCACGGAAACATGAGAAGAACACTGTCATCCAGAACAGTAGAAGAGGAAGGCATACACCACACAAAAGTTCACGTCCACATGCAATATCTTAGGTGATGGGGTGTGTGACGAAATGTCTGTCCCTGTCCTTTCATGTGATCTCTCACACTTCCAGCCCTACGGCAGTGTCATTTCTTCATTTTTTTTTCTCTCCGATAGCTTTTATTTGGCATTTCATTTTTCCCTTTCATACATTTTACTCTTTATGCTGGACATAGCATGGGGAAAGTCTCTAACACGCCACTCCCCTATGGCAGTATTTGCTACGGGAGTATTTCTTATCTTATTGTGTCGCATTCACGCTTCACGAAGACGTGTTAAGTTACGCCAGGTTATTAGATGGTCAGCGACAATATTTTATCGCATAATCTGTCTGACCATCTTTTCACGCAACGGTGCTTGTTTATCCAAGCTTGTGTTGGGCAGGAGTGCTGAATAGAACCAGATTTGTTTATCTGGTGAAACACAGGTGACTAGCAACCATCCCTGAGTCATTACGCCAGAAAAAACACGGTCACAATATTATGATGGACAGAGGTGTGTTTGGAAGTTTGTACACAAGGGCATCGGACATTATATTACCATATATGGGAGAGGTGACCTTTGCAAAATTGTTCCATGTCGGAAATATTTTGAAAGTACCACACCCGACCTGTTTGAATATGATTGGAACGTTTATTTAACTCCATAACAAACGACGGCGTGGGAAGAGAGGGAATATAATCTGACCATTTTGCAGTTTTATTTCACTGTGAATTTCACGCTCGCCAAGACAACATCAGACCTCGCCAGAGTGAAGACTAGATTCAGAATTCCTTTTTTTTAACCGGACCTTTTATTGGAGAACCAAATAAGACTTACAAAGCACAGGAAATCTCTACATTTAATAAGGAACATCGGGACTAGGAAACTGAAGAAACACACAAAAACAGAGAGGGAATCTATTGTAAAATTAAAGACCACCCCCCCCCCCCCCCCCCCCCCCGCCCCCCCCCCCCCCCCCCCCCCCCCCCAAGACGCATGTAAGAGACCGATTCTTCTCTTTTATTCATCTGAGCAACAAGTCTGTAGCCAAGATTGGCGTAAGTAGTGCATTTTCATTCTATGTTATATTACTAACATGGGAACTAACATATATATATATATATATATATATATATATATATATATATATATATATATATATATATATTACCATGTGAATTTTAATATGTGAAACTTGCTATTGGATGTTAAAGTCATTTGAGGCTGACAACCTCAGCATATAGAATGATGATTCATGAACCACCACTGCACAGGCTGGTGATTGCTTTATTGATAGTTTCGTAAAGAGAACTAAAAAGCATAAAGTAGTTCCAGGTTCCCTATGGAGCAGGGAGGGAACGATGAAAGAAATGATGTACATTCTAAGAATAATACTTACAGTTTCAAAGCTTTTCACTCAGTGTAAATGTAAACCAAAAAACATATTCATGTTAATTAATAGAAGTTTCAAACATTTCCACAAGTGTAAATGTAAATGAAACATAAATGAATTTATATTGTGAACACTTTTCAAACAGTGGAGATGTAAATGTAAAACATATTATATCTGTACGTTTAACCTTTTCATTTAAATGTAATGTAAAGCTAAAGCTATTCAGTTTAAATGTAAAGAAAGTTTTAAGGGATTAAATTTAATTCTCATCGAGGGTAAATTCTGACATGGGATGGTAGAATAGAAGAGGAAGGGGGGTGGCACATAACTATGTGTCAGAAAATGCCATACTCAGAAGAGCGTTTTGTTTCTATTTCTATTACCAGTGATTGGTGGTACCAGCAGAAAGTACTATCTCTGGAACCAAGTGAAGGTAGAAGTGGACTGACGTTGTGCGAGACGCCATCATAAGAGGGTCTTATAGACAGATGCAGAACCAGCTTGGCCGTTACTCCTTGATGTTCTGGGAACTTGTGGCGCCTGAACTTTGACCAGAGACGAGCGCGAGCAGAGTTCAGAAAACCTACCCATCAGGAGGAGGATTAGAATCATTATTGGCAGCTAAGTTAACCTAAATGCTGACACTTGAACTTCTTATTAAAACCCATCACCCGAGTGATGAAAACTTTATATTGTAATTAACTATACTACTCGTCAAAAGTCAAGGGCCACTTAGAAAAACCTTGGTTGAAACCATAAAACAAATCTGATATAAACGTAATTGGTATCAGTCAAAACGGCATTTATTGAATACCAAATTGACATGTCACGTAAAGAAATGGAAACACACATTCAAACGCAATGAAGCTGTAAAGTGTGTCACCCACCATTTCAAAAGTCACACAATAGATATTGGACAAATAGACATTTCAAAATCGGGTATGACCACCGTTTGCAGCAAGGCATTCAAGACAGCGTAGACGCATCGAGTCCACAAGGGTCCGAAGAGTATCCCGAGGAACAGCTTGCCATTCCTGAAGCAGAAATGCAGTCAGCTGTGCAACATCCATTGGCAGGGGGTGATTTGTTGACAATCTTTGACCAAGGACATCCCAGAGGTGCTCAATCGGAGAAAGGTCAGGTGAATGAGCTGGCCACGCCATCCTGATGATCCCATGTTGCTGAATAAACTCATTCACCACACGAGCTCGATGGGGTCGAGCGTTATCATCTTGAAGGATGGCATTACCACATATGGCCTCCAGAGCAGGCTGAACAATTGGTCTCAAGATTTCGTTCTGGTATCTTGGGCCGGTCAAGTTGCCTTGGATGATGTAGAGTGGGGTCCTGCCGTGTCTGTAGAAACCTCTCCAGACCATGACAGAACCCCTACCATAATGATCCACCTCTCGAATTGTGTCATCAGTAAATCGCTCTCCTGGTCGTCTCCAAACTCGAATCCTGCCACCATTGAATGACACAGAGAAGTGAGATTCATCAGTGAAGAGAACTTGACTCCATTGTTGCCTTGTCCATCGGATGTGCTCGCGACACCAAGCAACACGGGCTCTGCGATGAGCAGGAGTAAGAGGGATTCTGACTGCAGGACATCGAGCAGCCAGTCCAAATTCATGTAAACGTCTGCGAATGGTGCTTTGACTGACATTAACGTTTACAGTTTGTCTCAGCTGACATCTTAGAGTGGAACAAGTCACACTGTTCGATGACACAGGGCTGACAACAAGAGGTACCGGTCATCATGTCTATTGGTGCATCTAGGGCAACCTGGCCGGTGGCGATCCTCCACACTTCCTGTGGCCTGAAATCTCTCCAAATTTCTTTGGATAGTAGAGTGTGACACTGCAAGCCGTCTAGCAACCTCACGGACAGATAAACCACTTTCAACCCACGCTATAGTCCTCATTCTTTGTAAGGTGTCAAGACTTCTTCTCGGTGGCATGGTTTTTGCAAGTGATGAAACTACCCTAGGTCTGCTGATTGTAAAACAAATTAAGAGTGAACTCTGTTCACGAAAAGTCGCCATTGCACGTAGAATGTCAATCAGCACGACTACTTCACCTGTTTGGTTGTACGGAAGTTTGAAAAAACAGATTAAAAATGTGAATTTATGGTCAGCAAACCAAATTGCACGTGATCACCATGGTTGTCGGTGAGTTGTTTTTATGCTTAACGTGCATAGAGGACTGTCAGAGGAAGATATTGCACCCATTTTTACTAAAAACTTTCTTCATTTAATCATTCTATGCGCTTATATAAAAGTGTATTGAAAATAATAGGGTGGCCCTTGACTTTTGACGAGTAGTATATTATTTCTTTCTTTTAAACTGTTAAACTTAAAGTGATTATTAAATTTTGTTATTTGTAATTATACCAATTTAACTTCGATTCAATCATTTTACATGTTTGTCTTAGTCAAAGTTACTAAACACACACTCTAAACAGAGCTAGATTATAATAATAATTCCACTGATTAACTCAGGGGTGCGGGCTTAACGAGCTAGAATAAACCATTGCTTAAATTCTTCATAAAAGGTGTCGGCAGATTACAGAATTAACGTGCTCAGCAACAACCAGCATTGTTTTTGATTATCTGAATATGCTGTGAAGACTCTCATGTGATAGAAGCTTTACTACTCTTCTATCTACATTTCTGCCAAGAGTAATCTTGTGTAAAGATAGACTCCATTGAAGCCTATAATAGATACTCGTTTTGGTCATTGTTAGACCACTACTGCAAAGCAGGGAAGGCAATACCATCACAGTGAGGATCAAATACTTTTAAGGAATGTAAAGATCTGTTGAGAGTTGTGAAGATCAAGATGTGTTGAGAGTTGTGGAGATCAAGATCTTTTGATAGATGTGAAGATCATGATCTGTTTAGAGATGTGAGGATCAAATACTGTTGAGAATTCTGAAGATCTGTTGAGAGATGTGAAGATCAAGATCTGTTGAAAGATATGAGGATCAAATACTGTTGAGAGATGTGTTGCGAAACTCCGGAAGCCGAGCGTAGTTGTGTGCAAACGTTAGCTTTGATTTTGTTCTACGAATTATAGATATATTTGAAAACTGTAACTCTTGACTTTATTGTCTATTACATGTATTCTGCAACTTTGGGTTCTTTTGTGGTCGTTTTATTTTCTGGCATGATTGTTCATTAATACTCGTTCTTCTTCTGACACGGTGTCACAGATAAAAATAGTGCAGCAGTAACTTTTGCCCCTCCCCATCTAGAGTATACTTTTGCTACATGAACAAAGGATTCACCAGTTTAATTAACACGGGGGCCATCTGGCAATCAAGCCCTATGTGAAACAGAGAGCGAAGCGCAGAGCATGGCGTAATAGATTCTTTGATCAGGGTAACACACGATATTCAGTGAGATGGACCTTGGATTGAAAAACTTTCAGGTGAAAATTGAGTAGCTGATTTTCGGCAAGGCGGAGATAATGAAAGTCAAGAGGTGGTAAAATTACCTTTGATTCAAGAAATCGAACGACAAATTGGCTCGGGTCTGGCAGTGGTGTGACTTTCACATTAGAGAACGATTGAACGGAATTTTTCAATATATACCATGTCTCTCCGATAGCCATGATCAGTTGCCAGAATTCACTAGCTCGTTATCTTAAAATTTCTTGTACAGAGTGAAAATTAATAGATTCCGTGGAGTGTTTCATTTTTCTGATTGCGGTAATTTATATACTAGATTTGAAGTGATTTAATGTGTTTAAAGTTTTCAATATATATTTTACTGAGATTTTCTGTGCTAATTAAATAACTTATAGCTAACTTTCCAGCCGTAAAGTAAATTTAATTACTCGCTATTTTTCCAGTAAGAGATGTTTTAAATTGACTAGTGCATACATTAAATAACTGTCTACTGACAGCATATATTATTTACTTCTATCCATTTTATGTAATTTTTTAAAATGACTAGTGTTCATATAACGCGTTAACAGAACGGTAGGATAAGCTAGACACGTGTGTTTTAAATCTAATTTATAACAGAGTGGTGTAGAGATCCTATTTTTAACACATGATAGATATGATATTGATAATTTGGTTAAATGTTTATATGTTCTTTTCCTAAAATATAGGCTGATCAAATCTGAGTACTAACGGCTTGTTTTCTTATAGGCATATGAACGTATGATCATACGAACTTATAATATTATAAGCATCCAAGAATATTTAATATTGATGAGCTTCTTACTGTGACCTGTGCGGCCCAATTTTCCTCATTTTCCTGAGAGAAACCAGAATAGAACCATTGAATTATAATATTAACTGGGCCAGAACTATTACCAGATTTACTTATATATACATATATCTCATCAGCCAACTGTGGCAATATATTGTCAGCAACATTTGTGTAACTTAAACCTAGCGTTTCAGCCACCTGAGGCTAAACAACCTAGGAACTGAATATGTTCTATTTATTCTACATCGGCGATCACCACGCATGAACCTTACTCCAACCAACTGAAGGCATAGATAACTTATTGTATCCAGTACAAATTTAACACCGACTCTAGCGACTCCTGTGAAATTTGCAGTCAGCAACTATGGAGAGTCTGGGGCTGGATTTGGCAAACTTAAATTTGACACTAAATATATATATTACTTATTAGTGTATTTCCTTGGAATGCCTGCGACAACTACTGGGGTAAGTGTATCTGAAAGTGGCCACTGCGTGTATGTGAATTGAATGAACATAGAAAGAAACTTATGTCTTTTGTTAACATCATATACTTATATGGTTTCTTCTTTCTTTTTTTTATCTCAATAATCAGATTAGTCACGGGATAGTTTACATTAGGAACCTATTCTTTTCCCATACTGACTATTTCTTAACTTATTGTTAACCTTTGATCTTTTGGGTTAATTAACCTCTGTTGGGATCGTCCTTTCTTTTCCTTTACCAGAGGGGAGAACCTATTTGATTAATTTTCATTTTTGTCTGTAAACCATGATCTCTTGATGCATATGATTTATGTTGTGATTTTCTATTTATAATAAACGTTATTAAACCTTTAGTTGTTGTGTCGGTCAACCCCTATCTATTATATGTTATCCATAGTTTGTTTTCACGTTCGTACGTATTTGTCACAGAATTGTGAACATGTGAGTGCAGTGTAACTTGTATTTTCGTACAAGGAGAGAAAGTGCGTCTGATTTAAATATCGTCGTTCAGATAGGCTGGATTAGATAAATTATTCTATCCAGAGACTGTCCTTTCTCTTACACGATCACCCTCGTGGAAAATATATATATATCTTACCCCTTACTTTCACATTGTCATCACTATCACCTCTGCTCAGACAGGGCTATAAACATCTATTACCTATCTGATAAATCATACACGACACACGGTACTATATTTATTATTTGGGTTCTTGTATTTTGATTGAAAGTCTTTAGAGTATCTTCAAAGGGGACTATAAACGTCCACACCAATACCAACAGAACGAACTTGTGTGAACTGAAACTTAAGTGAATTCTTCTGTCTTATAAGTCAAGTATGGACGACTCTACATTTATTCCGCTAACATCATATATGAACACGAATTCCACGTTTATATCAATGCTCACATTTACAGGCAATGTCAATAGATCACAGTTCAATGCTTTGCCTAACACCTAACCTGGTGCGTTTGACCTAATCGTCAAAACTTCCTTTAATATTTATGATTGTTCTACGAACTCTAGCACGTTCAAATGTCTGCCCAATATTAATGAATAGTTCGTGCTAAATCTTCAACTGCTTATTAATGTTAAGTTTATTGTTCCATGCAAGAAACCGTATAATATATTAATCCTGATTTGGCTTCACACACCATCATCTACTAGCCATATCTCTCTTAATAGAAATCATCCGTTAAACTATGCCCTTGGCATCTCATGGATACTGCAAATGTAAACGGCGTTTTTAATGTTCATCATTGTCACAGCTTGATTACAAGCTGAGGACTGTCTGTGCTCCGCAGGGAGCAGGTACGTAATGTCAGTCATGTATGAGAAGTAGTCAGTAGAGTGGTGTGAACTTGACAACACGAAACTGCGAGGTCAGCAGGTCAGGGGAGAATGCAAGGAGAGTTTGGATTGGTGCAGGGAAGAAAGTGGAAGGGGAGAGTGTTAAGTCATATTTTTATTAATGGGAGTTAAGTGTTAAAGACTCATATGGACGGGTCGGATTTTTGTTACACACGCTAGTAAGCACGCTTTTAGTGATGAGATGATTTTTTTTCAGTTGGGGCTTTGTGCTCTGTAATTTTTGAACATAGCTCAATCTGAGTCTGTGTCAGTCTTTTAAAAAAATATGATAAACAAAGTGTTCGAAGGTTCTTAATGATAGTTGGGGGGAAGAAGCGGTTGAGTTTTGAGCTGGAATCTCAAGCGGTGAGTCCGTGATGAGTAATTCTCACGGGGAGTTGAACTAAGGGTCGGTGATCCCGACAGTGGGTTCCTGGCAGAGCTTCGGGATTGTCGTTATCTATCTCGCTAGTGTGTTCCAGTGGATATTTTTTGTAAAGGGAGAATTTGATGTTGAAGATATCTTTGAGGCCATGGATTGTACCAGCCAGTATTATTATTCATATTTCCTATGATGGATTTTTCACCTGCTATCAGAAGATATATAGCGAGTTGCTGTGTAAGCAACCAGTGGGAGTTTTTGATACGATTCATATTCTAGAGGCCAGGGATTATACCGGCCACCATCATCATCATTTATAAGGATATTTATGTAAACCCTTTTCTCTGATGGATATTTGTTCCTATGGATATTATTGCACTGAGAGTTGCTGATATAATAAGAATTACGATATTTTTCCCTCTGATGGATATTTGTTCTTATTGATTATGCTCTCAGTTATGGATTTACTTACCTGATGCTTCATGATTATGCTGTGAACCGTTTTGCCATGATGTCTACGTTACCGTGTCGTCAATAAACTGTATAACGTTAAAACTAGTCTTCAAGATTTCCTGACCCCTATATTTCTGTGGTCTGTGATCGCAGTGTGGTTAGGTATGCACGAACTTATGACATTCACCCTTATAGTAGATTCACACATTTACACAGTAGCAGAAGTGACGGCCTGTGTGGCCTGCTGAGGTGGTTAAAGAAAACAGACTTTAACAGAGAGCGACGAGGGTTTTGGATAATGATGGTCGACTTGAATTGTCGAGTGCGAGGACATATTTATTTGTGTGGATATAGTGCATTTTGTGATCTGGGATTTTCATGAATGTGATACACTTCGTTGACTATATATATTGTTGTAATTTTGTGGCAACAGGTTTTGAATACATTGGACAGAGTTGGTAATATGACTTGCGTTGGTTATTACTTGAATATGTTCCACTCCATCCCTCGCTCTCTTGTTTAGTATTTCGAGGACTAAGACATATGTGTGTTTAATGCAAAATACACAGTGTCAGGTGGGGGCTCGTCCGGGATACAATGTATTTTGTGCAGGTTATGGACTTGTCAGTCTGGCCCTTCCAGAAAGTAGCAATTTATATTATAGGCCCCCTCTCGGTCACTTCAGACAGGGGATATCGTTTCATTTTAACGATGGTAGATTTGTGCATCAGGTGCCCGGAGGTGGTGCCAATGAAGAATATTACTTCACAGGCAGTCGCAGAGGCCTTACAGATGTTGTTTTGCAGGTTTGGTTTTCTTACTTACTTACTTAGTCGTTCCCCTTCTACCGTGAGGTGTAGAGGTTTGGAAGAGAGAGCGCCAGACTATTCTATCAGCTGTCTTTTTCCTGGCCTGGTTCCATTCTAGTCCTCGGTCCTTCAAAGATTGTCTAATGTTGTCCTCCCAGCGGACTCTGGGTCGTCCTGGAGGTCTGGATCCCTGGCTCTTTGTTTCCCATGCTTGTCGTGGTAGCCGATCTTCTCCCATTCTGCAGACATGGCCAAACCATCTTAGTTGGGACTGTTCTATTTGGGTCTGCAGGGGGTGGGATTTTAGGCCTTGACGTATCGTCTGGTTGCGGACCATGTCTCTTCTTGTTACTTCAACCACCTTCCTCAGATACCTCATTTCTGAGGTTTGGATCTGGCTTTTGTGGGTTGTAGTCATTGCCCATGACTCGCATCCATATGTCAAGACTGGGACATAGGTGGAGCGGTATACAGCCATCTTCGTTTTCTTACCAACCTCTTTCTTGCTGAGGAATCCTCGATTTATGGCCTGATAAAGTCTCACAGCCGCTGCTTTTCGAGTGGCCAACTCTTCTTTGATGCCCCCCTTTCGGTCTATAATAGCTCCGAGATATTTAAAGTGGTCGACCTGCTCCAGGACCTGTTCTCCCAACTTAATCGGATGTTTTCTTTCTTCTCGTGATATCACCATGGATTTTGTTTTAGAGCTGCTTATGACCATCCCTCTCTTCTCCAGCTCTTCCTTCCAGACTTGCAGGTTGGATTGGAGATGTGTCTCTGATTTAGCAATCAGGACAACATCATCAGCAAATGCTAGCTCTGAAATACAGACCTGTCTCATCTTCCAGTACCCCACTGAATACTTTCTTGTTCTCTCCTTACATGCCTTGATGACATCGTCCATGAGGAGTATGAAAAGATAAGGTGACAGGATATCGCCTTGTCTTACACCAGTGGTGGTCCTGAACTCTTCTGACTTATAGTTTGCTGTCCTCACATAATTTCTGCAAGACTTGTAGAAGCTCTGTATAGCATGAATCAGAGGTGCTGGAATATTCTTCCTTGCCAAACAGTCCCAAAGTGTGCTCCAGGGGACCCTGTCAAACGCCTTTTCCAGATCTATGAAACAAAGATGGATCTCACTCTTGTACTCAAGGGCCGTTTCACTCAGCAGCCTGAGTGTGAAGATTAGGTCTTGAGTACTTCGGTTTGCTCGGAATCCGCACCGGGCTTCATCCAATTGTGGCTCAGCTAGGCATCGGAGTCTCTGCTCTAGGATTCTAGAGTAGATTTTACCAGGGACACTGAGAAGGGATATGCCTCTGTGGTTTCCACATTGTCGATTGTCACCCTTTTTGAAAATCGGTGTTATAATGGCAATCTCCCAATCCTTTGGTATGGCCTTGTTGCACCACACTGCCTGTAGGACCCTTAGAAGTAATAAGTCGCCTGATGCTCCCATTTACTTAACCATTTCTGGTGTTATACCATCATGCCCTGCTGCTTTGCCCATCTTGATTTTCTCCAGTGCTGCCTTCAGTTCTTCCATCTTTATGTCATCTTCATCACCATTTGTATCCTCTTTTGTGCTAGTGGTTATCATTTCTGATGCTCTACCTTGCTCACCATCAAGGAGTTCTGAGAAATATTCTTTCCATCTTTCCATTACTTCCTTCGGGGCAGTAAGCAATTTGCCTTGCTTGTCCTTTATAAATTTGAGAGGGCATTGTTTTTCCTTCCTCATGTTCTTTAGGGTCTTATAGAACAATTTCTGGTTTTCTTGCGCATCCTTTTCTAGCTTTTCTCCAAATTTTTCCCAGGACTTCTATTTTGTTGCTAGCACCTTGTTCTTTGCTTCTGTTCTGAGTATCACATATTCTCTATATTTCTCTATTTGTCCTGTTGTGTTTTTAGCTCCTAAGTATTGTTTCCATACCATTTTCTTCTCTCTTATTTTCTCTTTGACTTCTTCTGTCCACCAAGGTGTCATCTTTCTCTTGTTCCCAAGTCGGACTTCACCACATGCTTCTGCAGCAGCTGTCTTTATGATGTCCTTGAATTTAAGCCACAGAGTTTCCAAGTCATCAGGTTGTTCTTCTGTGTTTCTCACCGCTGTAGCAATAAGCCCCTGATATCTGGTCTTAATTTCTGGCTCTTTCAGCTTGTAGGTCTTATCATTTCTTCCTTTCGTTTACTTGGTTTCTTGCGTGGTGCTGGGCGGTTCCTAGGCTGAGCAACTCTTTCAGTTGTTCTTTTGATTGTAAGCAGGTAGTGATCACTTCTAATCTCTGGCCCCCTCCAGACTCTAGCATCCCGGACATATTTGAATGAGCTCCTCCTAACAATGGCATAGTCGATCACTGACTTCTCATTCTTTGTTGGTTCACACCTAGTGTATGCATGTATGCGCTTATGGGGGAACTTTGTGTTGGTAATGATCAGATTCTGCTCACTGCAGAATCTGAGGAGTCGCTTTCAATTGTCATTGAGAGTATCTTCTCCATATCTTCCGATAACTCCACCCCATCTAGCATGGTCATTTCCAACTCTGGCATTGAAATCTCCGAGCATGATAATTTCATCTAGGCAGTCATCCACTGTCTTTTGAAGCAGCTCGAAGAATTCTTCCTTGACCTCTGCTCTCTCATCCTCATTTGGCCCGTACACTATGACCAGGTTGACTATGGTTTCTCCTCCTTTTAGTTTTACAACCATAATGCGCTCCGAGACAAAGTTCCATCTCTTGATACTATCTTTCTGGTTTGTGGCCACAATGCAACCCACGCCCCTTTAGCTCTTTCAGATGTGGGTACACCACTGTATAGCAGAGTGTTGCCATCGAGATCCATGACACCTTGTCCCTTTTTCTTTGTTTCGGTAATAGCCAGGATTTCTAGTTTTGCTTTCCTCATCTCTTCCATCAGCTCCTCTTCTTTCCCATTTATACTTCTTGTGTTCCATGTTCCATAAGTCGTAGTCCGTTCCAGTTCGTCGCCTTTAGAATCAGTCCGGTTTTCTCTCTTATATTGCTTGTAATCGTAGTTTAAAACAAACAGGTGATTGGCCTGTTGTGCCTTTGCATGGTGGAGGGGCTGCCTCCTTATGGCCTCCATGCAGGCCGCCCTCCTCCTTTTTCATCCGGGCTTGGGACCGGCATAGGCGGAGTTAGGTTTGGTTTTCTAGAAGAGATATTATCGGATAGGGGCAGTCAGATCATTTCTAAGGAGATATCAGAAGTTACTAGGCTGTTGGGTATTTCCCAAACATTTACGAGTCCGTGTCACCCTCAGTCAAACGGAGTTTGCGAGCGTTTTACCGGGGCATTAAAACACATGCTGGCTAAGGTGACCGCGTAATCGCCACAAGAAAGGGAAGATTATTCCCAGCGGTCCTTTTTGCCTATAGGGAAGCTCCTTAAGAGAGTACTGGATTTTCCCCTTTTGAGTTACTGTATGGGGCAATCCCAAGGGGGCTGTTGCATATATTGAATGATTTATTCACGGGAAAGTGTTCGAATAACACCTCGGTTACAGGTTATGAGTATGTCGTGAACCTCCGCGACCGTATTGTTAAATCGTGTTTGGTAGCACATGGTTGCTTGGCGGGATCGTCGGCACGTTATCGGAAAAACGCATATTGGAACTCCAAACTAGTATCTCTGGTTCCGGGTGAGGAAGTTTGGCTACTTTTACCATCTAAAGAGGATCGCTTGAGTATAACGTTGCAAGGATCATTCAAGGTGGTTAACAAGGTGACAGGTGTCGATTACTTAATTTCGGTCTGAAATAGGGAGTAGGTATTTTATGTGAATATGTTGAGACCATATGTAGAACGACCAGAGACACTGAAAGCAGTCACAAGGGCAGCAGAGACTGAAGCAACAGTGGCATGTACGGAAATCATAGATGACACGGAAGATGAAAACGGTGAAGGGAATATCCAGTTATCGCTCGTCCCCCTGGCTCATTTGGAGTCATGGAGTATGGTGCGGATCAGTGATGACCTAATAGTAGAACAAAAGTCTGAAGTACAGACTATATTGGCAGGGTTTAAGGACGTCCTCACAGATCTGCCGGGATGGACAGACCAGATTTGTCATGATATCACTCTGACGGGCGATCAGCCGATTAGAGTAAAACCATATCCATTGCCAATGCATTTCAAATTGGCGGTCGAGAGAAAAATTGATGACATGCAACGACTGGGTATAATTTCTCCCTCTGACTCCCCATATTCTTTCCCAATGGTTGTGGTTCGCAAGAAGAATGGATCTCTTCTTATATGTATTGACGTTCGGAGATTCAACAGCATCACCGTTGTTGACGCTGAACCTATACCTAATCAGGAAGCTGTTAACACAACTCACCAATGCTACATATTTCAGCAAACTCGATCTGTCTAGAGGCTATTGCCAGGTACCCCTCGCGGAGGCTGCAAAACCTCTGACGGTATTTAGCACCCCGAAAGGATTGTTTTAGTTCAATATCATGTGCTTTGGCTTAGTGAACGAGTCCCGCAACATTTGTGAGGATGATGAGAAGGTTGAAAGGTCATCGGTCTGAAGTTATTACATATATCGACGATATATGTTTGTTTCATGAGTCATGAGAGGACCATATGATTGGGTTGTCTTCCCTGTTGCGGTATCTAAGGCAGCATAATTTGACGGCACGCCCGAGTAAAGTTTGCATAGGTTTTAAGGAGTTAAAATTTTTTAGGACATACTGTAGGTTATAATCACCTGAAACCGGAAGATGTTACAGTTACAAAATTTTACAGTTTCAAACTCCCAAAACAAAGAAGCAAGTGAGAAGTCTAATTGGACTTGTGAATTGTTATCAAAAGTTCATTCCCCAATTCTCTTCCATCTCAACTACACTTACCTCGCGTTTAACACGAACACATGTTAATATATAGTGACTGGGAATGTGAAGGTCTGATGCTGTTCTTACAATTCATGTGACTTTAAACAGATGAAAGTCAATTAAATATCTGGTAAAGTCCGTTATATAACTAGAACCACCGGGCTTTTACACCCCTCCACTTTAATATTATACTTGTTCATAGTTTCTTCTTGATTTTGTTTGTTTGTTTGTTTGTTTGTTTTTTATTTTATTATTTAACGTATAGGCCTAAGCACAATTGTGAGTATCCCTATTTTCAAATGTGATGCCACTTTCTCATGTCGGCAGTTGTTCATATTATTTGGAATTGAAAACAATATATATCCTAATTATAACCCATCAGAGGTTGAACGGGATTTCTGTTTAACTTCATTAATTTAAAAAAAAAAAAACTTACCTCGCTGACGAGAAAGGGGATGCCAAATAGGATCGTGTGGACACAAGATTGCGACATAGACGTGTCCAAAATCAAGAGGGTGTTCACAGAAACCCATCTTACTTTTGCCAGACTTATGCAAACCCTTTGTGTTGTGGACGGACGCATCTTCTGTGGGAATTGGGGCTTGTTTAATGCAAGACCACCAAAGTATCTAACATCCGGTGATGTATGTGAGTCGGAAGCTGTTGCCGGCTGAGACTATGTACTCCACGATTAAACGGGAATGCCTGACAGTTGTGTGAGCAGTTTCCAAGTTGTCCCGATACTTGATTGGTTCACATTTTGTATTATACAGACAGACCATAGACCACTCTCATTTTTACAGTCGTCGAAATTGACTAGCTCAAAATTAACTCGTTGGGCCCTTTAACTGCAGCAGTAAAAATTTACTGTTTTACCCTTAGAGGGTAAGCTTAACGTTGTAGCTGACACTGTCTAGATTGTAGAATGCTGGTTTATTTCTTGGTTTTTCTCCCCATACGATGTTTAATTGAGTATGCAAGATATGTGTGGACAAGTAGGATATGAATGTATACATAGCTTAAAGGCCGAATGTTGGGTGTTTGGAGTGCGCCCAGCTGCCCTCCAGGAAGGAAAAAACTTAGTTTTTTCCTTGGGGGGGGGGGGAGAAGAGTATATGTCACAGCTTGATTAACAAGCTGTGGACTGTCTGTGCTCTGCAGGGAGCAGGTACGTAATGTCAGTCATGTATGAGAGGTAGTCAGTAGAGTGGTGTGAACTTGACAACACGAAACTGCGAGGTCAGCAGGTCAGGGGTGAATGCAAGGAGAGTTTGGATTGGTGCAGGGAAGAAAGTGGAAGGGGAGAGCGACGAGGGTTTTGGATGGTGATGGTCGACTTGAATTGTCGAGTGCGAGGACATATTTATTTGTGTGGATATAATGCATTTTGTGATCTGGGATTTTCATGAATGTGATACACTTCGCTGACTATATATATATATATATATATATATATATATATATATATATATATATATATATATATATATATATATATATATATATATATATATATATATATATATATATATATATATATATATATATATATATATATATATATATATATATATTGTTGTAATTTTGTGGCCACAGGTTTTGAATACATTGGACAGAGTTGGGAATATGACTTGTGTTGGTTATTACTTGAATGTGTTCCACTCCATCCCTCGCTCTCTTGTTTAGTATTTTGAGGACTAAGAAATATGTGTGCTTAATGCAAAATACACGGTGTCAATCATATTTCTGGACTTTCTAGTCCTTGGCTAGTTATTATCTTTTACAATGAAGTGTCAACCGACACACGTATTGCCATTTTGCACTGCGGAATATTAACTGTTGGCATAACAGCCGATAAGTAGACCTTTCCTCTACACTTGTATTAGTTTCACTGTGAAACATTAACCGTTGGCATACCAGCCAATAAAGTAGACTATCCTCTACACTTGTATTAGTGGCCGTGCCACACTATATTAACACTTTATTATCTAGGCACACAGGCCATACACCGATTAACTATACACATGGGTAAGTAGCTATGCCACACTTATATTAAACACAAACCTATGGCTCCAAGGCCACATATCGACTGTAAGCACGATTGCCACACCAAGAATCCTCGTTACTAAGCTTAACGCGTCACCAAGTTCTTTACGTGTAACGTTTAAAGGCTAATTAGTTGAGGTGCTGAATGGTGCCATCATCAAGTAAAACCCAGATGATAACAAACCATACAGTAATCCTCAACAAGATGTCAAAATCTGTTGAGATATGTGAAGATCTGTTGAGTGATGTGAAGATATGATCTGTTGAGAGATGTGAAGATCTGTTGAGAGATGTGAAGATCACGATCTGTTGAGAGATGTGAGGATCAAGATCTGTTGAGACAATGCTGACTATGTTGAAGTTGATACAGGCAATCATTATTTGAAATGAACATTCATAGTTGAATTATAATTGATAGTAGACAAAGTACATAGTATATCATATACGACCTGGACCTTGGTTGACTTCACTAGCCGTTACCCCATGAAGGTTAACGGAAATACTACCGCAACAAAGTGGTAGGATCCATAGGTTTATAAAATCAATCATGTTAAAAGCGTTGAGCATACATACGAAGATTCAATAATGATTCCAAGCGTTGTATTGACGCACTAACGACTTGACTCCACTGGCCAAGTTGAAGCTCTACAATAAACAATCCCGGAGAACCAAGTATCAAAAGTGAGATACTTAAAATGAGCCGTTTTAGGCTAAACATTCAAATCAAGCGCGTCTTGGCATGTTTCCTTCAAGAGCGACGTCTTCATCTTATAGATGATTATAATGATCGTGTCTTTCCGAACCAAGGATAAGTACACGAGAAAATCACGTCTATATCAGACGGAGAATATTGGGATTTGCCTCCAGAATATTTGCTGGATGGCAACAGATCGCCGCGACAAACCGCGTCATCCCCGTTCAAACATGGTGCACGGTGGTATGCAATAATTAAACATACAATTACCTTAGATGTGCTCAAATGTGCGTCTACAAAATACTAGACTCACATGTGAGGATCTCAAACATTTACCCCCCCCCCCCCCCCCCCCCCCCCCCCCCCCCCCCCCCCCCCCCCCCCCCCCCCCCCCCCCCCACCCCCCCCCCCCCCCCCCCCCACACCCCCCGCTAAAATAACTTAACAATCACAATCTAAAGAGAGATGTAAGGAATCGAAATCTGATGAGAGATGTGAGGATCGAGATCTGTCGAGAGATGTGATAATCGAGATCTGTTGAGAGATGTGAAGATCAAGATCTGTTGAGAGATGTGAGGATCAAGATCTATTGAGAGATGTGAAGATCACGATCTGTTGAGAGATGTGAGGATCAAAATCTGTTGAGAGATGTGAGGATCGAGATCTGTTGAAAGATGGGACGACCTGTTGAGAGATGTGAAGATCTGTTGAGAGATGTGAGGATTGAAATATTTTGAGAAATGTGAAGATATTTTGGGAGATGTGAGGATCGAGATCTGTTAAGAGATGTGAAGATCTTTTGAGAGATATGAAGATCTCGATCGATCTGTGGAGAGATATTACGATCAAGATCTATTGAAAGATTGGAAGATCACGATCTGTCTATTTCCTCTGAATCCTCAGAGTAGACATCTAACTGAAAAGAGGCCTTTCTCGGAACTACCGCATGAGAGATATTTCCTCCATCACCACATTGAGAACTCCCAGACCCATTGAGTGCTAGAGCTAGATTCGATTCTTCTTCCTTCAATTTCTAGTTCTTTAAGTCTGAGTGCGTGGGCTCTGTCGGCCTGTTCCTTCCTTTCTGCTCTTTCGGCCTGTTCCTTCTCCAATGCTCTACGTTTTTCTTTGTCTTCTTTCTCTTTTTCAGCCTTCTGTTCCTCAAAAGCTCTTTGCTTTTCCGCCTTCTGCTCTTCATAAGCTCTTTGCTTTTCTTTCTCTTCCTTTTCGTGTTCTCTCGCGATTCTCCTTTCTTCCCTTTCAGCGGCCTTCTCTGCTTTTTTCTGGCAGCTCTCTCCTTTTCAGCCTTTCTCTCTTCATGTGCTCTTTCTTGCTCGGCTTTAACTGAACTAAGCACAAAATCTTTCAAAGTTTGGCCTGTCATGCCCAGTTCCCTACCGATATTCAGATAAAAGGTGTGGAGGTTTTGTGGTTCGGCCATGCCGTGCAAGGAGATTGTTTACAGGCTACACGAAAATTTCAATTGCTACTTAACCCAAGATAAAATTAGCCGCTCTAAGTTCAATATACTGGCTGACTAAAATTAGCAAATCCACCACAAAAACAACAACATAAAATAGGCTTCAACAATGGACAGTTTTTTTCCTCTTTCAATTATTTTTAAAGAAGGTTTTTATTTTATCAATGATTAACTTTACTCTTAAAACATGTCACCTTATTTATTTATTTATTGCAAGACGTATGAGCAGATCTATCTATACTAATAACTAACAACACTCTTTCAGTAAATCTACAATGTCTGTCAGTATTCTAGGGAAATTAACCTTCAGGTTTCTGTAATCAAGAAGAGGTCCGCAATTGTGATTTATCACACTTGCGTGTCCGAGTTCAATCCCAAGGCGAGACCCCAATTGTCACGGACTGCCTCCCCTTAGCTCTGCAGTAGTGGTCCACCAGTGGCCAACAATCAAGAGTATCTAATATGGGTCTTCAAATGTGTCTACCTTCGCACAAGATTACTCTTGGCAGAGTTGTAGATAGAAGGATAATGACGCTTCTATCCCAAGGGAGATGTCACAATATGTTTTCAGAAGTCAAGAACAATGCTGCATAGGGCAGAGCACTATTAACTTATATCTGATCCGTCGCCTTTTGTGAAGAATTAAGCAATGGTTTTAGCCCGTTCAAGCCCCCAGCTGGTGTAAATCCAGCGACATTCTTTTTTATAAGGATTTGCTCTATAGATGTAAATATATTTCTAGAAGAATATATATATTAAAGAGTCTTGCTAATACGTTTGATTTCATACCTATAATAACTGAATCAACAATGATTTTTTTTGTTTTAAAATAACATGTAACAAATGTAATAAGCAATTACTCTTAACAGGTTAAAATAGCGATGGAATGATGGCAAATTTTAGATTTAAATGAAATTTGTCTTCACAGAGATTTGGGTTGAGGATTGATAAAAACAATTGTCCCTTTGCTGTGCCCTTAATAAACTTAGCTGGTCTAAGTGAGTCCTACAGCCGTGGTTTCATCAATTCTTCTGTGATGAAGGCACTTCTCCATACAACTTGTCCAATTTAGGCGGTTAGTGCTTATTCCCTGCTTTTAACTCACAACTAGTGGCGTAAAACTTTCGTCTTGCAGTTTCATACCACGAACAGTCTGATAGCTTCGTTCCACGAACTCAAAGTAACTTTTGGGATCACAATATCCACGTACAGTTTAGAATGGACACAGCAACTTAGGTTAGAGGCTTTCAAATCACTTGGTCTGGGAAATTTTAGTATTCCTCTTATGACGGGTGATCTGATTCCTTAGGTCTCCAGTCTTTGTATTTAAAAATGTGGGTTTACTTGTAAGTTTCAAAGTTGCCCAAATACTCTGTCCTGGTCTTTTAAGTTTCCAGTCTTTGTATTTAAAAATGCGGGTTTACTTTTAAGTTTCACAGTTGCCCAAATACTTCGATCTGTCACTTTTACTTACTTAGTCGTTCCCCTTCTACCGTGAGATGTAGAGATTTGGAAGAGAGAGCGCCAGACTATCCTATCGGCTGTCTTCCTCCTGGCTCTGTCACTTTTAATTTTTGAATTCTTAGTCCGATCCTTCTCTCTCTGGCTCTGGTGAATTGCTAGCTCTGGTGAATTGCGTGGCGATGCAGTCTGATTTATGACTTCGATTTCGCTAGATTATATTTCCATTTCTCAGTTCAAATCCCAAATTGTACTTCCGACGAATTTGATAATGAACGTCAAAGTCTATTCTGATTGCCACAATAACACCGATTTTCAAAAAGGGTTACAACCGACAGTGTGGAAACGATAGAGGCATATCCCTTCTCAGTGTCCCTGGTAAAATCTACTCTAGAATCCTGGAGCAGAGACTTAGATGCCTAGCTGAGCCACAATTGGATGAGGTTCAGTGTGACTTCCGAGCAAATCAAAGTACTCAAGACCTAATCTTCACACTCAGACAGTTGAGTGAAACGGCTCTTGAGTATAAGAGTGAGATCCATCTTTGCTTCTTAGATCTGGAAAATGCATTTGACAAGGTCCCCTATAACAAACTTTGGGATTGTTTGGCAAGGAAGAACATCTCATCACCTCTGATTCATGCTATTCGGAGCTTCTACAAGTCTTGCAGAAATTATGCGAGGACGGCAAACCGTGAGGCAGAAGAATTCAGAACCACCACTGGTGTAAGACAAGGCGATATCCTGACACCTTATCTTTTCATACTCCTCATGGACGATGTCATCAAGGCATGTAAGGAGAGAACAGGCAAATATTCAGTGGGGTACTGGAAGATGAGACAGGTCTGTATTTCAGAGCTGGCATTTGCTGATGATGTTGCCCTGGTTGCTAAATCAGAGGCACATCTGCAATCCAACCTGCAAGTCTGGAAGGAAGAGCTGGAGAAGAGAAGGGTGATCGTAAGCAGCTCGAAAACAAAAACCATGGTGATATCACGAGAGGAAAGAAGAAATCATATTAAGCTGAGAGAACAGGTACTGGAGCAGGTCGACCACTTTAAATACCTTGGAGCTGTCATAGAGCGGAAGGGAGGCATCAAAGAAGAGTTGGCTACCCGAAGAGCAGCAGCTTTGAGACTTATACAAGCCGTAAATCGAGGATTCCTCAGCAAAAGAGAAGTTGATAAGAAGACGAAGATAGCTGTATACCGTTCCACCTATGTCCCAGTCTTGACGTATGGATGCGAGTCATGGGCAATGACTACAACCCACAAAAGCCAGCACAAACCTCAGAAATGAGGTATCTGAGGAAGGTGGTTGAAGTAACAAGAAGAGACATGGTCCGCAACCAGACGATACGTCAAGGCCTAAAATCCCACCCCCTGCAGACCCAAGTAGACCAGTCCCAACTAAGATGGTTTGGCCATGTCTGCAGAATGGGAGAAGATCGGCTACCACGACAAGCATGGGAAACAAAGAGCCAGGGATCCAGACCTCCAGGACGACCCAGAGTCCGCTGGGAGGACAACATTAGACAATCTTTGAAGGACCGAGGACTAGAATGGAACCAGGCCAGGAGGAAGACAGCCGATAGGATAGTCTGGCGCTCTCTCTTCCAAACCTCTACACCTCACGGTAGAAGGGGAACGACTAAGTAAGTAAGTAAGCATGGTGACTCTTCAGGGCTGTTATTGCTGAGAGGTCATCTGTAAAGATCACTACAGGTACGGTATATGTGTTTTTCAGCATGTGCTTTGTACTCAAGAAGAATTTCCACTGCTTAAAAAACATATTACTTATAACAAATGAAAGTAAATTAAATATCAAACTAAACACCTCAGGTCTTTACACTCCTCCCCCAGTTTTTTATTTTTGTTTGGTGTAATTTTATTTGCCTTTTACGTTTGTTCGGTTTTTTTTTTAAATCTCTCTGACCCTGTTTCTTATTTTATTTTGCCTCTTATGTTTGTATTTTAATGTCTTTGATTATTGTTCTTTTTTTTTTTTTGTAATTTGTTTATTTTGGCATGTACACAAATTTGTTAATTTTGATTAGTCCTACATATATTTGCAATGAATGGACAGGAGATGTGATGCTACTGTCGCATATCGGCCATTGCTCATATTATATGGAAGTGAAAACAATATACTGTATCGATATAAATCCCAAGTGTAACCCATCAAGAAGTTGAACCGGATATTTCTCAAGTTAAAAAAAAAAAAAAGCTTGGAGACGAGAGCTAGAGAGTCAAGGATATTCTTCACACTTCGGGAGTATTCCCCTTAATTTTTTCATGAAGTTAATTCCAATTTTCCAATTTAAGGGACATAAAGCAATAACAATACACACTTTGGCCTAATACTTTATTACATCCCTTTCAGGGCCCATTCATGTACGCCCACTTCCGTTCATAAGTTGAATTGTGGGACACTTCCGTCGACCTCTCCCTCAACCAACACGGAAGGAACAATACAAGTTCTTCTTAAAACTTGGTCTCAAAGTTTTTCATTTCGGTAATACAATATTTTCTTTAGCATGAATGTGAGTAAAAAAAATGGATGCGGTAGAGTCAGCAGTGAGCGATCATTTTAGATATCTAAACATAGTTCCATCTTTCTCTTTGCAGATGCACATTCTTAAATAATGACTCAGCTAGGCCAGTTGACTAATTTCTAGAGGGTGTGCACTTTGAAATGGGCATGTAAATACATTTTAAAAAAAAAAGCTTTGGACTTAAGACATGCAGCAGATTCCAGTAAATATAAAAGAGTCATATACTATAAAATTGGTAATTTCCTATTGCTCGTGCTTTTTTGCTCCGCAGTGAATATGTGTAGGCCTAGTTATGTGTTGTTTCGTAGTAGTTAGGATTAGGGTTAGGCCTAACACTAATCCTAACTCTAAATGGTACGAACCAACACATAACTACTCATATTCACTGCGGAGCAAAAAAGCACGATGTAATAGGAAATTACCTTAAACTTCATGTAGGCCTAATTTGAATGCATATGTTTTATATAGGGCCTAGGCCTATTGGTTTATTTCTAGGCAATCGCTATTTAACAGCTTTAAAAAGTCAACTTAATTGAGAAGATACTAACTTTCCAATATAAAGGCAGGTCTTAACAGATAATTTATATTGAAGTAAATTTTGTTAATAAGTAGAATTTATTTTATGAAAAATTGCATGCTGCAAGATCATAGCATGTGGGGGTTCATTTAGGCAAAAGTTTAGTAAAATGAAGTGTTGAAATGAAAAATAGTGGGACCTTTTCTTCGATACTGCCTTAAAAAAAAAGCATTCAAAGACACAGTAATAAGGGGTTAGGGTTAGGCTTATGAATCCAAAACCTAATCCTATTCTTAATCCTAACCCTAATGATGTTGGTGACTTACTAGGATGACATTGAAGAACACGTCCTACTAATTTTCATTTCAACCAAATGAAGTATTGGCCAATCATTAAAACAAGGTAATTTTCTGTTAATAAACCTGATCTTTATATATATATATAAGGGTGTACAGACTCAGGCGACTTAATCAGCTGCTGTATCAATCAATAGCCATTATGGTGGAATCTGGTGCTTCTTCTAGCTGTTTTGTGGTTCAAATAAACAAGTTATTGCTTACATTTACTCCTTCTCTTCACTCTCCTGTCAGCAAGTGTATGGACTTTGTAAATGCTAACTGTGCCATGCTCTCAATGCCCAGACTACCATAATTGTTTACCAC
This sequence comes from Oreohelix idahoensis, assembly GCA_024509875.1. Lineage (NCBI taxonomy): Eukaryota > Metazoa > Mollusca > Gastropoda > Stylommatophora > Oreohelicidae > Oreohelix > Oreohelix idahoensis. The sequence continues at coordinate 639,410 of JAMPIV010000347.1, forward strand.
ATGTCCAGACTACCATAATAGTTTACCAAATTGTCAACATTCAAAAGAAATAAGCCAAGATATGCCCTAAGTTTTATTAGTTTCTTCTTTTGTCCTTGGCCGCTGACTGACAAAGCAATCAGTGACATTGTGCCTGGTCATGTCCTGTAAGGCAGCATCTCTTCTGAGGATGTGTCCAACCCAATTCCAGCATTTACCCGCTATGATAGTGCACAAGTCTTGGTGGCTCCAAGTTAGCAGTTCTTGGTTGGGGATGGGGACTTGGCCAGAACATTTGAAGGCAGGTTTTGTGGAAAAAGGAAAATTTTGACATCTCCTTTTCTGTTACTCTCTGGCATTCTGCACTGTACAGAAGTACATAAATTATGCAGCTCTCATATATCTTTTTAATTTAGTGTTTGTACTAATTGGCAAAGGCTATTCTGGCTTTATTAATTCAGCTACAGATGTCTTTGCTTGTTCCTCCATCTGGTGTTACTATGCTTGTTCCACCATCTGGTGTTACTATGCTTGTTCCACCATCTGGTGTTACTATGCTTGTTCCACCATCTGGTGTTACTATGCTTGTTCCACCATCTGGTGTTACTATGCTTGTTCCACCATCTGGTGTTACTATGCTTGTTCCACCATCTGGTGTTACTTTGCTTCCTAAGTATGTAAATGTGTTTGTATTTTCTAGCTCTTGGTCCCTTTTTGTTACGGGTGCAGGATTTCTTACATTTAGTGTCATGACCTGTCTTCTTGAGATTAATGTTTAGTCCCACCTGTTGGCTATGTTTATTCAGTCTGTTTTTTCCTGGATGTGTTATGAGTGTTCGAACAGTGCATTGTCATCTGCATATTCTAGATCCTCCTGTGCAGAGAATGTTGTCCATCTTATTCCTCTAGGGGCATCCGCTGTTGTCTGGTGCATCACTCAGTCTATGACAGTTAAAAACAGAGTGGTTGATAAGGGCATCCCTGCCGCACTCCTGTTCACCTCAAAAGTTAGGTTGCTCTGCTCAAAGTCATCAAAATTTATATACATCTACCCCTGCCATTCTGAACACTGCTCTATTATGTTCCTGAGGGTGCATATATGATATGCACTTTGTCTGTTTCTTCTGAATTCAGCTTGTTCCTTCCTCAGTTTATGGTCTGGTGCTCTTGAAATTATTTGAATAATTATTCTGCCTAATATTTTGCTGGGAACTGATAGAGTAATTCCTCTCCAGTTGTTGCAGTCAGTGAGATCAACTTTCTTTGGCAATTTAACAATTACTCCTCTGTTCCATTTCACAGGTGTTGTCTCTGTTTGCCAGATTTGTGCAAATAGTGGTTCTAATAGCTCTGCAGCTAATACAGGATCTGTTTTAAATAGCTCTGCATTTAGGTTGTCATGGCCTGGAGCTTTTCCATTCTTCAACCCTTTGATAGCTGTGATGATTTCTTCCCTATGTGGAATATCTGTATTTATATCTAGATCATTTTCAGCCTTTGGAATGTTCAGTTAGGACTCTGGGGGTACTTTATTTAATTATCTTGTTTTATTAGTTTGAAATAATAATAATAGCCTCTTCAGTTATAACTGACTAAGGGAAATGCGCCCCTGATGTGACTCGGCTACTTTTTTTTTTCTTGTGTTCCTTTCGTTTTCTTTTCTCTTCTGCTTGTTGTGACAGCTTCTTTTAGCCCACTTTTAGTTGGTGCCATAGAGATCATCACCATTTGGTGCGATTGGCAGCTTCATCGTCTCATGTGGCTGGATTTATGTCTAGTGCTGTCATGTCTCTAGCACACGTCTTTGAACCTCAGCTGTGGCAGCCCAACTGTTCTTTTGCCATCTGCCAGTTGTCCGTAGAAGATATCTTTCGGGATGTGACCATCTTCCATGCGGCAGACATGACCAAGCCAGCATAGTCTGCGCTGTCTAAGCAGTGTATACGTGCTTTGAAGGCCAGCACGTGTCAGCAGGTTTATGATAGTGCAAACATTTACACAGCTCCCCGTAAATGTTGGCCTATAATATCATGACACTCACTTCTTTGACTGTTTATATCATCAGCTTATCCTGGAACTGTAGATTCATTCGTAATCATATTATGTCGGTTGAAATGAAGACCAGTGGACTGTATGATCACAGTGTTAACAATGAATTCAGAGACTCAAATATAAGGGTTAGGTTTAGGAATCCTAATGACATCGAAGAACACGTTCCACTGTTCTTCATTTCAACCTGTTATACCACAGCTAGCCTTTTACCAGACTCTACTTTGCCAGTTAGTATCTTTGTTGTTTAAACTTAGTCACATTACTATTTAAGTTTATTTATTTACTTCTCATTATTGAAGGTTTAAGCTAGGCCTAATAAGGAGAGCACAATGTAGATTATATCATGACTTTTATAACCACACTGCTTTCCTTTAATACTGTACCCTCTTCTTTAAAATGTTGAGAACTTGCTGAAGCTTTGCTAATGGTTTTGAGGACTAATGGCTTCAAAGAATGTTTAGTTTGACATTTTGTGCTTTTTTAGACTCGTGTATTTCTGCATTAGTTGACCAGGGGAGGCGGGTGGGGGGTGACTGATGGAGCTTTAGAGTTTAATTTGGAGTCTTGTATCTCAAAAATTACAGTAGTTATGTATTTAATATTTTGTAATATTATTTATGTGCACTAGTTTTCTAAAGTTGTCATAGTAACTAATGCAGTCACCACTTTTTTTCCCATATATAGTTTGCACTTTGATTTTTCTCTTAGATGGTGTCAGTAATATTACATGTAATATGTGTTATATTTTATTATATTTATATATTTTTGAAAATAATAACTTAACCGTAACATTTAATTCAAAGTTTAATTTTATTAAAACATAAAAGTTTTACTTAACAAATTAATTAAATAAATTTTGACACTTCTAACATGGTAGTAAAATACTGCAATATTCAGTGCTAGGAGTATAGGTATACAAATATGTGAATAGCTGTTTTAATATAATGAAGGTAGAAGCATGGTGTTTCAAATTCAGTCCATCAGGACAGATCACATAGGGAATGGACCACCAGTATGAAATCTCAAGAGCCAGAAGTGTCATTCTTATATATATATATTGCATCACCTGCGAAGTCATCTGTAAGAATGTATTCTCTTCCCTTCCATTAATGATAGTTTCCTTCTTCTTTGGTCCTTGGCCATTGACTGACCATCACGCATGGTGCTGTCCTGTAGGGCAGTAACAGTCTCCATCTTGCTCAGTCGGCAGCCATCCTTTGTGTGGTGCCTTAGCTCTGGTTCATGATTTGCATCTTTGCTTTCACAGTTTGTATGGAGACAAAACTTCAAGGTGTACAGAGAATGTATATGACAAGTATCAGTTGTCAAACATTTGCTTGTTGGAAACATGGGTTTAATTCTTACTTTTTTCTTTACTATTTTTATGCATTCCTACCTGATGAAGATCTTGTCGCCACACCGTTGGCTGTTTCTTTGGCCCAGTCTGATTTATGCTACTTATTTTCATAATCCTTATTAGAAGATGGCAGATGTGAAACAGAAATCAAGAAGAGAATAAGAATGGCTAAATCTACATTCAAGACTAACACCAACATCTAAACAGTTAACTCACAAATTAAAACTGAGAATCATGAAATGTTTTATATATATATATATATATATATATATATATATATATATATATATCTTTGAGATATTGATAAATAGAATGGGGCTCATCTCTTGGAAAGAGAAGAAAACAAATAAAGAGGTCCTAGGAATGAAAAAAGAATAAATGGAGATAAAAAATTAGCTAACATATTTTGGCCATTTAAAAGGACTTGCTGAAGACCATAATTAAAGGAAGAGTTGAGGGCAAAAATGCAAGAGGAAAACAGCGCTATAAGTGGGAAGAGATGAACAGGAAAGAGTCTATCAGAGTGCACCATCAAGACAAGAGACAAAAGACCTTAGAGATCCATTGCAGCCTTCCTTCGATGTGGAGAGGACAGTTGATGATGATTATTGGAAAGTCAGGTGGGGATGCATTGAATGCAATCTACACATCAAGTTATGTTTTTAAAAAAAAAGGCACAGACGACATTGCTGATGAGAAATACTACATCATGGTGGCTTGGGGGAGAATTTTTAACTCTTTTAGGTAATAATTCCTGAACTACAAATACAAGTATCTGATGGAAATAAACTGTATTTTTAAAATTTGTGTTTTATTATAATTTACTGTCAGCACTTTTTAAAGGTATATGTACTAGCTTAAATCTCCACCTTCTAGTGGAGTACTTGACCTTAAAGGCAGCTTCAATTAGTTTAAACCCTGAGCCAATTCTTGCACTTTCCCCCATAATGCTCCAAATCGATACAAATTTAGTGTTTAGTGTTTAAAAAAAAAGTTGCCACAAAAATATGAACAATGGAAATAAAAAAAATAAACAAACATAGCTATAATGAATTGATAGATTGCTGACTAAACAGGCTCATAAATTAATTTTATGGTTCCTTGATATGCCTTATGTTAGTTATATTTTATAGTTTTTTCACTAGTGTTAAAATGTCTTTGACCTCATTATTTCTGACTAGCTGCCTGTTTATCTTCTTGAGTGGTTTGGGACGATGGTTTATATTAAAAACTTCATGCTTCTGTCTTTGTGTTATAGAAAATCAGCTGTTTATAGTTTTTTTGTTTTTCATACTTTTGTTAGTTTTAATGAGTTTTTAAGTCTTTATAAACACAATGTAATGACTTATTGTTCATTTTAACGAATTTTGCAACGATAAATCAGCTTTAACTGTGTGTGTATTTTTTAATATGTCATGAGTTATGTGCATGTCACTTGCTGTTGTATATCTAATATCTTGACATGATAACATAATTACTAATATACTTCATAAGGGGGAAAAAATGAGGATGTCCTAAAAGAGCCCAACACGCAAAGGAAACTTATTTCACAAGTTAGAAAGAAGCAACCCACGTTTTTTTTTTTTGGGGGGGGGGGGGCATGTTATGAGAAGAGGAATGTTGGAATATATCATAACAACAGGTAAGATTGAAAGAAAAAGAGATAGAGGAAGACAAAGAGAACAAATACTGGACAGTTTGACATTGTGGCATGGATGGAGGTCAACAGCAGATTTGATAAATTGTACTGGAGAGAGGAAGTTGTGGAGAGACTTGATCTCCTACGCCACTAGGCATGGTACTTAAAGAAGAAGAAGCAAAAAAATATTCCAGTTTCTTAATTTCTTCAATTGTTAAATGATATTAATAAACTTTGTGTTTATTTCTTGATTGTGTGTGATAAGTATTATGCTTGACAAACTTTATCTTCTTGTGAAGTTTTTATTCTTGTCAGTATTGTCGACTGTTTTTCTTAAGTTCATATTTTCACCTTTGTAGAACATCTTTTGAACATGCATATTACCTTTGGAATGTATATTTTGAAAGAGCATTCTATTATTTAAGAACAACTGGTGTGGAAGTACATTTTTTATTGAAGACAATATGTTATGCAAGTGTGTTTTCACTATTAGAAAACATACTTTAAAAAGCATATGTTCACCATTTAGAAACCATTTCCTAGATGTAGGCATTCATTTAGAACAGGGTTTATTGTCCTATTTATGCCTTTGATTGTCAGATGAAGGCTATAGGCCCCTTTGATTCTCCGATAAAAGCTGTGGACCCCTTCTTGGGGAAAAAAATGTTTGTAGAAGCATAATAAAAAAAAAAATGTTTGTAGAAGCATAATTTAAAAAATTTTACATTTTAGGCTATTTACACAGACCTCCTAAACCCATTCATGGATCTACCCCCAGGAGGTCCTTGACCCACAGGTCAAGAAACCCTGATTTAGAATATTTATGTAATATCTTATGAGTAGAACATATATAAAAAAATACATGCACAGATCAAGAGTAATGGAAGTAACAGAGACAGAACAATCTAAGGCATGTCTTTAATCTATTGATTGCCATATTAACCTGATGTCTAACATTTGACATACCTCCTTTAACTGTAACACTGTTTGTGTATTAATAATATAATGCCACAGGTGATTAGTGCAAGAGATATACAGGTAGTTCCTCTATTTATGCAAGTTTTGTTTGCGCAAATTAAAAAAAAAACGTGCACTAATTTTTAGGCATTTTTGTTTTGTTTATGTGCCAAACTCTTAAGTTTCACGACCCAATATTTAGACATTTTTTACAGTATCTTATCTGCCTCCAACGAGAGCAAAATGAATTAAAGTCCTCGAACTTAGTACCCTGTGTTTTCTTATTGTACTAGGATACGCGTATTTCAAAAGGATTGAACTAACAGATCCTAGATTGTTTAGTTTTAATTGCAACTTAAATTTTATTAGTGAAATTCATAGATTAACTATGGCCTCGCAGCAGGTGGTTGTACAACCTACAATGCTTGAAAATGTGCCATAAGGTCCATAATACTGGATCCAAAACTGGACATGATAAAGCGCTATGAACATGGTTAGTCAACTGCCACGATAAGCAGTGCATTGCATTTGAGTGAAAGCAGTTTACGCACCATAAGAGACAACATGGAAATAATAAAGCATAATATTAAATCAGGCATATTGTTTTTCACTGCTACTTCCACCTACATGCGCAATAACATGATGGAAAAGTTGATGTTGCATGATTAATCAGTAATAATTTCTGTACATGTATGTAGAATGAATGGTATGTATTCATTAAACTTTTTATTGTATTTATTTTTAATATGTATGGTATTGGTGGAACGTATCACCCTTACTTTTCATTTACAGGGGGTCCTTGATATGCACTGTAGTAATGTTCTTAACAAGCATGACTTATAACGAAATGACAAGTATCGGACATCGATTTCCTATTGAACTAATGTACTATGTGGGAGATATGTTCCAGACCAACATTAGAAAATACGCTATGAAATTATTAACACAGCATACAAATACATTTAAAAATACTATTCTTCTATTACAATTGCTCCTCCACAGCACTTGAAGCTGCTGCTGCTGCTTCTGTGACTAGCTGTTGAGGTTCTCTGCCTTTTTTCTCAAAGGAGTCTAACTTCATCTGCCTGAGACCACTAATATTTGTGCCATAAATCTCACGATATCAAGACAAAAATATCATGCCTGTTAATTCATCAGCAAGGTTAAAAACACGCCAAAGATTCTTTGTGGTTAAGCTATTTTCTTCTGTGTCTTCATCTTCCATGGTCTCTTCATCAAATGCCTGCCTATTCATTTGAGCCAAATCTTCATTAGTTAAGGGCTGTCAGCGTGACTCAAGCAGCTCCTTAACATCCTCCTCCTCAACATTTTATATACAGTATGTAATGATGAATTTAAATACAGAAGGAGAAAGAGAAGATTCGATGGAAATATACATATGTACTTCTTCTTCTTCTTTGATCCTTAGCCGCCGACCATCAAAGCAGTCAGTGGCCATTACGCCTGGTGGCATCTTGTAGGGCAACAACAAATTGATTCCACTTTGCTCGGTCAGCGGCCATCCTTCGTACAGTGCCCCAACTCTGGTTCATTCTTTGCATCTCAGCCTTCACAGTCCTCTGCCAAGTTGTTTTTGGTCGGCCTCTCTTTCGTTTTCCTTCAGGGGTCCATAGCATAGCTGTTCTTGTGATGGCATCGGGGTCTCTTCTGAGGACATGGCCAACCCAGCTCCAGCGTCTGCCAGCTATGATGGTGTGCATGTCCTCTTGCTTGCTCCGAGTAAGCAGATCTTGGTTGGTGATGGTATTCGGCCAAAAGATTCTGAGAATTTTTCTTGGGCATGTTGTGTGAAAAGAGGACAATTTCGACATTTCCTTCTCTGTAACTCTCCAGCTCTCCGCGCCATAGAGAAGCACAGAAAGCACACAGCTCTGATATAATCCTAATTTTGTGCTTGTGCTGTACTGAGAGGACTTCCAGATGTTGTTTAGACTAAAAAAGGCTGTTCTTGCTTTGTTCATTCTGTTGTTGATGTCTTTGCTTGCTCCGCTGTCTGATGTGAAGGTATGTGAAGGCATCTGTCTGTTCCAGTTGCTGATTCCTTACTGATATGGGCTCAGGGTTGCTCACATTGAGCGTCATGACCTCTGTCTTCTTTAGGTTGATGTTCAAGCCCACCTGCTGGCTATATTTATTAAGTCTATCCGTTTTTTCCTGGATGTGTTGATGTGAATGTGCTAGCAGTGCAATATCATCTGCATATTCCAGATCTTCCAATGTAGAAAATGTAGTCCATCTTATTCCTCTTGGATTGCCCTCTGTTGTCTGGCGCATCACCCAGTCTATGACTGTTAAAAATAGAGTGGTTGATAAGGGGCATCCTTGTCGTACTCCTGTCTTCACTTCAAAGGTTAGGTTGTTCTGCCCAATGCTACACGTAAAGTTGGCATAAAGTCTTTTAATGATTGACACTATGCAGCTTGGAATTCCATAAGCCCTCAGTATTTTCCATAAACTGCCCCTATGTATACTGTCAAAAGCCTTTTCAAAATCAACAAAATTAATATACAGCTGTCTTTGCCATTCTGAGCACTGCTCTATAATGTTCCTGAGGGTAAATATATGATCTACACATCTTCTGTTCTTTCTAAATCCTGCTTGTTGACAATTATTCCTTTTCTCCACTCTGTTGGTGTTGTCCCTGTTTTCCAGACTTGTGCAAATAGTGGTTCTAATAGTTCTGCTGCTAGCTCTGGGTCTGTCTTAAATAGCTCTGCATTTAAGTTATCATGACCAGGAGCTTTTCCATTCTTTAACCCTTAATTGCTGTTATGATTTCTTCTTTTCGTGGGATGTCTGTATTAACATCTAGATCATTTTCAGCCTCAGGAACATTCAATTGTGTCTCTGGTGGTTCCTTATTCAGAGTTTCTCTGAAATGCTCTGCCCATCTTGTTTCCGTGCTTATCTCTTACTAATGTAATATTGATTGCACCTCGTATTCCACTGATGATTTTAGTTATTTTGTATACTGTGCTTTGTTCATTTCTCAGTACATTCATGTTCAAATGACGTAAGTGCAAATATGTACAATGTATACTGAGTCCCTTATTAATCAATGAAATGTATGTGAAACGACGTATATCAAGGACCCTCTGTATTTGATTGAGAAAATTCTGTTCCATTTACGCGATTTCTGTTTAAGTGAAGGTCTCAGGAACGCATATATTGTGTAAACAAAGAACTACCTGTATATCACAGTGTTTTGAAATGTATATTCAAGTATGATTATTTGTTTGTTGCGGTGCTGCTAGCTTTGTAACTGCTGTCTAAATCACCAAATGTTAACTCTTTAAGGTGTGAATCAGAGAACCACTCTTGCTTAAATAAGTAAGGACATCCCCAGAATACACACTTGGATAGAAGGATAAGTTGATATGGTTTTGAAAATTAAAAAAAAAACACACATTACTAGGTTGCTGAACAATTCTTAAGAATGCCTGATATCTCATTTATTTGCTTGTACATAGACTTCGTCTTTTCTGTGCTGCACATTAAGCTCTCTACACCCCTCGTTTAACCATGATTCTTTTGCAGTTTTATATTTGCTTACTATTTCTTTATTCCTTTTTGTCTTGCTTTGTCTTTCTTCCTCTTGCGTACAATGATTATAAAATTTCATCTTTCATCCATTTCTTCTTTGCAGACCTGTTTATTGCTGCTATGTTGTTTAATGTTTTGGGTCCCTTAGAATTTCCCATATGTCATCTATACTTTGTGTGTTTTTCTCTGTAGTATTCTGTTCTGTATTTTTTCTATGGTATTATATCTGGTCTGTATTTTTTCTGTGATATTTTATCTGTTCTGTATTTTTTTCTGTGGTATTGTTTCTGTTCTGTATGTTTTCTGTGGTATTGTTTCTGTTCAGTATTTTTTCTGTTGTATTGTATCTGTTCTGTATTTTTTCTGTGATATTGTATCTATTCTGTATTTTTTATGCGGTATTGTTCATCTATACTTTGTGTTTTTCTCTGTGGTATTCTGTTCTCACCTGTGTGATACCGGTGCCCAAAAGGGGAGCAAAGAATAGTAACACTGTTCCCTACCATGCATATCATAGAAAGCGGCTAAGAAGGGTTGGACATTGGGCTGGTTACCCCATCCTGTAAAAAAAGTATAAACTACAAAAAACCAACAAACATGGACAAGTCAATTAAGGAAAATAAAACACAGCCATCCAAGACAGGGGAAGGTCCTCTCGCAGGGAGGCGTATGATGCAACACAGAGAAAGCCGAAAGGAGTTACTGCCTAACCTTCTTTCTTCTAGGAGAACCTCCAGATTTGGCACCTGGAATGTTCGGACATTAAACGAGCAAGGGAAAGTGGCACAAGTAGTAGCAGAAATGAGGGAATATAAAATCGAGGTTTTTGGGACTGTGTGAAACAAAGTGGAAGGGGGTAGACAAGAAGAAACTCTTCACAGGTGAATTGGTGCTGTCCTCGGGACATGAAGATGAAAAGTTCATATCACAGTGAAGGGGTAGCTCTTGTTATCAAAAGAAGCACAGAGTACTCATTGAATGGGAAGCCATTGGACCCAGAATAATAACAGCTACTTTTAAAACAGCTAAATAGAAAATAAATGTAAATGTCATCCAATGTTATGCACCAACTAATGACAAAGAAGAGTCAGTGAAAGAAGCATTTTATACTAGACTGCAGGAAATTATGGAGAAAGTAAAAAGAAGAGACATCACAATTTTGATGGGTGACATGAATGCAAAGATAGGTACAGTCAACATCGGATTTGACGAAGTCATGGGAAAACATGGGCTAGGAATAAGGGATGAAAATGGGGAACTATTCTCAAACTTCTGTGCTTCAAATCAACTGACTATAGGAAGAAGCATGTTTTCACATAAGATAATACACAAGGCAACATGGATATCACCAGACCATAGAACCATAAACACGAAGTTAAGATCATCATTGCAGGATGTAAAGCTATATAGAGGAGCAGATGTGGCATCAGATCACCACCACCTTCTGATAGCCAAAGTAAAAATGAAACTCAAGACATATGCAACAATGCAAAGTTATAGAGAACAATTTAATGTAGGACATCTAAAACATCAAGAAACAAGAGACAAATTTGCAGTGCCAATATCCAACAAATTCCAATTGCTCCAACAGCTGGAAGATGTAGTGAATACAGAAGATTATTGACAGCAAATCAAAACTGTATGGAATGAGACATGAAGAAATACTGGGGAAAAGGGAAGGACAACAAAAAGCATGAATAGCAACAGAAACCATCAATAAGACAGAAAAAACAAGAAAGCAGATTTAAACAGAAGCAAAACCAGAAGTTCCAAAGCCAAGGCTCAAGAAGTGTACATCAATCAATCAATACCCTTTAGCTCCCCGGGTAGCATAGGCCTTCAACAAACACATGCCAAGTCTTCCTATCCTGTGCCATCCGCTCAAGTTCTTTCCATGTTTTCCTCATCATTTTCACCTCTGTATCCAGCTCTCTTCTCCATGTGTTTTTTGGTCTACCTCTGCCTCTCTTTCCCTGTGGATTCCAGAACAAGGACTGCAAATGAAAAAGTGGACGGAATATTTTGAGGACCTTCTCAATAGACCAGCTCCACAAGACCCCCCCAGACATCCAGCCAGCAGAAGAAGAGCTACAAATTAACTGTGAAAGACCAACGAAGGAAGAAATAAAGCCATAAAGCTTCTAAGAAGAGATGGAAAAGCGGCTGGACCAGATGGCATTCCAGCAGAGTCCATCAAAGCAGATATCGACACGGCTACAGATATGTTATATAAATTACTTGGTAAAGTCTGGGAAAAGGAAGAGATACTAGCACAATGGAAGGAAGGATATCTGGTTAAGTTGCCTAAAAAGGGAAATTTACAAGAGAGCACAAATTATAGAGGAATAATGTTACTATCAGTGCCAGGAAAAGTATTAAACAGGATTATTCTCGAGAGAGCAAAAGAGTCCATTGAAAAGAAACTGAGAGATGAACAAGCAGGTTTTCGGCAAAACAGATCCTGTGCAGACCAGATAGCCACTTTGAGAATAATAGTTGAACAAAGTCTGGAATGGAATTCATCGCTATAAATTGGATTTGTGGACTACGAAAAGGCATTTGACAGTGTAGACAGAGAATCACTTTGGAAATTGATGAGGCATTATGGAGTTCCCCTGAAGATTATTAATTTAATAAAGAAAACATATGAAGACATGAGATGCAGAGTTCTTCATGAAGGACAGCTTACAGAATCGTTTGGGATAAGAACGGGAGTTCGACAGGGATGCCTCTTGTCTCCATTTCTTTTCTTACTAGCAATAGACTGGGTTATGAGAACATCGACAACACACAACAGAAATGGAATCCAGTGGGCTCTGACTAAGCAGTTGGATGATCTGGATTTTGCTGTGACTTGGCTCTTCTGTCCCATAACTGTAATCAGATGCAGAACAAATTGAAAACACTCGATGAGAGGTCACAGCGATTGGGTCTGAAAATACACAAGGAAAAGACAAAAATAATGAGAATAAATGCAGGTAATGATAACAGGGTTGAAGAAACCCACTACAAGATGTAGAATCGTACACATATCTTGGCATCAATATAGACAAAGTTGGAGGGAAAGACAATGATATCAAAATAAGAATGCAAAAAGCAAGAGGAGCTTTCATTGCATTGGGAAATATATGGAGATCAAGAGAAATTGGATCCAACACAAAAATAAGAATCTTCAACTCAAATGTGAAGTCAGTCCTATTATATGGCTCTGAAACATGGAGAACAACAAAGACAACTACCAAAAAGCTACAGACTTTCATAAATGGGTGCTTGCATAGAATAGAAGGATTAAAATGGTATGACAAGGTTACCAACGTGGAACTGATGACAAGAACCAGACAAGTGCCAGTGGAACAAGAGATGACAAGAAGACGATGGCGATGGATAGGACACACACTGAGGAAACCTGTTGATAGCATTACAAGGCAGTCCTTGTTCTGGAACCCCCAGGGCAAGAGAGGCAGAGGTAGACCAAGTAGCACATGGAGAAGAGAGCTGGAAACAGAGGTGAAAATGATGAGAACGTGGAAAGAACTTGAGATGATGGCACGTGACAGGAGGACTTGGCATGTGTTTGTTGAAGGCCTATGCTCCTTTGGGAATGGAGGGTTATGATAGCACTTGGTGCTATTGACAGCTTCATCCTTCCTGGTTGCTGGATTTACATTCAGTGCTGTCATGTCTCTTGTACATATCTTTAAACCTCAGCTGTGGTTGCATCGCTGTTCTTTTGCCATCTGCCAGATGTCCGTAGAAAATATCTTTGGGGATGCAACCATCTTCCATACAGTGGACGTGGCCAAGTTAGCGTAATATGTGCTAAGCAGTGCATACATGCTTTGAAGGCCAGCATATGACAGCCCCTTGACATTTGTCACTTTGTCCTTTCACGAAATATGAAGAATGTGGGGTAGACACCATAGATGGAATGTGCTGAGTCTTTTTTCTTGCTTAGCTCGGGTTATCCATGTCTCACTACCTTATATAAACGTGCTTGTGTGTATCATTGTCATTAGCAAATATCGTAATTTGTGAATTAGGACGAGCGTTAGACTTTACACAAACAAGAAAATAACACTAATGGCTATCAAGTTGGTTGATACATCATCTGTTTCATTTTATTTCCTTTTATGTATGTATTAACATTTCACCATCATGTAGCATTATTTTTTATTGTAGTCCAGCTATTTTCTTAATCACCAATAACTTAATGATGCTGTTTTAGTTTCTCCTTTTATTATGTTGAAAATATTATATTCTGCATTCCTTTTCTGCGTCTTCTTTTTGTTTGTAACTTATTTCCTAGTTTAGCTTAAAAAAATGTGGTTTCTTATAACAAAGTACTTTCAGTGCTGCTTGTGTATCACTGTGCAGTATGTGTTTTAACATATATATTGTGCTGACATGGTCAGAAATCTTGTAAAAGTGTAACATATTTATTTTAAAAAAGCTCTGACCAGAACAGTGTCATCCATGGATTTCATGACATGCCACAGTTTGATCGAATGATTTTTTCTTTATGATTATTATTTGTAGGTTGGGATTAGGGATATAGGATAACTACACATTTGAAGACAGCAAGTGTGCACATTTCATATTTCACTTATTTGTTCCCATTGTATCTGACCGTAAATCTTAAAATACTTTACCTCTTTTCATGTGTATTTTAGTTGGTCTATAATTAGTAGGTTGACATGCGGCCCATGAGATCATATTTAAAAACAACTGCATATTATCCCATACACTGTTTTCTGTCATTAATTTTTCTTACATTTAGCAAGAATCTTAATTTTGCAGCAGATTTGTTCATGTTTTTATTGTTTTTTTTTTGTTTTGTTATTTTTTAGTGTTCCTTCCTAAATTATGTTTTGAGTTTATATGAGTTCTAATGTAGAAATAGGCCTGCTGTAATACACGTTCTTCATGTCAATAGCTCCAGTTAAGACTAATTTCTTGAAACTCCACCTCCTGTCTGTTCTGTTTCAAACATTCTTCGTTCAGTAAAGATAATGTTTAGAACTGTTTGTTACAAATATTTTATATCTAACAAATTCCCAAGTAAAACTAATCTTTCAGAGAAGTTTTTGCTGCCGCATCTCTGTTTCCTCATTTTTTAATCAACTTCTCAATTATACTAATGTGAGCAAGTAACCCATCAAAACATGACAGGGAATAAATGTTTTGTGCTCTTTCTGCTGTACATCCTGATGATTGTACTAATTCTTCTGTGGACATTTCGTTCCTTTTAAACCCATTTCACCTTCATTGGATCTTTGTTGTCAAAATTATCATTACTCGTGTTCAGTGGTCAGTGCACCACACACAAAACTGAAAGTTCGGCATGCTCTTTCAAAGGGCGTTCAAGTTAGCTTTTACTGTGCAGTGTGCCATTTCCATATTTTTCAGAAAAGCGGGCAGGATTTTTAAAATTGTTCATTGCAGGGCATTCACTTAGACAGTATATAAAAGTTTTCCTAGGACTGATAGTAGCATTATTCCAGTTGCTGACATAGTTGTAGAGTACTGCTCTTAGATCAATTTGTCCTGCTTTATTCTGACTTCTCAGCGCTGCAACTACTGACTGTGAAGAAAGCTACTTGTCCTTCTGTGCTTTCCTCTGTCATTTGGACTTACAGCTGAAGTTTTCAAGGCCGGTGTCTGTGCTCTGTAGTAACTTTTGAGTTTTCCTGTTGCTGCTGACAGCTTTTTTTATATGCCATTACTGAGACTCAGAAAGATTGGATTCCTTCACCTTCACTTTATGTTGCATTAGTTGCTGATCCATCTGTGTATGCATGGGTTCAGGTGTTGCTTGGCTAGTGTTTCTCTATGTTTCTGTATGTATTTTGTGTTGAATTTGAAGCTATTGATTTTATTATTGCAGCTGAAGTGTGCATGATAGTTGAATTTTGGTGATTTATTTATTTTTATTGTTGTTGTTTTTTGGTATGTTTTAGCATTACATTTTAGCAAACTGTCTGTAATAAATCTACATTGTAACAGTGAATGAATGCAAAATTTAAACAATTTTTGTTAGCTTGTCTGTTCATCATTTATCAGACAACACTGCTAATCAAGAGAGAGTTGATTGTCGCTGACTTATTCTCCCAGAAGCTGATTTGAGGGCACCATGTTCCAAATACAAAGGACGTAATGTTTTGCTGTTGCCCTGAAGAACCGAATGCGAATCCTGTAGAGGAGTCAAACCAGAAGTCCAAGAGGGTTGCACAGGCCAACGCCCAGGCTGGGAAAGGAGCTGCTCCTGCAACTAACCAGACTTCAAGCGGCGGGGCCAGTACAACTAAGACAGCTGCCACAGCCAACAATCAAGGGAAGTCTCCAGTCACAGAACAGCCAACAGCTCAGTCTAGAAGTGTCACTTCCAACAGTCAGTTAGAGTCCCAGAAAGGCCCAGGTGTATCTAGTTCAGTAGTGGGGAAAACTGAGGAGTCTAAGCCTCAGTCTGTAAAAGTGTCAGATATTGAGGTCAAGGTTAGAGAGACAGAATCTCATAGCAAATCAGCAACAAAGCCAGTGACTCAGAGTGGTATTAGCGTTGAGTCTGCTGAAAAATCTGTTAGTTCTTTGTCTAGAGAAAAGGAAACCCCTGGCTCTGCAGATTCAAAAACAGTTAACCCTAAAGCTTTTATATCTAATATGCCAAATATTGAGCAGTTAAAATCTGTAAATACTGAGCTTGACAAATTAGATAAAGCCATTGGCGAGGCTGAAGCAAAGTCCAACTGGGAAGCTAAAACTTCTGTCCATAAACTAGCCAATCAGCTAAAAGCTTTAACCTCACAGGTGCATACAACTGTGGCTGGATCAGGGAAAATGGCTGATCAGGCCATCCAGGCAGTGGTGTCCAGATTGGAAGCTGTTGCATCTCGTCTTGAAAATTTAGCGTCAAGGTCTGGAGGTGGACAGTCCGGTGCTGGGGACTCAGGTATGGAGTTTGTGTTCTTTTGAGTGTTACTTAGATGGAGAGAAAGAGGAAGAAAGAGAGTGAAGTCTTCTCCTTCATTCATCCATTACCCTTCTGCTACCTCATCATTGTAAACTTTTAACAAACTCGTGCCAAGTCTTGTTCTATAACATTTGTTCAAGGTCGTGCCAAGTCCTGTTCTATAACATTTGTTCAAGGTCGTGCCAAGTCCTGTTCTATAACATTTGTTCAAGGTCGTGCCAAGTCCTGTTCTGTAACATTTGTTCAAGGTCGTGCCAAGTCCTGTTCTATAACATTTGTTCAAGGTCGTGCCAAGTCCTGTTCTATAACTTTTGGTTCAAGGTCGTTCCATGCCTTGTTCATCCCTTTCATTTCTGTCTTCACATGTCTTCTCGATGTGTTTTTTTTGTTTGTTTTTTTTGGTCTCCATCTCTTTTACCACAGGGATTCCAGAAAAAAGGATTGCCTTGCAATGTCATTAACATGTTTCTTAAGCGTGTGCCCTATCTATCATGAGCACCTTTTATTGTCTTGTTCCAGTGGCGCTTGTCTGGTTCTTGTCAAGAGTTCCACATTAGTGATTCTTGTCATACCATCTTAATTCTACATAAGCACCCTTTTTTGAAAGTCTGTAACTACTTGGTTGTTGTTTTTGACCATCTCTGGATTTACCTTCAAACTTCTGAACCTCTGAGTACATTTAAGTTGAGGATTTTGATTTTTTATTGGACTTGATTTCCATATATTTCCAGTGCTATGAAAGATCATCTTGCTTTTTGTATTCTTATTTTGATATCACTGTCCATCCAATTTTGTCTCTATTACTTCCAAGATATATGTATTATTCTACAACAGTTAGATGTATTTTTTCAAACGCAATCTTGTTATCCCTTCAGCGTGAAATCTTCTCCTTGGTCAACCTTATTTGTCAACCTTAAATCATGGGTTTTTTTTTTTTAAACATGAATTTTCAGTGTCTGAACGTTTGGTTGACTGGTTCTTCTTTAGTTCTTCAAGAGCTATACCCTCTGGATTTGGAGATTATGCCTCCCCACAACTATGCCAATAGTGCTGTTTATCATGTTCACTTGTCCCCAATACCATTATTTTAACATTCCCAGTATCTCCTTTCTTTGTTGTCCTCTTTTCTCTTTGTTACATCAGTTTTTGCCTGTTAGGTATTCTTGCTTTCCTCTTCTCACATTATGCCTAAAGAACATGTATTGCTTCCTTCTGATGTGTGTTATAAGCTTCCGTTGTACACTGGCCTGCTGCTTCATAACTCTTTCCAGCTGTCTTTGATAGACTTAACATTCATCTGTAACAAACAGAAATCTTCTTTGTTAATACTTTTTTTTAGAGATATAATAAAATCAAATTAAGGAGGAAGCTTGAAACTTTAATGTTTAAAAAAAAAAAAATACCTATGACCATTTCTTAGATGTTTGGCTTATTAGCACTAAAAATAGCAGATAGGGAAAGTGTTACAGACTTGACATAAACTAGGTCTCAGCTTTACGAAGAAAAAAAAAATTCAGACTTGACATAAACTAGGTCTCAACTTGATGAAGAAAATAAAATTCAGACTTGACATAAACTAGGTCTCAACTTGATGAAGAAAAAAAATTCAGACTTGACATAAACTAGGTCTCAACTTGAAGAAGAAAAAAAAATTCAGACTTGACATAAACTAGGTCTCAACTTGAGGAAGAAAAAAAAATTCAGACTTGACATAAACTAGGTCTCAACTTGATGAAGAAAAAAAAAATTCATACTTGACATAAACTAGGTCTCAACTTGATGAAGAAAATAAAATTCAGTCTTGACATAAACTAGGTCTCAACTTGATGAAGAAAAAAAAAAAATTAAAAAGTTTTACAATTGAATCGTTTTCCTTTGCACTCCTTATGGGGCATGGGACCACCATTGTAGCTGGCCCCCTTGCAGGAAGTCAGCACCAAACATTCACATACTCTCATAGTGGTTAATCTGTAGCCATTTGTTTGACATGATGAGGTTGCCAGACGCATGCACAACCTCATGTCGTACAACATGTCTGAGGGGGGAGTAATCATATTCTTTCCTTGTCTCAAAAGAGACCATGGTAACTACACAGGGGGCTTTACGATTGAATGATATACATACAGCATGGGGCATTTTGGGGGTTTATGCTTCATCAGACAGAAACCAGTGGGGCCCAAAGATATGAAATTCAGATAAGCTAAGAGAAAAAGACAGAGGGCATAGCATACACAATGAAGAAGTAGATAAACAAGAAAAGAAATAGTTTGCAACACAGAAAGATGGAAAAGAGGAAAGAACACAGATTAACATAAGGGAAAAAGTGGAGAACAAAAGAGAAAACATATCAAAGCAAAGAATCTAACAAACAAGAAAAATACTAGAGAAAAAATAAGACAACAAAACAATGGAGGAAAAATATAAAGGAAATGGGCTAGTGTGAGATCCAAAATTGCTGAATGGAGATTCAAGAAGTTATTTATTATTAGTTTTTATTTACCCTGCTTTCATGGAGTAGGGCTGGTCAGTTTCCTTCCTTACTACCTTTGTCTTCCCTAACTCATTAGAAAGAACAACAAAATAAGTGATTAAGAAATAAAGAGGACAATTTGCAAGAGAAATTTAATTCATAGGAGCACTCACAGCTACAGCTTGGCATCAGAAAAAAAGCAGCTTTATATCAGAAATTGGATTGAGTACTTGTCTGTTTTGGTAATATACTCTGCAAACTGCATAAATTAAAAAGACTTGTGTGCTGACCATCTCTAGATTTCCTTTTAAACTTCTGAACCTCTACATTCTTAACCACTTTTCTTTACGATCAAAACTATATGATATTTGTCATGCTTCACATATGTGAAAAATCTGTGTTCCACTCATCACAAAGTGACAACTTTGCATACTGCTCTCTGTCTTGGTACATTTTAATCTTTAACGTTTTAACCAGGATTGACCCAAGCTATTTTATATTATTACAGTATAAAATAAGTGGAAATAACCCATTAAATTAAGGGAAATAATGAACTGTGATTATTGATTGTATTTCATTTTTGAAGGAGCGGGTGGCAGAGGGTGAATGGTGATGTGCCATTAAATCAGTGTGTTTCTTCAACTAGGTCAGCGTGTGTTTAGACACAGCTGTAGTAATGCCCAATATGTTCTTGTTAACTTTACGTTTGGTTTGGCTTTAAGGGCTATCTTAATTGCACACAGACAACTCCATCAGTGCTTCGGTCTTCTCCCTTAGAACACACAAGGAGGATCTCAACACAGTGCACGAACTCTGTAGCACCGGCGAGAATCCCAGTGTGTGTATAGAGGAATCACACATTCTATAAATATTTTTGTGCTGGTTAGGTCTCTAATATTTTTAAATTTTGCCAGGGCAGCAGCCTTACAGCCTACTCTACAATTTCCAACTGCCGTGGTATTTTTAATGTGCGCAACTTGCACACGGGACCTCCTATTTTTTGCCCTTATCCGAGAAGGCTAGGCACCCGATCACACTACCCAGGAGACCAGGGGCGAGTATGACATCATTAGGACCACTGGTTCTGAAAAAAATTTCCATAAATTATTTTCCCTCAGCTGGGAATCGAACCTGGTACCTCTAGAGTTTGAGACGGATGTCATACCTCTTAGCCATTCTGACCCCATTTAACATTAGGTGTTTAAACGTATTGAAGTATATTTTATTCAGAGAATAATCTTACTCTTCAGACAAAACTAATATTCAGTTATGACTTAAAATCATGAAAAAAAAAGTGATTAGGGACCACTTTTTTTTATTGTTACCAAATATACTACTCTTCTGTCCCATATGCAAGAGAAAATTAAAATTCTTGAGAGGTCACAACAAGAGAGCCTGAAAGTAAACGGAAAAGACAAAGATTATGAGAATAAATGAAAGAAATGATAACAAGGTTGAACTTGAAGAAACACCACTAAAGGATGTAGAATCGTACGCATATAAAAGGTAAAGGTGAAGGATCCCGTTACACGCCCATCGAGGCATATTGGGAATATGGTAAAAATATGGGGGTACACATATCTTGGCAGTAATATAGACAGAGTTGGAAGGACAGACAGTGATTTCAAAATAAGAATACAAAAAGCAAGAGGAGCTTTCATTGCATTGGGAAACATATGGAGAACAAGAGAAATCAAGTCCAACACGAAAATAAGAATCTTTAACTCAAATGTCTAAGTCAGTCCTATTGTACGGCTCTGAGACATGGAGAACAACAAAAACAACAACTAAAAAGCTACAAACTTTTATAAACGGGTGCTTGCGTAGAATAGAAGAACTGAAATGGTATGACAAAGTCACAAATGTGGATTTGATGACAAGAACCAGACAAGTTCCAGTGGAACAAGAGTTGAGAAGAAGACGCTGGTGATGGATAGGACACACATTGAGGAGACCTGTTGATAGCATTACAAGGCAGTCCTTGTTCTGGAATCTACAGGGAAAGAGAGGCAGAAGTAGACCAAAAAACACATGGAGAAGAGAACTGGATACAGAGGTGAAAATGATGAGGAAAACATGGAAAGAACTTGAGCGGATGTCACAGGACAGGAAGACTTGGCATGTGTTTGTTGAAGGCCTATGCTCTTCGGGGAGCTAAAGGGTATTGATTGAAATCTACTAATAAATATAAAATAAATGTTCCATTCATTCTGTTGCATAGAAAAGTGGATGCTGTTTTATGTCATACAGGTACTGTGTCGCCTTACATACAGGCCTATGATGACCTGATAGCCGGCCCATTGGCCAAGTTTATCTCCCTCTCTAATGACATAGGTGGAGATGTCAAGAGTCAGGTAATGTACACTGAAGGATGAGAGGAGAAAGTATGAAAAAAAAAGTGGAGTTTGTGCATGACAGGGATTGAGAAGTGGAAGGAGAGAGAAAATGGTGGGGGGGAAATACACACACGGAAGTGTGAGAATTATAATACCATCCATTCTATCCGAAACCCATGGGGACAGCTGTGTTTCGGAAACTGGATATTTTTCAGTTTCCAGATGTCGCCCAAATCACATTTGAAAAGCCAACCCAAAAAAGTGCAGAATTGCCCAAAGAAAGAAACTTTTGATTTTCGGAATATTTCAGTTTTTGAGTGTTCAAATGAAAGAATGCAGCTGCGTATGTGCAAAAGTGAGAGGTGTATTTCTTCCTTCCTCCTCCCTTCCCACATTTAGCTTCTTAATAAAGCATGAGGCACCATACAGGAAGCCTGCACCAAAGCCACTTGTGTCCTCTTGCTATGGAGGTCTATGTTGCAACTTGTTTAAGATATTGGGGTTGTCAGCCCTGTGCACTGCCTCATCATAGTCATCTTTAATGACATGCCTGGTTGGAGCAGGGTCCATTTCTCCTCAGAAATCCTCCAGGAGCTAGATGGGACAAGAGATGGACATTCATTCAAATTATCTGTCAGTTCCACATGGAGCACAGGCCTTGAACATACACATTGAGCCTTCCTGTTCTGTACTATCACTTCAAGGTCCTTTCACGTCATCTTAGCCCCTGTATTTTATTCTCCTCCTCTCAAAGAATGAAAAACTTGCAAGAAAACTGCAGTCAAGGAACTCACCAGACAGAGAGGGATGCAGTAGTTTACTTTAGAAAAGAAGAATATATGATGTTGATGAATCTGCAGGTTTCTTCACAATTTATTTCACAGGCTGCTTTGGTGAAGGAAGCATTTGATGCACAGAGAAGTTTTCTGGTGGTGGCTTCTAAGAGCAAACAACCTGATCAGGTACGTGTGATAATTCATCTTACATGCAACATATATAATTTTTGTGTAGGTTTTAACTACCATTTCTTTCCCTCACAATCTTTCACACACCCACTCACAGGTACACACACACAACAGAAGTAGGGAGGGGAAAAAATGAGAGAGAAAGAGACTGAAATGTATACTTAAATGGTACTTCTCTTGTAGCTGTCAGTAAATCCCCACTGAATTTATGAAAGACACCTGTTTTTTTATTTTGTGCACAGGGGTAGAATACTACAGGAGAATGACATACACATGGAATCTGATCATCAGAAGTGTTTCTGTGAAACATGTTGTTCTCAGAAATAGTGTTTATACCTATTCATATCCAGTTGACAATTTACAGTGAATATTTTAAACATTAGTCTCAAGTACAACTGGGGGGTTGGAGATTATATCGTTAATACTAAAAGTGTGATCACCTACCCTGTGCTGTCCTCATTGTGAAGGGGAGGACCGCCATATACCGGAAACCTAAACAGACCTTCAAATATTCTACAGGCCTACAAGAGAGAACAGCCCAGTTCATACACTGTCAGAATGTCAGACAGAATATAGCTAGAACATCTTTTGCCCAACAACTGGTGAAATGAGAAAGTTTGAAAGCATGGTTTGAAAAGGAAAGAGCGACCAAGGAATGGCAGAAAGCACAAGAGGGGTATGAGAAATGATAGAGAAATCAAGAAGGCAGAAGTAAAAAAGCGAGCCATCAGTAGATTTAAAAACTTGGCGACAGGGGCCAGTGATAAAGTATAGGAGACTTTTGTCACAGGTGGGTGCATACAAAATTCTGCACCTACATCGTAGGATAAACAGAAAGGTACAAACCAACCCATCCTTATTATTCAAGGCTTGATGGGAACCGACTTAAAGAGAAAGGATGAGCTTTACTCGATCAATATGTGTCCCAGAAAGATTCAAATGTCCGTCTAGACATGAAGGAACATTTTGTGGGAAATGACATCAAAGCTGAAATATATGTTGACCTTTTAGCTGTAGAGGATGTTGTAAACACTTTGGAAACCATTAGGAATGAAAGGTAAAGGATCCCGTTACATGCCTGTTGTGGCATATTGGGAATATGGTGTTAGGCCCATATTTTCTTGACCATACGGCAAATTAGGGGTGATGTGGTCAGCATCACGCTGGCCGCCTTTAACCTTCCCAGTGTTGCTATGGTACGTAGTTCATGAGGCTGTGTTGACCCCTGAGACTTTTCGGTCTTAAAAAATCCCATCTCAACTGGGGATCGAACCATGGACCACTGAGCTTGGGAGACAGTATACTAACCACTGTGCTACCACTGCTCTTGATGGATATGTGCCGCCACATAAAACAGCTCGATGACGTAGGCATTATGAATGTTGTAAGGGATTTCAATACCAGCATACAAAATGCTGAGGTGCTGAAAGACTGGCTACATAGTTACCTACGGCCACTTCCTAAACCTGGTAAAGACCCCACACTGTTCAGCAGCTATGGAATAATCACCCTCCAGAATGTCCATGGTAAATCACTTGCGAAGATAGTAGCAAGACATGCAATAAGCCACCTCGAAAATACAGACATCCTCTCTGATACCCTGGGTAGCTATAGGTCCATGAATGTAACGGGATAATGCTAGAAAATTTGCAAACGATGTGTATGAGGGATTACAATGTAAACAAGAAATGTTCGTTGTGGCAATTGACTTGGAGGATGCATGTAACAGAGTGAACTTTGCAACCTTAATCGACTGTTTGTTGGCATATGATGTAAACCCTTAGCTAACAAGATGGATAGCAGCTGCTTTAACAGGGAGGTCTATTGCATTTTACTTGGGAGTGTCAGAACCATTGCACATTCATGTATAAAACTGTGTCTTTAGTTATATTTTTATTCATATTGCTTGGACCAGTGGTTTTTAGTAGCTTTACTATACAACATTGTTAATAAATTTTCATTTTTTAAATAACATTAATTTAAATTACCATGGGCTAAAGATATAATAATTTTTATGCAGGGATTCCGTGAGACCTGAAAAATTATTAAAAAGGGTTCCGCTAGGGTAAAATGGTTGAGAAAGGCTGGTCTACACTGATGGGTCTGTACTCTGTGGTGAGAAATCAGGATGCGCTTCTTGGCTAGAGTTAATAGCAGGGTCATCACTGAACAGAGTGGAGCTTACGTGACAATAACTTCCAGCAGGAGAATGAAGGTAGAGCCACTACTGCATCCTGAGGTGGTTGTCTGAAACTACATTAACTAGGGCAGTTATTGTGTTGGACTGTCAGTCCATGTTCCAGAAGGTCGTAGTGGAAGGATTCATAGTGGGGACATTATGTATGGATAAGGGAGAGATACAAAGGACAATTTAATGATTGCCTATTAGACAACAGCACTGCAATTAATGAATCAACGAAGCTAAGACTTCTGGAATTATGCATCAAACTTAAGACTAGCTGGGATGGATGTATGAAAGGATGCATCAGGCATATTATACAACCAGTACCATCAGAACAATTAGCATTCATCCTGTTCAACATTTGCTGAGGGAGACAGCACCTATGGGCTTGCCCGAACGGCAGTAATGTAGATACCGAATAACAATAGAGGTGTCTTTTCTTTCTTTCAAATCTAAATTATTAATCCTAGTACAGTCATACAGCAGGTTAAGGAAAGACCCCCGCCATAAAGCGAAAAGTGAAGCATAGCCTTGTTTTAGCTTGCAAATGTATGTAGGGTGCCTAAAATCCTAAATAACATGCGTACACTATCATATATTAAGTGCACAATAAAGCTAGGCCTAAAATAACAATACGAAAGTAAAACAAATAGAGCTAGGCCTAAACAAAAGCTACAAAAGTCAAATGTATAGAGCTAAACAAAGTAAAGTAAAGATGTTTATTTTACACATCAAATACAAAAAAGGAAAAAAATATAAATCCTTAAACTAACATGTACAAATGTTAGTAATATTGCAACCTGTGCAAATTTGAATGAATATATTTATTGTAGACAGGAAGGAGGAGATTGCATAGCCTAAACATCTGAATCTTCAAAGATTCTTATTCTGTTTGATGGTGGAGACTTAGATGGAGATCTTACAGGGGTTGATGTGGATGTGGAAGGTTTTGAAAGGGTAGTGGGCCAAGGCTTAACTGTTGTTGTTGAAGGTTGTGATGGCTGTACTTTCTTGAAGAAGAAAAGCAATGAAGTTTGCCTCATGGATTGTTTTCTTCTTTCCCTTAGAATTTCTTTATAACATGCAACTTGGTTCAGTAGGCCTGAATTCTGTTTTGAATTAAGGATCTATCTTCTCAAAAATGCCATCCCCTTCTCTATAAAGCTATTTCCTTCTTCTATTTCCTTCGTAATTTCCCTGGGTACAGCAGGCCAATCATCAGGATGTGTCTCCTCTTCTATTAACAGCCTTCTCTGTTCTTCAGTCATAAGCAGATCTTCATCAGTTAGATTGCTCCACATAGTTTCCAAAATATTACACTACATATACAATAACAAGTAAAAAGTTTGTAAAAGTTTTGAAACTTGTCAGTAATACACAAAGAGATGCAGAGCGAACAACTTCTGTTAACAGACTGAACGACACAGGTGCTGACTGACTGAGAATAAAGTGGCGCATGCGCACTTGCTTCTCTTTCTCAGCTGTCGCGTGCGAGCGTGTCATGCCAAAAATCGCAGAATGAGTGAGTCAAATGCCAAAAAATATTAACATGAAAAAGATTGAAAAGCACAGTATTAGCGAAGCACCGAAAAGCGGGGTATGACTGTATAGTTTACCACACATTAATGGAAACCACTTGGAAAATTCAAAAAAGATTGCAAATTCTGAAGAAAATCAGTAGAAATGGAAAGGCGACAGCTAGAAGCTTGTGGGGACACCTGGAGGCAATATTGTGAGGGAGGATAACGTAGTGAATGCTTATGTGATCTGTGTAGTGTATGAAAGTTTAATTAAATAACCTTTATTATTTGAGTCTCTGGTATTTAACAACATTTTTATTTTCCCATATTTTCAGAGCACATTTGTTGAACTGTTGAAACCGTCTGCTGATAAGCTGCAAGCAGTACAGGTAAGACCATGACTATCTTGGAGCATAGACTTTCCATAACTTCACACTTGTCCTATGCCATCCATTCAAGGTCTTTTCTTGTCTTCTGTATCCCTTTCAAGAATTGTCTCCTTCTTCTTGTGTATTTTTGTCTCTCTTTCTCTTAACTTAGAGATTTCAGAATAAATACTGCCTTATAATGCTGTCAGCTGATCTCCTCTGTGTGTTGCATCCAGTGCCGGAACCTTCCTTACATCTTGTTCCACTGGCATTTGATTCTTAAACAAATAAAACATGACAACCAAGACATCCATAAATATTTGCAACCTGGAGAGCACTGGTTTCTGCCTTATGCGCCGTGTTTGGTGCTTAAAGAATTTATTATTATTATTATAGAATAGACGGATTTTGTTGCAGTCCTATGCTTTTCAGGGAAGTCTAATGATGATGATGTACAATGTGAAGAAAAATACTTATGAGAATAATGCTGTGTAATAAAAGCACTAGATAGGAAAATTGGTGCATAAAGTTTGGTTGATCTAATGGACACCTTATTGACTAAAACAATGGTCTTGTAGGAATTGTGACACAGAATGTGCATACTTGATAGTAAGAAATATGAAAAATAATCATGAATGACGAGACATTGTGTCTGCAGCAAAAAATGTGAAGAATTTAATGCAGAAGAAAATAGATTTAAAAAAGATGTAAGCAGTTTTAAGTAAGATTTGAGGCCATTAAGGTTGGATATATAGATATATAGAATTGGATATATAGAATACATGAAAAGAGTAGAAAACAAAGGTCCTAGAAAATCTAGGAATAAAAAGAGAATCAATGAAGGAGATTAAAATTAGACAGCCAAAATATTTTTGATCTATAAAAAAATCACTTTGCTGAAAGACTATAATGGAAGAAAGAGTTTTAAAAAAATGTGCAAGAGGAAGGCAGCACTTAAGGGGAAGATAACATCAGGAGATGGACAGGAAAGAGTCTAACAGTGAGCACCACCAAGACAAGATACAGAATGCTTTGGAGATCCACTATAGTCAACCTTCGATGTGGAGATGACAGCTGATGGTGATGAGAAGAAAAAAATCTTTCATAAAATCCATAAGGATAATAAAATGTGTCTTTCTAATTTGCAGGATTTTCGTGAGAACAACCGCAAGAGTCAGTACTTCAACCACTTGTCTGCAGTTAGTGAGTCCATAGCTGCCTTGGGATGGGTCACTGTTGTGAGTATCAGCCTGTCTATTAGTTTGTCAGTCAGTGTGTTAGAATTCACCACTATCATCACTTGTTGAACCTTGCCATTTTAAGACGTAGTCAGTGAGTACCACACCATTAGTTCCAACTCTTGTCCCTTTTTTGATAGGGTGTACAAATAAGGTGGACGATTCTGTTTGGTTTTTTATGTTCTCAGCCCATTTCTTTTGTTGTGAACCCCACCTGATTTTGTCTTGCACTGTGCCTTGTGCAGATTGAAAAGGAAAGATATCCGGTGAAGGTGCAGAAAAAAAATAGATAGGCATACTATACGTAGTAGTAGAAGATAGCTTGGAACTTCCTTCACCACCTTACCTAGGATATACGGACTATGAAAAGGTCTTTATGCAATGTTGTCCCGGGATTCTTTGATCTTCATTGCACACAGTGCTCTGATCTCCTCCCTTAGATCACACAAGGAGGATCTCATGAACTCTGTAGTGTCAGCGAGAATCCCAGTGTGTGTATGTAGGAATCACACATTCTATAAATATTTTTGTGATGGGTAGGTTTCTCATTTTTAAATTTTGCCAGGGCAGCGGCCTTATGGCCTACTCCAACTGCCATGGGATTTTTAACGTCCTATTTTTTTAGCCCTTTTCTGAGACGGCTAGGCTTCCGATCTCACTACCCAGGAAACCAGGGGGAGTATGACGTCATTAGGACCATTGGTTCTGAAAAAAATGTCCATAAATTATATTCCCTCTGCTGCGAATCAAACCCGGTATCTTTAGAATTCAAAGCGGACGCCCTACCTCTTAGCCACTCTGACCCCAGAGATTGGATTTGAAAACAGCATTTAGTAGCGGCAATAGAATGCAGCAGACTCTGGCAAAACAGCTTGATGATCTAGATTTTGGCCCATAACCAGATACAAAACAAAATGAGAATACTTCATGAAAAATCACAGCTGTTGGGTATGAAAATAACAGAAAAGACAACAATTAAGAGAATAAAAGTGGCAAATGAAAGCTAGACTGTGCTTTGAGAAACACCCCTACAAGATATGTCCTCATAAATATATCTTGGCAGCCACATAGACAAAGTTAGAGGAACAGATAATGATATCAAAATAAGAATACAGAGGCCTAGAGAAGGTGTTTATTGCATGTGGCAAGTAGAAGAAATCAAGTCCAATACAAAAATACAAATCTTCCAACTCAAATGTCAAGGCAGTCCTATCGGTTAGGCCTAAAACACAGAGAGCAACAAAACAACAACCAAGAGGTAACAAACTTTTATAATTGAGTTCTTACGTAGAATAGAAGGACTGAAATGGTTCCATCAATGTGGAACTGATGGCAACTAATGTAAGAACCTTTGTGTCAATGCAATATTTTTTCTAGGTGGTCAGCTACAGCTGTGGCTTCATGCTCCATAAGGAGTGAAAAAGGAGATGAAAAAGTGAATTCAGATGGCTTTTCAAAGACACATTTCTGATATCCCTACACGTGATACTTACTTACTTAGTCGTTCCTCTTCTACTGTGAGGTGTAGAGGTTTGTAAGAGAGAGCGCCATACTATTCTATCGGCTGTCTTCCTCCTGGCTTGGTTCCATTCTAGTCCTAGGTCCTTCAAAGATTGTCTAATGTTGTCCTCCCAGCGGACTTTGGACCTACACGTGATTTGAAGTATAATTCCTATTTTGTGTGTGTGTGTGTGTGCTTGTTTTTCGTGCATACTGCAGTTTTAAGGGAACATTTGACTTTAAATATGTGTGAACCAGCAATTTGAAGAAGAAAAAAAAAAAGGAAAATGTCACCTATAGGGAAAATCAATACCAAGAGAACAGCACAACAAAGTGAACATTACAGCAAAATAGCTTTCATCATTGAAGAGTCCCCACAAATAGAGAGAACATTAGAGATTTACAAAATGAAATCAAAATAAATATAGTAACAATAAAATGATTATATTCCTCATCTAGTTCCCTGGTGTAACAACTTCTCTCTTAGACAATGTTGTGGTTGGGACTAATGTAAGGTTGTGCATAAGGCTAGCATGTTCTTCATGTTAAACAAATTGCAACAGAAACCATCACAGCAGAAATGTGTGCTGCGGACTGGACTTCTGCTAGAGGGTGAGCTGTGTGGTGACTGTGTGCTGTAGACTGGACTTCTGCTAGAGGGTGAGCTGTGTGGTGACTGTGTGCTGTAGACTGGACTTCTGCTAGAGGGTGAGCTGTGTGGTGACTGCGTGCTCAAGTAGGAGCGAAAAATGGAGATGGTCAAGGATTGTGTATATGTATTATTTATTTTTGTATTGACAGCTTTATTGTAATCACACAGTTACTGTTAGTTTATATTTATTGATATTATGTCAACTGATTTGTTGCTGGTTTCACAGACCCCAGCTCCTGGCCCCTTTGTCAAGGAATTGGCAGATGCCGGTACGTTTTACACCAACCGTGTCTTAAAGGACTACAAGGAGAAGGACCCCAAACACGTGGAGTGGTCCCGCTCTTGGATAACAACCTTGACTGAGCTGCAGGCATACATCAAGCAGTTTCATACAACTGGTCTATCATGGAACCCTCAGGTAAGGATGTTCAGACATACCATTTTTCTGGTTCACTGTTTTGTTGTATGCGTTTCTTAGTCTGTTTATTTTATTGGAAATGTGGCTTCTTGTTTTTATCTTTGTTCGTTTTCTAGATGGTGCATTCCTATGTTAAATTTTTAAAATTTTTATTCTATTGGACATGTGCTTTCCTGTTTTTATCTTTGTCTTCTATGTTATTGGAAGTGCATTCCTGTTTTGATCCTTGTTTGTTATTTTATTAGCCGTGTGCATTCCTGTTCTTATCTTTGTTTGTTGTGGACATATACTTTCCTGTTTTTATCTTTGAAAATTTTTTATTATACAGTACATTTGCATTCATGTGTTATCTTTGTTTTTTGTTGTCTTATTTCTTTTTATCTTTGTTTCTGTGGACATATGCTTTCCTGTTTTTACCTTTGTTTTATTGGACGTGTGCATTTCTGTTTCTATTTTCTTCTTTTTTAAATATGTTTTGGTAAGTGTGCAATCCTGTTTTTATCCTTTTCTGTTTATTTGATTGGACATATGCATTTCTGTTTATATCTTTGCTTGGTTTAGTGATGTGTGCATTCCTATTTTTATACTTTCCCATTTTTATCTTTGTTTTTTTTTATTATATTAGATATGTGCATTCCTATTTTTGTCTTTATTTTTTATTTACTGGACATATGCATTCCTGTTTTTATCTTTGTTTTTGCGAGCAGGTGCTTTCTGTTTTTATTTTCTTTTATTGTATTGGATGGGTGCATTTCTGTCCTTATCTTTGTCTGTTCATTATTTTGGACATGAGTATTCCCGTTTTTATCATTGTATGTTTATTTTATTGAATGTGTGCATTTTTGTTTTTAATCTTTATCTGTTGAGTTTTTAGGATATCTGCTATTTTCCCACCTCGCCCTTTTATTGTCTTAATTTTCTTTAATACCAGCTGTTTTTGTTTTTTTAAACTCTTATGTTTTATTTTGTTATCTGTTGTTTATGGGTTGTCTACATTTCTCATTGTCCTCGCTGATTTGTAGGATGTCTACATAGCCATATATGTCCTAGTGCAGTGAAAGCTTCTTTTACCTTTTGCATTCTTAGTTTGATAGCATCACAAGGAACATAGAAATAGAGAAACACAGGATCAGGTTGAAGGTGGAAGGTTTTTGGTTACCTTGTGCTAGACTTGAGAGATAACAAGAACTTCTGATTCAATCAATCAATACCCTTTAACTTCTGGAGGAGCGCATAGGCCCTCCACAAACACACGCCAAGTCCTCCTGTCACGTGACATAGGCCCTCCACAAACACACGCCAAGTCCTCCTGTCACGTGATATAGGCCCTCCACAAACACACGCCAACTCCTCCTGTCACGTGACATAGGCCCTCCACAAACACACGCCAAGTCCTCCTGTCACGTGACATAGTCCCTCCACAAAGACACGCCAAGTCCTCCTGTCACGTGACATAGGCCCTCCACAAACACACGCCAAGTCCTCCTGTCACGTGACATAGGCCCTCCACAAACACACGCCAAGTCCTCCTGTCACGTGACATAGGCCCTCCACAAAGACACGCCAAGTCCTCCTGTCACGTGACATAGGCCCTCCACAAACACACGCCAAGTCCTGTCACGTGACATAGGCCCTCCACAAACACACGCCAAGTCCTCCTGTCACGTGACATAGGCCCTCCACAAACACACGCCAAGTCCTCCTATTGTGTGCTATCAGCTCATGGTCTTTCCATGTCTTCCTCATTATTATTATTTCTGTCTCTATCTCTACTTCTCCATGTGTTCTATGTTCTACCTCCACTTCTCCATGTGTTCTATGTTCTACCTCTACTTCTCCATGTGTTCTATGTTCTACCTCTACTTCTGTTGCCCTGGGAATTGTAGTACAAGGACTGCTTGGTAATGCTATCAGCAAGTGTCCTCGGTGTGTGTCCTGTCCAGTAACAACTTCGTCTTCTAATCTTTTGTTCCTCTGGTTCTTGTTATCCATTCTGACGACCTCATCATACGATTTCAATCCTACAATTGTACGCAAGCAGCCATTTATGAAAGTGTGTACCTCCTTGGTGGTTGTTTTTGTTATTCTGCAAGTTTCAGAGCTTTACAGTATGAACTGCTTATTGGATTATTAATATTGCACTCTTGTTTCATTACAGGGTGGAGATGCCAGGACTGTTCAGTCTACTGGAGCTACAGCTGCCCCTCCACCTCCTGCAGGTGGTGCACCACCCCCACCCCCACCACCAGGACCCCCACCTCCCCCTGACACCAGCTCCAGCAAGAAGGATGAGGATGGCCCAGGCAGAGCAGCACTCTTTGCTGAGATCAGCAAGGGAGAAGATGTTACTAAAGGTATTGATACTTCTGTACAACTCTTCTGCTCTTAACAAAGTTAAGACATGAAAGGGATAGTTAAGACATGAAAAGGATAGTTAAGACATGAAAGGAAGCGCAGATTAGAATTGGGGAAAACTTGTATCCACCACCATCAGCTTGACAGCTTCCAAATACTTTAAAATTGTTCTGATATCGGTGGTGATATTAACGAATGTGATTTTTTTATATTGTATAATGAAGTGTGTCAACATTTGGAACATCCGCATAATTCATTGAAGCAATATTTTCCATATGACCAATGCATGATGTTACAAAATCATACATGGGTAAAAGATCTCTTGAGCAGACAACACAGGACAGGAAGATTTTGCATGAATTTGTTGAAAGTTTGGGCATCTTGAGGAACTGAAGGGTCACGACCATAGGTGAATGAACCACATAATTTAATTTCTTGTAATTCACCAGTGATTTTTGGTTAAACAGTGCATTAGTGTAAAAAGGTAAAAATTTATATTTCTTCGCCATATTAAAAAATTATTTTCTGTCACTTGTTAAGTTGAGATGTGTTATCGAGGCCTGAAAGGGGAGCAAAACATAGTAACACTGTGACCTACCATGGATGTTGTAAACGATGACTAAGGAGGGTTGGGCAAGAGGCCCATCAGTTACCCCATTCTGTACAAATTTAAAACTACAAAAATGTCAGCTAACACATGGAAGTGCTATGACAAGATCACTAATGGGGAACTGATGACAAGAACCAGACAAGTGCCAGTGGAACAAGAGATGAGAAGACAACATTGGAGATGGATATGACACACATTGGGAAAACCTGTTGATAGCAGTGTTTTGTAATTCCCCATAGTAAGAGTTGTAGAGGAAGATCAAAGAAAATATGAAGAAGAGACTTGAAGACAGACCAGACATCAAGGGGAGGAAGAAGACATGGACAGATCTCGAGCCAATCAAACAGGACAGGAAGTCTTGTCATAAGTTTGCTGAAATCTTATGCTTTTGGAATTGAAAGGTGAAAGACCTAGACTTTATGTTATATTGCTTCTTTTGGCCATTTGTGTCTTCTTGCATATCACATTGTGATAGGACATCATCTCCTTTATTTGATTTCAGGTTTGATAACCTTTATTCCTGCTTCTTATGAATGAACTGCCATCATCATCATTTCCTCTTGTGCTTCCTATGGATCATTGAGCTAACACTGTAGCTGTCTTTCTAGAAAACCTGCACCAAAGCATTCATGGACTTTTGCAGTTGTGGTTTCTGTAATAATTTGCATTGCATGATGAAGTTGCCAGCCTCATATTAGTCACCTCTTATGACAGTAATTCTGTTCTTAGATCCTCAGGAACTTCATGGCAAAATGAACCATCATACCCTTTATGTTTTTAATGCAGGTCTCAAAAGGGTGACAGATGACATGAAGACACACAAGAATCCTACCCTTCGTCAAGGTCCGGCTCCTTTCAAGCCAACAGCTGCCCCCAAACCCACATCATCTCCAAAGCCTGCAGCCAAAACTCAAGCTCCTCCCAGCCACCCACCAGTGACTGAACTACAGGGCAAGAAATGGGTTGTTGTAAGTTCCAAAACGTTTTTGTTGTGTAGTACATAGAAAATGGAGATGGCACAAGAAGATGCAGGCAATGGATAGAACACATGGTCAGGAAACCTGTTAATGGCATTACATGACCATCATGCCTAGTGGCATCCTGTAGGGCAGAAATAAACATTCTCCACTTATTTAGTCTGTGACCATCCTTTGAGCGATGCCCTAACTCTGGTTTATGCTTTTCGTCTCCTCCTCCACAGTTCTCCACCATTTTGTTTCTAGTTGGCCTCTCTTTCACCTTCTTTCTTGGGATCCATAGCATGTCAGTTGTGGTGATAGTGTCAGGGTCTCTTCTGGGTACCTGGCCAGTGCATTAGCTTCAGTACCAATCCTTTTTTATGTGCTGATATTTGACATTGGTTTCCCTATTGGCGTGCTTGTTATCATCATCATTTGTGTTTTTGCTGATATTTCACATTGTTATCCCTATTGTTGTGCCTATTATCATCATCATGTGTGTTTTTGCTCTTTATGGTGAATGGAGCCGTTATTGCAGCAAGTCCCCATGTAAGAAGCCTGCACTAAGTATTCACATGCTCTTGTAGTTATTATTTCTGTAGCAGTTTGTTTTGCATGATGAAATTGCCAGCCCCACGCACAACCTCATATTATTTGCCTTGTATGACATGCCTGAGGGAGCAATGGTCATGTTTTTTGTCTCATCAGAGATCCCCACAAACAAGGGTGCACTTGTTATCACAGTAATGGGTATTCTGATTTATTTTA
The DNA here is from genome assembly GCA_024509875.1 of Oreohelix idahoensis. NCBI lineage: Eukaryota > Metazoa > Mollusca > Gastropoda > Stylommatophora > Oreohelicidae > Oreohelix > Oreohelix idahoensis. The sequence continues at coordinate 674,266 of JAMPIV010000347.1, forward strand.
CCAGGTAGTTACAAGATTTTGTGGCATTATTGCTCTCTCTCTCTGTATTCATCGTCATTGCCTTTCATCTTCCCAAGCAGCATAGGTCTTTAGTGAACTATTACCAGGTCTTCCTATCCCGTACCATCAGCTCAAGGTCTTTAGTGAACTATTACCAGGTCTTCCTATCCCGTACCATCAGCTCAAGGTCTTTAGTGAACTATTACCAGGTCTTCCTATCCCGTACCATCAGCTCAAGGTCTTTAGTGAACTATTACCAGGTCTTCCTATCCCGTACCATCAGCTCAAGGTCTTTAGTGAACTATTACCAGGTCTTCCTATCCCGTACCATCAGCTCAAGGTCTTTAGTGAACTATTACCAGGTCTTCCTATCCCGTACCATCAGCTCAAGGTCTTTAGTGAACTATTACCAGGTCTTCCTATCCCGTACCATCAGCTCAAGGTCTTTAGTGAACTATTACCAGGTCTTCCTATCCTGTACCATCAGCTCAAGGTCTTTAGTGAACTATTACCAGGTCTTCCTATCCCGTCCATCAGCTCAAGGTCTTTAGTGAACTATTACCAGGTCTTCCTATCCCGTACCATCAGCTCAAGGTCTTTAGTGAACTATTACCAGGTCTTTCTATCCCGTACCATCAGCTCAAGGTCTTTAGTGAACTATTACCAGGTCTTCCTATCCTGTACCATCAGCTCAAGGTCTTTAGTGAACTATTACCAGGTCTTCCTATCCCGTCCATCAGCTCAAGGTCTTTAGTGAACTATTACCAGGTCTTCCTATCCCGTACCATCAGCTCAAGGTCTTTAATGAACTATTACCAGGTCTTCCTATCCCGTCCATCAGCTCAAGGTCTTTAGTGAACTATTACCAGGTCTTCCTATCCCGTACCATCAGCTCAAGGTCTTTAGTGAACTATTACCAGGTCTTCCTATCCCGTACCATCAGATCAAGGTCTTTAGTGAACTATTACCAGGTCTTCCTATCCCGTACCATCAGATCAAGGTCTTTAATGAACTATTACCAGGTCTTCCTATCCTGTACCATCAGCTCAAGGTCTTTAGTGAACTATTACCAGGTCTTCCTATCCCGTACCATCAGCTCAAGGTCTTTAGTGAACTATTACCAGGTCTTCCTATCCTGTACCATCAGCTCAAAGTCTTTAGTGAACTATTACCAGGTCTTCCTATCCCGTACCATCAGCTCAAGGTCTTTAGTGAACTATTACCAGGTCTTCCTATCCTGTACCATCAGCTCAAAGTCTTTAGTGAACTATTACCAGGTCTTCCTATCCCGTACCATCAGCTCAAAGTCTTTAGTGAACTATTACCAGGTCTTCCTATCCTGTACCATCAGCTCAAAGTCTTTAGTGAACTATTACCAGGTCTTCCTATCCTGTACCATCAGCTCAAAGTCTTTAGTGAACTATTACCAGGTCTTCCTATCCTGTACCATCAGCTCAAAGTCTTTAGTGAACTATTACCAGGTCTTCCTATCCCGTACCATCAGCTCAAGGTCTTTAGTGAACTATCAGCTCAAGGTCTTTAGTGAACTATTACCAGGTCTTCCTATCCTGTACCATCAGCTCAAGGTCTTTAGTGAACTATTACCAGGTCTTCCTATCCTGTACAATCAGCTCAAGGTCTTTAGTGAAGTATTACCAGGTCTTCCTATCCCGTACCATCAGCTCAAGGTCTTTAGTGAACTATTACCAGGTCTTCCTATCCTGTACCATCAGCTCAAAGTCTTTAGTGAACTATTACCAGGTCTTCCTATCCCGTACCATCAGCTCAAGGTCTTTAGTGAACTATCAGCTCAAGGTCTTTAGTGAACTATTACCAGGTCTTCCTATCCCGTACCATCAGCTCAAGGTCTTTAGTGAACTATTACCAGGTCTTCCTATCCTGTACAATCAGCTCAAGGTCTTTAGTGAAGTATTACCAGGTCTTCCTATCCCGTACCATCAGCTCAAGGTCTTTAGTGAACTATTACCAGGTCTTCCTATCCTGTACCATCAGCTCAAGGTCTTTAGTGAACTATTACCAGGTCTTCCTATCCTGTACCATCAGCTCAAGGTCTTTAGTGAACTATTACCAGGTCTTCCTATCCTGTACCATCAGCTCAAGGTCTTTAGTGAACTATTACCAGGTCTTCCTATCCTGTACCATCAGCTCAAGGTCTTTAGTGAACTTTTACCAGGTCTTCCTATCCTGTACCATCAGCTCAAGGTCTTTAGTGAACTATTACCAGGTCTTCCTATCCCGTACCATCAGCTCAAGGTCTTTAGTGAACTATTACCAGGTCTTCCTATCCTGTACCATCAGCTCAAGGTCTTTAGTGAACTATTACCAGGTCTTCCTATCCCGTACCATCAGCTCAAGGTCTTTCCATGTCTTCTTCATCCCCTTTATATCTTCCTTCAGCTTTCGTCTCCATGTATTCTTGTCTCTAGTTCTCGTCTCCATGTGTTCTTGTCTCTAGTTCTTGTCTCCATGTGTTCTTGTCTCTAGTTCTCATCTCCATGTGTTCTTGTCTCTAGTTCTCGTCTCCATGTGTTCTTGTTTCTAGTTCTCGTCTCCATGTGTTCTTGTCTCTAGTTCTCGTCTCCATGTGTTCTTGTCTCTAGTTCTCGTCTCCATGTGTTCTTGTCTCTAGTTCTCGTCTCCATGTGTTCTTGTCTCTAGTTCTCGTCTCCATGTGTTCTTCAGGCTATCTTTACTTCTCTTATGCTGGGGATTCCAGATCAAGGGCTATCAGCAGGTTTCCTCACTGTGTGTCCTATCCTTCTCCTGTGTCTCTTCATCTCTTGTTCCACTGGCACTTGTATGATTCTTGTCGTCAGTTTATCATTAGTGATCATGTGTCTCTTTATTACTATGTATAATCTCTGTATTAAATTTATGATGGTGCATTCCTTTAAATTAATACTTAAAGTGCATTTGAGAATGAATAGATTACAGTTTAAAAGATGAGAAAAAGAAAGGATAGAATGTTAGGTGGGCTAGCAGGTCCAGTTCTCAACTCTTTGTAAATAAAGTTTGTTCATTCAGTCTCGCTCGCATACATGCCACACACCACAGACACAATACTTACTTGCTTAATCTGATGCTTTCTCTCCTCTTGTGATATCACCATGGTTTTTGTTTTGGAGCTGCTGATGACCATCCCTCTCTTCTTCAGCTCTTCCTTCCAGACTTGCAGGTTGGATTGAAGATGTATCTCTGATTTAGCAATCAGGGCAACATCATCAGCAAATACCAGCTCTGACATACAAACATGTCTACCACAGACACATACGCATCCAAAAGCATGTTGGCACACATAAAACATACACATGTACCTGCATCATTGATGAGGCAATCACCCCTCCCTTGGTATTTTGAAAACCTTTATTTCATATCAACCGGTCAGGTACTTTTCCCACAACTTGGGACCTAAATGTAAGTAATCATTAAGTCGGAAGACAGACGAATTAAAACATGTCCGGTACTGGACAATGGTAAGTACCCTAAAGGTTATGAACATAGTTTGTAAGTAATTCCATACGGCGTGACAATGAAAGACAATAAAGCGGACCGCCATACAACAATGAGACAAAATGGGTCGCTAGGTAGGTGATACAAGGGATCTTCACTTGAGCCAAAAACAGATGACTTTGTGACAAGCGGTGGATAATTTCTGTATCAAGCGACAAATCCCAAATAAAAAAATATTATGCTATAATATAAAAATGTATAAATTTTTATCAAATTTTGTTTCTTTGTAGTTGTACCTTTCTTTTGTTTAATTATGTTATAAATAGTTATATTTATTTTTTATAAAAAGGAGTATTTTTGAGTTATAGTATAAAAATCTATCAAGTTTTCACTTTTTTTGGTGTGAAATTCATTATTTTATTTTTTAATTGTCTAAAAATGTGTGTAAATAAGGAGAAAGAGGGGGGGGGGGGGGGGGGGGCCTTATCATTCTGATGTATTACCCCTCCCTTAGACCATTCCTAGATCAGCCAGTGAGCTGCATACACAGTGATGCACATATACGTAAATACAAAGACAGATGTACGCATGCATATATGCGCATAAAATAAATGTGAATGCATTTTGATAGCACTGTAGTCATTACTTATCTGTCTGCCTTCACTTTTACAGGAGTATCACAAGAACAACAAGAACATAGTTCTAGCCGATGTAGACCTGAAGCAGACTGTCTATGTGTACAAGTGTGACGACTGTGTCATCAAGATTGTGGGCAAGGTCAACTCCATTGTAGTAGGTGAGTGTGCAACCCCCGCCACCCAAAACAATAAAAAAGAAATAAATTCTTTACATTACCACCAGCTGGGGTATGCGCCCCACAGTACCACCAGGTGAGATGTGCACCTTGCCGCACTAAAAGCTAAAACAGGTGCCCCACAGCACCAGCAGCTGAGATGTGCACCTTACCACACTAAAAGCTGAAACAGGTGCCTGACAACAGTACAGCTGATTTAGGTGCCTAGCTACAGAGCTTTTCAACCAGTAGTGCATTTACCACTAGTAAAGACAGTGTTATGGTGATACACCAGCATGTTTTAATTTATAAATTAAATAATTTTAATTTATTTTTGAAGAAAAAAAATTAACTCATATGTTTTAAATTTCAATTTAATTTTACAATGTGGTAGTGGGAAAAAAAATTCAGTATGAGTTAGGTCAAAAGATTTTGGTTGGAAATTAAGGGATACTGCTCATGTTATCTTGTAATAAAAGCCCAGACTTTAAAGTTCTTTGAAGCCTACGCTAGTCTTTCATATCATTTCATTTTAAATTATCATATTATTTTCAGAGCCATTAATCAGTACTGTAGACATAAATTGATATTTTCAAAGCTGTAAACTAGTATTATAAAAGCCATTGATATAGTCTCCACAAAAAACTGGAGATGTCGGGAACCTTGAACTGACTACTGCCTTCAAAAGAGCCATTAATGTGGAAGTCTGAAGGTGAACGAAGAAGATGAAGATTTATATAGAAACCCAGTGTGTCGCAGCAATTTATTCTCATTACCAATTAGATCCAGACTTTCAACAAAAGTGCGGCAAATCCTCCTGGCACTTGTCGTCAGCTCAAAATCTTTCCATATACTCGTTATCCCTTTCATTTCTATCTCCAGTTCTCTTTTACGTGTGGTTTTTGTGTACTTTGTCTTACTCTGTGGACACCAGAACAACAACTGCATGGTCATTCTGTCAACAGGTTTCCTTAGGGCGTGTCCAGTCCATCTCCAGCATTATCTTCTCATCTCTAGAAAAACATCTAAAAGTGTCAAATGGTGTCCAGTACTTACTTACTTAGTTGTTCCTTTTCTGCTGTGGTGTGTAGAGGTTAGTCCAGTTTTCTCTCTGGCATTTCTTGTAATCAGATTTTAAGACATAGATATGGTTAACCTGTTGTGCCTTTGCACGGTGAAGGGGTCCAGTAATTTGTTTAAATTTTGAGGTGTTTTACCGTGAGGTAATGAGCTGTGATGTTTTCATAGATTTATAATCATCAGTGTAGATAACATTTTTATAATCATCAGTGTAGATATAGTTTTAAAATAATTGGTGTAGATATAATTTTTATAATCATCAGTGTAGATATAGTTTTTATAATCACCAGTGTATAGTTTTTTTAATCATCAGTGTAGATATAGATTTTTATAATCTAAATAATATATGATCTTATAATAATGATTTTATAATCATCAGTGTACATATAATTGTTATAATCATCAGTGTCTTGACTTCTTTCCTTGCTCCGATTTTAAATATCCAGTATCTTCTCTCTTTGCGATCCTCCATCTCTTTTTTTCCCTCAGTATTTCCTAATGTCACAATAGATTTCAGCTTTCCTCTTCTCATAACATATCCTAAAAAATGGGGATTGCTTCCTTCAGATGTCAGTAATAAGCTTCCTTCAGATTTGAGTAATGAGCTTCCTCCAGATATGAGTAATGAGCTTCTTTCAGATATGAGTAGTAAGCTTCTTTCAGATATGAGTAATGAGCATCCTACAGATATGAGTATTAATCTTCCTTTGCACACTTTTTGTGTGGATATTCTCATTATTTTATGTTTTAAGCTTTCCATAAAATGCTTACCATTTTTGTGTGAAATCACGTCGGTGTGGCCTCCATGAAATCAGGCCACAAGGTCTGTTATATTTGGACTAGACCCCCCTCCCAATATAACTGACAGACCTTGTGTCTAGGTTGAACCGGGCGTGCCTTGCCAGAATGAGGCAAAAACTATATTTTTTTTTTATGTGGCCTCCAGCTATTTTCATGCTTGTTTACTGATTGTCCGTGGCTCATTCACACGTGACAGCTGTTGACGTTGTCCCAGCTGTAGATTTATACTGTTATAGCCATATATTAAAGAGTTGATAAAATATGCGTAGCCCTCAAATACATGTTTTCCCATTATTGCTTCTTGACAATCTGAATGGAACGTTGCATGTCATGTCCACAGACTCATGTAAGAAAACGGGTATTGTGTTTGATGACCTGGTCTCCTCACTGGAATTTGTCAACTGTCAGAGTGTGCAAGCCCAGGTGAGTTGTTCATCAGTTGTGAATGTTTGCCAGACCAGGTGAATTGTTTGTCTGATAAAAGTGTATTAGGCCAGGTGAGCTGTTTGTTTGTTGTGGAATTTTGTGACAGTTGGTGAGTTGTTGTCTGACAGTTGTGAAAGTTTGCAAGATGGGGTGAAATGTTTACCATTTCTGAACATTTGCAAGATGAGGTGAGCTGTTTATCAGTTGTGAAAGTTTGCAAGATCACGTGAGTTGTTTATTAGTTGTGAAAATTGGCAAGATCAGGTGAGTTGTTTATCAGTTGTGAAAATTTGCAGTATGAGGTGAATTGTTTGTTAGTTGGGGAAATTTTTCGGTACGGGGTGAGTTGTTTGTCAGTTGTGAAAGTTTGCAAGATATGGTGAATTATTTATCATTTGTGAACATTTGCAAGTTGAGATGAGTTGTTTTTTTAGCTGTGAAAGTTCTCACGGTGAAATGACGTTCTAGCTAGTCTATTAATATCACTGCCCTCATTGATAACAGTATTCCTTTTCATTACCAGCACAATCACCATGGTCCTCAATCAGTGACATGATCGATCTTCATCATTGCCATTATCATTATCATAACCCTTCTTCTAGCTAAGGAGCACAGGCCTCCAATAATATTATGTCCAGCCTTCCTGTCTTATGCCCTTTGTTCAAAATCTTTCCATGCCTTCTTCTACCCTCTCATTTGTGTTTCCAGTCCCTCTCTCTACTCAATGTATTGTTTGGTCTTGCTGTGTGCCTAAGATTTGAGTGACAGACTTGTTAAGAGTTCTTGCTTCTTGGGACACAGTGACCGGGTTTGAAATATATAGCAGCATCATACTCCAGTCTACCCAACTGTAAATGAATACATGACTGTGCTAGAGTTATGGAAGGCAAAGGCAGCGAGGTAGGGAAATGGTCACCTCACCTCATAAATCTAAGACCTAGTATAGGGAAGTATCTAACACTTGACTCCCTTATGGTATTATCAACTATGATACTACCTTATACCTTTGACTGGTGCGGGGCAGTGAACTGGTTTTGCCATGAGAAATTAGCCCTCTAACCACTATGCCATTGAATACAATAATAGAGAAAGAATTGCATGTTATTCCAAACATTTCATGAAAATTGCCCTTATTTTTTTGTTGTTATAATTCACACATGCACTATAGTGACAATTTTAGATTCCACTATGCCCAGAGCATTATGTTTCTGTAAATTTAATGGAGAACTCCGCCAATGCCGGTCCCAAGCCCGGATGAAAAAGGAGGAGGGCGGCCTGCATGGAGGCCGTAAGGAGGCAGCCCCTCCACCATGCAAAGGCACAACAGGCCAATCACCTGTTTGCTTTAAATCATGATTACGCGAACTACAAGAGAGAAAACCGGACTGATTCTAAAGGCGACGAACTGGAACGGACTACGGACTACGACTTATGGAACTTGGAACACAAGAAGTATAAATGGGAAGGAAGAGGAGCTGGTGGAAGAGATGAGGAAAGCAAAACTAGAAATCCTGGCTATAACGGAAATGAAGAAAAAAGGACAAGGAGTCATGGATCTCGATGGCAACACGTTGCTCTACAGTGGTGTACCCATATCTGAAAGAGCTAAAGGGGGCGTGGGTTGCATTGTGGCCCAAAATCAAAAAGATAGTATCAAGGGATGGAACTTTGTCTCGGAGCGCATTATGGTTGTAAAACTAAAAGAAGGAGAAACCATAGTCAGCCTGGTCATAGTGTATGGGCCAAATGAGGATGAGAGAGCAGAGGTCAAGGAGGAATTCTTCGAGCTGCTTCAAAGGACAGTGGATGACTGCCTAGATGAAGTTATTATGCTCGGAGATTTTAATGCCAGAGTTGGAAATGACCATGCTAGATGGGGTGAAGTTATCGGAAGATATGGAGAAGATACTCTCAATGACAATGGAAAGCGACTCCTTAGATTCTGCAGTGAGCAGAATCTGATCATTACAAACACAAAGTTCCCCCATAAGCGCATACATGCATACACTAGATGTGAACCAACCAAGAATGAGAAGTCAGTGATCGACTATGCCATTGTTCGGAGAAGCTCATTCAGATATGTCCGAGATGCAAGAGTCTGGAGGGGGCCAGAGATTGGAAGTGATCACTACCTGCTAACAATCAAACGAACAACTGAAAGAGTTGCTCAGCCTAGGAACTGCCCAACATCACGCAAGAAACCAAGTAAACGAGCAGGAGAAATGAGCATTAGGACCTACAAGCTGAGAGAGCCAGAAATTAAGACCAGATATCAGGGGCTTATTGCTACAGCAGTGAGCAACACAGAAGAACGACCTGATGACTTGGAAACCCTCTGGAATAAATTCAAGGATATCATAAAGACAGCTGCAGCAGAAGCATGCGGTGAAGTCCGACTTGGGAACCAGAGAAAGAGGACACCTTGGTGGACAGAGAAAGTCAAAGAGAGAAGAAAATGGCATGGAAACAATACTTAGGAGCTAAAAACACAACAGGACAAATGGAAAAATATAGAGAATATGTGACACTCAGAACAGAAGCAAAGAACAAAGTGCTAGCAGCAAAACAGAAGTCCTGGGAAGAATTTGGAGAAAAGCTAGAAAAAGATGCACAAGAAAACCAGAAATTGTTCTATAAGACTCTAAAGAACATGAGGAAAGAAAAACAATGCCCTCTCAAATTTATAAAGGACAAGCAAGGCAAATTGCTTACTGCCCCGAAGGAAGTAATGGAAAGATGGAAAGAATATTTCTCAGAACTCCTGGATGGTGAGCATGATGAAGCATCAGAAATGATAACCACTGACACAGAAGAGGAAACCAATGATGGTGAAGATGACATAAAGATGGTAGAACTGAGGGCAGCACTAGAGAAAATCAAGATGGGCAAAGCAGCAGGGCATGATGGTATAACACCAGAAATGGTTAAGTACATGGGAGCATCAGGCGACCTATTACTCTTAAAGGTCCTACAGGCAGCATGGTGCAACAAGACCATACCAAAGGATTGGGAGATTGCCATCATAACACCAATTTTCAAAAAGGGTGACAATCGACAATGTGGAAACCATAGAGGCATATCCCTTCTCAGTGTCCCTGGTAAAATCTACTCTAGAATCCTAGAGCAGAGACTCCGACGCCTAGCTGAGCCACAATTGGATGAGGTCCAGTGCGGATTCCGAGCAAACCGAAGTACTCAAGACTTAATCTTCACACTCAGACAGCTGAGTGAAAAGGCCCTTGAGTATAAGAGTGAGATCCATCTTTGTTTCATAGATCTGGAAAAGGCGTTTGACAGGGTCCCCTGGAGCAAACTTTGGGACTGTTTGGCAAGGAAGAATATTCCAGCACCTCTGATTCATGCTATACAGAGCTTCTACAAGTCTTGCAGAAATTATGTGAGGACAGCAAACCATAAGTCAGAAGAGTTCAGGACCACCACTGGTGTAAGACAAGGTGATATCCTATCACCTTACCTCTTCATACTCCTTATGGATGATGTCATCAAGGCATGTAAGGAGAGAACAAGAAAGTATTCAGTGGGGTACTGGAAGATGAGACAGGTCTATATTTCGGAGCTGGCATTTGCTGATGATGTTGCCCTGATTGCTAAATCAGAGGCACATCTCCAATCCAACCTGCAAGTCTGGAAGGAAGAGCTGGAGAAGAGAGGGATGGTCATAAGCAGCTCTAAAACAAAATCCATGGTGATATCACGAGAAGAAAGAAAACATCAGATTAAGTTGGGAGAACAGGTCCTGGAGCAGGTCGACCACTTTAAATATCTATTATAGACTGAAAGGGAGGCATCAAAGAAGAGTTGGCCACTCGAAAAGCAGCGGCTGGGAGACTTTTTCAGGCCATAAATCGTGGATTCCTCAGCAAGAAAGAGGTTGGTAAGAAAACGAAGATGGCTGTATACCGCTCCACCTATGTCCCAGTCTTGACATATGGATGCGAGTCGTGGGCAATGACTACAACCCACAAAAGCCAGATCCAAACCTCAGAAATGAGGTATCTGAGGAAAGTGGTTGAAGTAACAAGAAGAGACATGGTCCGCAACCAGACGATCCGTCAAGGCCTAAAATCCCATCCGCTGCAGACCCAAATAGAACAGTCCCAACTAAGATGGTTTGGCCATGTCTGCAGAATGGGAGAAGATCGGCTACCACGACAAGCATGGGAAACAAAGAGCCAGGGATCCAGACCTCCAGGACGACCCAGAGTCCGCTGGGAGGACAACATTAGACAATCTTTGAAGGACCGAGGACTAGATGGAACCAGGCCAGGAAGAAGACAGCTGATAGAATGGTCTGGCGCTCTCTCTTCCAAACCTCTACACCTCACGGTAGAAGGGGAACGACTAAGTAAGTAAGTAAGTAAATTTAATGGAGAGAGCTTTCTCTGTAAATTGATTATGAAATAGTATCACTGTAAATTTATGGAGAGCTTTCTCTGTAAATTGATTATGAAATAGTATCACTGTAAATTTATGGAGAGCTTTCTCTGTAAATTGATTATGAAATAGTATCACTGTAAATTTACGGAGAGCTTTCTCTGTAAATTGATTATGAAATAGTATCACTAAATTTATGGAGAGCTTTCTCTGTAAATTGATTATGAAATAGTATCACTGTAAATTTACGGAGAGCTTTCTCTGTAAATTGATTATGAAATAGTATCACTGTAAATTTACGGAGAGCTTTCTCTGTAAATTGATTATGAAATAGTATCACTGTAAATGGGGTTTAAAAAAATAGGTAATTCATCTGTACTAAGACAAAGGACAAAGAAAATGTTTCATGGTGACAACTAGGCCTTTGTTAGGGACAAACGAACGAAAACAGAAGAGAAATAAAGTGAGATCAAAGTTAAAATACGTTCAAAGAAATGAAAGTGACGATGATCTGTAAATGGAAATATCTGATGTTATTGCAGCGGATTTCAGTATGGACAAATTGACCACCTGAATACAACTAGGTAAGAATAGGCACTTGAACACAGTTGAAAACTAGAAGCAAAATTTGTTTTTTAATGGAGCAGCTAGGGGGAGTGGGTGAGCAGCAGAGAAACAAAATAGTAATAGAAATCAAGATATGAACAATGCACCTATATAACAGATTTTCTCAAAGTAAATAAATAATACACACATAAAGGTATGTTTCAGACACTCGTGAAAAATAAAGAAGTAGAAAACGACAACAGAAAAACAACAGAAGTGAATGGCTTACAGGAGAATCGAATCCAGGACCTTCTGAACGACACCACCACTTAGCTACGGAAGCATATCACACTATCCTACTCGCCAACTAGGCACCTCAAAGATAGTGCTTCGTGGACAGGGGTCATTGGCACAAATTACAAGTAGCACCAGATATGTGTCTAGGAGCAGTCCAGCCTAAATATTGATGCATTCACTTCTGTGGTTCCCCCCATTATACAGTATAGGTCAGATTACACAAGATAAAGAGCATAATACTGTGTCTAGTAAATGATAAAAGAATCAGAACAGAGGGTAGATTTTGTATGGTATAAACATTTAAATAAATAAAGAGGGGTAACCGAGACCTGTTAACAGTAGATAAATAAATATTACACACATAAAGATATGTTTCAGGCACTCGTGAGAAATACAGAAGTAGAAAACTAGACAACAGAAAAACAACAGAAGAGAGCGGCTTACCGGAGAATTGAACCCAGGAGCTTCTGTGCTGCACTACCGTTTATTTATTTCTAAGACAAAAGTGTGTTTAGACCTTCGGCTCGAGACATATCAAATGGTAGATTAAACATTGTTCCAAGATCAAATCAGCTTGTGTCACCAGTTCTTAAATTTAATGCCAAGAATTATCTGTTGCAGGTGACTGGTAAAGTTCCAACTCTCAGCATAGACAAGACCGATGGCTGTATGTTCTATCTGAGTCCCCAGTCTCTAGGTGTGGAGATTGTCAGTGCAAAGTCCTCAGAGATGAACATCTTAGTACCAGTCGGTAATGGAGACTATGTAAGTATACTTTACTTGGGGCGAAAAACACAGTATATAAATCTAGGTTTCTCAATTGAAACTGAAATAATACAGATAAACCTTTCTTGTGCACACCTGAAATCTTTTTAAAAGTATTTTTCTGTTGTGAAACTGAAAACACATAGATCTAACTGTTTTCGTTTTATGAAAAATGAATTAGGTAGTATACTTTATTTTCTGAAAATGAAATGTGTAGATGTACTGTCCTTTAAGTAAATGTGCATGATATATGTAATAACAAGGATGGACCATTTTTCCTACACGCTTGTGACTTCTCCTTGATATCTGTTTCACATCTACCATCGTATATTATTGTGTGCCCATGGTGTGAGAAACTTTTGACTTGTTCTAGTATCATCTCATTTATTCTTACTTTCAAAGTTGGCTTCTCATCTGTTTTGTAAATTATCATAGTTTTTCTTTACTCAGATAGTTTTTCTTTACTCAGATAGTTTTTCTTTACTCAGATAGTTTTTCTTTATTCAGCAAATATAAACCTATATAAACTTCATCATCAACAGAAAGAGTTTGCGCTACCTGAGCAGTACAAGACAAAGTATGATGGCAAGACAATAGTAACCACCCCAACAGACATTGTATAATGGTCAAGACATCTGTCTAGCCAGTGTTCAAGTGTACCAGAATGTTTCTGCTTGTTTTCTTGTCTGTCAGCTTTGGTGGAGAATGTTACATAAAATCCCCCCAAGGAACATTGTCTTTACTGTATGGATATTTTTTTTTTACTTTAAAGAATTAAGTGGTTGGTTTGAGTTTGATGGTCCAGCTTTACAATTGTTTTTACATAAGAGAATTTACTAGTCCACCCGAATGATTCCTGGCCTCATATTTTACGTACACATTAGCATTTGTTTGTTAATGGAACAAGCAATAGTGAAATCTGGCGCAATGAATCAAAGAACAGGTGTAGCGATTAAAAAATAAATTGTCAAGTCATGTAGGTTATTGGCAAATGAAAGATACAAAATACATTTAGACAACAGAAAAGGAGAATTAATGTTACACTTAAGTGATAAAAATGTAATAACTCCTAGTGTAAAAATCACATTGCCATTGGAAGGGAGGTGTGATGTACTAGGCGCTTTCTGATAACTGTATGAAGCAGACATGCAAGGACTAAGCTAGAAATCATTTTGATATCTTAGTTGGTCACATGGGTTGACTAAATCCCAGTATATGGATACTTTGCTGCTTATCTTTCTTTTATGTTGACTAAAGAATTAAATGCAAAGTGTATAGTTCATTTGCTGATAATCTGCATATTGTTTCATGAGTAGAAACTAAATCATCAAAGTTAAAAACACATGGGCATTAGAAATGAGAAATAATTGACAAGGCTTTGTGTAACTTTTTAGACATTAGCCACCTAAACCTAAAGCTGACAGTTGAATAGAGCAAGATAGTTTAACCGTGTACAGAGAATGGAGAAAACAGTACAGTAAGTTTATATAGAATAGGAGATGTCAAAATACAGGAACAAAGAAAAGATGGACAGATAGTACAAGGCTAAACCTGAAATATTTTGTAAGTAACCTTGGAGAGACAGTCAGATAAAGAGGAGAAGATGAGTGGAGAAATAAAATGTCCACATTAGGCCTCTATTGGCCAGGGTTGTTGAAGAGCAGAGCAATTAATCTTAGGCTCAGACAAAATAAAGTTTGTTCATGTGAAAACTTGCATCATTCTTTTGCAATTTGGATTGTTTACAGCAAGGATTTTCATTGCCCTGGAATTTTGAAGAAAATAATAATCAATTTTAAGCTCAATTAAATGAAAAAAAAACCCATTCTTTTCTGGTCTGAAAGCTGCCATCAATACTGGTATTTTTTTAAAAAAAGCATTTTAAGTGGAAGTTTTTCTCAGTGCAAATCCCCAGGTTTAGATATAAATTGATTTTTTTCTACAACATTCTCACCAGGTTTAGGTAGAAATTGGTTTTTATACAACATTCTCGCTAGGTTTAGGTAGAAATTGGTTTTTATACAACATTCTCACTAGGTTTAGGTAGAAATTGGTTTTTATACAACATTCTCACCAGACTTTTCTTGTGTAAAAGAAATCAGTTAGTGTGCATGAGTTTCTAGCTCTGAGCTATAGGTTTAATTTGCTTCTAAAGAATACAACACTGACATGATCTCTTGTGATTCAGCCTGCACGTGTGGTTGCTTTACTGTGGCTGACATCTTTGCTCATAATGTTAGCTTTTTTTATTCGTTCATGTACTATTTATATCCTTATCTTACTTGTTACACTACATGTGATGTGGCATTAATAAAGGTAGATGTACATGATTGAGCCATTGGTCCTTTCATTAGGTGACTGATGTTAGCAAATATGTCTGTACATTTCCTATAGTCCGTGGTGTCTTGAATCAGTTGTTTTCAGTCCCTTTCCATTTCATGTGGTCAGTTTGTCGAGGTAAGTTTCTGCCTTCCTATTCTTTTCTTTTGAGTTGAATTAACTGAAATGGGAAAATCTGATTTCACGAGGGATAATACAATGATGGTTTCCCATTATCTGCTGCTGAATTTGTCTATGGATTTACTTCACTAGCTTTTAACTGAAAAGAGTCCAACCTGCAAGGCCACAGATTTGTATTTAGAGTTGTCCTCATCTTATGTGAGATGCCACCAGAGGCTAATGAGTGGCTATAAGGCACCAGAGACTTGCCTTGATCCCATCTTCTGTTAAAGTAAACTGGTTCGTCACTATGCACTGGACTTTTACTGTCAGAGCTTATTTGAGACACGTGCCATAGAGCAGTTGAGAGCTTATCCTCATGTGACTCCTGGCTGTGACAGTATTTGAATCCTCTGCACACAGAATGACATGCATGTTTGAGTCAGAAGTTAATGGTCAATCCCATCTGTAAAACTCTTCTGCATTGATCATAGATAAAAAGAATATAATGTAAATTGTTTGCACAAAACAGTGATCTCCTGGTGTTAAAATAAAGCCTGTGAATTAACTGAAGTTTTGAGCACATCTCACTATTTTCTGCTTAGTTTTCAAGCTTTTCTTACTTCATTTCTGCTGATGAGACTGAATTTGTTTTCTTTGGTGTCACATCACATCAAGTGTACACAAAAGCCTAATTTATGGGAGCAGAAAAGTCATCTTATCAGAGTAGATAATTTTATATACCTCCATATCATATCAGCTGACAAGTAAATTATTATGATATATTGATACAGTAATGAGTGCTGTCGTGTGGTTAAATTTTAACTAATTTCATTTAACCAGTTTTGTGTGTTTGACCAAGTCCAGATTATGGATGTCTTATATTTCTTTCAACCAGTTTGTCTGATTAGTTCTAATATGTATTTTTAAAGTGTAGATTATAGTTAAAGTTGAACTTGTTTCTTTTAACCAGTTTATTTGAGTTGTAATTTGTGCATTTAAGTGTAGATTTTAGTCCAAGTTATTTGTTTTTTACTAGTTGAAGTATTTAGATAAGTGTAGATTGTAGATAAATTTTAACTTTGATCATGTATCCGTTTGTAAATTTTAAATCTTAATAATCAAAAGATTGCTTCAAAGAAAAATGACGTTCAAGAACACCAAGAGACAGATAAAACAGGGGCATACTACTGCTTACCATGAAGAGATCTGGTGATATTTTTTAGATTTGGATGAAAACGTGCTAGCCCATTGTCTTTTCACCTAAACATTATGGTATGTGGCTTATCAGACTGTTACTTTGTTGAAGGCATTTAACCAGTATAAATGGTGGACATTTTTTATATATGAATTAAAATATGGTACTAATTAAAGTATAGACAACCGCATTTTAAGTTTCGTATAGTACTCCCCTAATGTAACTAAATTTTTTGTTTACTTTAAAAATTAAAAAAAAAAAGGATTTCTAATGTTTATGTATATGAATTTTTCCCCTATTTTAATTATTATTTTTAGGCTTTGTATTTGCACATAACATTGTGTATTATTCATTTTGTAGGCAGTGAGTTTATGCAACTGAACCAAGAAAATATAAGTTAACATTTTAAGTGATGAGATGTTAGTATCTGGAAGAGTTACCATGCTAGAAGTGTTCAAAGATCTGAAACAAAAGTAATCAGGAGTTCATTATTGAACAACATGATGGTTTTGCTATGTTTGACACAATAGATTTTCTGTCACTTAGAGTTTTCTTATCTTTTTAAAGTTTAAGGTTGTCATTTTGAGTTTTCTTATCGTTAAAAATTTTTTTTTTTTTTTTTCACATTTTTAACCCCAAAAAATATGGTAATGTTTTACATAAATGTAAAAGAAATTGAGTGAGGATTAATAAAATATTTTTTTTTTTTTTTTTTTTTTTTTTTTTTCTTAACCAGCGGCACTTAGGCTTTCAGCCCTTCGGCCCAATGACATGTCATTGCGAGGCTGGGGAACCTGAGGACTTTCCTTCCAACCCGGTCAGGAGCTTCGCTCCTTCCCATCCACAGAGGGTTTATCACAGGAGCCGTTCAGGCTATTCAGTCAAATTTCCGGCCGTAAACATTTCTTCAAACGCCGACGCCCGGGTTTGAACCATGAACACCTGGTCGCCAGTACAACGCCGAAGCCATTACACCAGCGCGGCTCCCGATTAATAAAATATAAAATTGGAACAAAACAAAATAAAAAGATACACTGGCCTCAAAAACTGGCTTTCTGTCACAAGCACCTGAGAAAATCAACCCTGAATACTGGACTCTGAACCTTTTAAGAGTTAATTCAGCTGCAGTGTTTTTAAGAGTAGAATGCAAAGAAGAAAATACAGACAAATGCAGCATGGTTTTCTCCTTTTCTAACTCACTATCTTTGCCATGATAAAAAAGTTGCAACACTTGAATGCTTGAGGGGGAAAAGTTTCTATGAATCCGGTGCTTTCTAAGTTGTCAGCGTTCTCAGAGCACAGTACCTAAGTTCTCAGAGTACAGCAGCCAAGTTGTCAGTGTTCTTAGAGCACAGTACCTAAGTTCTCAGAGTACAGCAGCCAAGTTGTCTGTTCTTAGAGCACAGTACCCAAATTGTCAATGTTCTCAGAGTACAGTACCTAATTTGTCAATGTTATCAGAGTACAGTCTCCAAGTAGTCAGTGTTCTCAGAGTACAGTACCCAATTTGTCAGTGTTATCAGAGTACAGTCTCCAAGTAGTCAGGGTTCTCAGAGTACAGTACCCAATTTGTCAGTGTTATCAGAGTACAGTCTCCAAGTAGTCTCTGTTCTCGGAGTACAGTACCCAATTTGTCAATGTTATCAGAGTACAGTACCTAAGTTGTCAGTGTTCTCAGGGCACAGTAGCCAAGTTGTCAGTGTTCTCATGGTACAGTTCCCAAGTTGTCAGTGTTCTCATGGTATAGTACTCAAGTTGTGTGTTTTCAGAGTACAATACCCTAGTTGTCAATGTTCTCAGAGTACAGTATCCAGGTTGTCGATGTTCTCGTGGCACACAAGATCAGTTGACAGTGTTCTCAGAGTAAGTGTTCTCAGAGTACAGTAACTCTGCTGTTCTCAGTGCATAACGGGCTAGTTGTCAGTGTTCTTGAGACATATTTTCCCAATAGTGTGTTTTCACGGCATAGTTAACAGTGTTCTATAAGCACAGTAGCCCAAATATTTAAATCCATTAATCATTTCTTGCAGTTTTCTTGTCCACTGCCTGCCAGCTTGGGGCAAGTTTTGTCGTGTCGTATTTACTGCAATAATTTTTACTTCAGCGATTTTCATGTGCCCTACATAAGTGCACTTAAATGACTTTAATGGCATGCCAGGATCTAACGTCACTTAGTATGGTAATGTTATGGTTGAATGGGTTATGTGTACAATGATTTCCAAAGCATAGCTTTTAATTTTTTTTTGGTTTTTTTTGGTAGTTTAATTTAGTATGTACTGATGATTGCTTCTTGATTTTTGTTCACAGTGGTATAAACTTGAAATTGTACTTTATTACTAAGGCTCTGTTGTGTACTGGTCATGTGTTGTTCTGTGATTAATAATTTTATTTGTAAACTTTCATAGCTTTGAATTTGTATGTTATTAATGTATACTACAATATTCAATATATACAAATATGACTGACTTGCTTTATATATATATATATGTGAATTAAGTTTCCTAGTTTCAATTCTTGCAATTCTTTATAAGGTAAAATGGCTTGAAATTATGGTGTTTTTTTTTTGTTTTCTTTTTATAATTATTATTTTTATATCTATATACTTTTGGTAACAATTAAAACTATTTGACAGACGAGTTGTTTAGCAAAATATATACATCTCATCCTCGGAATGAAATAGAAAGCGAGATTGATTTGTTTTAGATATGCATTTTAGCGAAAAATAAATTACGTTGAAAACTATTTCAGATTTTTACTCAAAATGACAGTTTTGTTCATTTGTGAAAGAATTGTAATATTATTTTATATCACTTCTGTGCCAGTTCAGAGTCGTGGTATGTCAAAATACTTGACTGATATCTGAGGGTATCTGTCTACCGCTTAAGAGCTGTATTGTCATTTTGGAGCTCTTTTCGTGTTTAGTAGCATTGTTTTGTTGTTTCATAATGCTTGTTTTTCATAATGCTTATTTTGTTGTTTCATAATGCTTGTTTTGTTGTTTCATAATGCTTGTTTTGCTCTTAGAAATATGTATGTGAGTGTTGGAGGCACCCAGAAATGTAATTTCTTGGAACAGTATTAAGAAACCCAAACGCAGTAAATATTACAAAGAGTTTATGTGAAACATTATGAATGAAAATATCTAATCCAAAAGATGAGGATAAAGCCCTCCTTAAAAAAAAGGAGCTGTTGAATATTACACTGAGAAACATGGAAGACAGAACAGTAGAGAAAGATGTAATAATGAATAATTTGAAATTTCAAGTGAAGAAGTGAGAAAATGTTCAAGGTCTGTCAAGAGGCATGAAGATCCATATCTGTTCAGAGGCAAGAAGAGCCAGATCTGTTGAGAGTTATGACGATTAAGATCTGTTGAGAGGCAAAAAGAACAAGATATGTTGAGAGGCAAAAAGAACAAGATCTGTTGAGAGGCAAAAAGAACAAGATATGTTGAGAGGCAAAAAGAACAAGATATGTTGAGAGGCAAGAGGAGCCAGATCTGTTGAGAGGCAAGAAGATCAAAATCTGTTGAGAGGCAAGAAGAACAAGATATGTTGAGAGTCATGAACATCAAGATATATTGAGAGATATGACTGCCTGTTCCACACAGCACAGCACATAACAGTGATAACTGTGTCTTTCGTAAGCTTTGTTTGGACACATTTCATGAATTGAAATTAATAAACACTTTGATTCCTTTAAATCCCTGTGGAGCATAGGCCTTCAGTAAGTTAACACTAAGCCTTTTAATTCTGTGGGATAAAGAAGACATGGAAAGATCTCAAACAGACAGCACAGGACATTAAGGCCTGGCATGAATGTTGAAGACCTATCTTCCTTAGGGAGCTGGTGGTAATGATTGATGATGCTTCAGCAACACGCAACAGTTTAGAATGAAAAAAACTTGAAGATTTTAATTGGTGTTTAGTACCTTGGACTTAACAGACACCAACAGACCATTATTTTCCACCTGAGAACTGTCCACTGTTGATTACTGGCTATCTCTACCGCCTCAGGATATCTCATACAAATGAATGTCCAAGTGGAACTGGAATCCAGACCCCCGAACACATTCTCCAGAACTGCCCAGCCCATGATGACCCACGATGTCTGACCTGGCCAGGGGGTGATGAGCTCAAGCAGAAGCTATGGGTATCCACGCTGACCTGAAAAAGACTGTGGACTTAGTCCTGGTGACGGGCCTGCAGATTTAGCATGACTACAAACTGAACACAGTAGAAGTACCTTTGCTTAATTGTCAACAGTTTTCGTCACATAGTTTTTAGGTAAATTTAGCCTGACTACAAACTGAACGCAGAAGAATTACCTTGGACTTAATTGTCAACGGTTTTCATCGGGTAGTTTTT
Source organism: Oreohelix idahoensis (assembly GCA_024509875.1). NCBI lineage: Eukaryota > Metazoa > Mollusca > Gastropoda > Stylommatophora > Oreohelicidae > Oreohelix > Oreohelix idahoensis. Next base: position 694,844 of record JAMPIV010000347.1, read on the forward strand.
AATTAAATAACAGACAATTTAACACATTCCATCATTATCTCACTCAACAAAGCTCAAGAAGAGAATTAATATTTATTAAGTAAAAAGTGAACAACACAACATGGCATCAATAAAAACATCAATCAATTAACAAGACATCAATAGAATAAAAAGATAGGAAAGCTTGCATAGATCTACAGCCCGCTGTCTCAGCTCTCAATAACTCAGATTCAATTTGCCCAAGATATGGTGGCTTGCACAGATCTGGTTGATGCCTTATGCTGTGCAGGGAGCACGATGGTGAAGAAAAATAAACATTTAATAGAAAAATAAACATTTAATAGAAAAATAAACATTTAATAAAGTGTTAACATTTTATCTGAGAACACACGTGTAACTTAGCAATGATTCAGAAACAAAATTGGATGATGTGTTTCATGGCTTTACCTGATCTTATATAACAGTGAGAATGTACATACGTTTCACTGACGTAGTTAAGTGCCAGGCAAGTATAATGGTATTCATATAGACTGTATGATGATGTATCTTTTACTTCTTAACCACCCCATCAGTGTAATATTTTAATTAACCCTACCTATACCTGATCCACACAGATCTGCTATTTACAAAATCAGGCCGTTCGATGTTAAGAATGCATCCAAGACGCTTGCTGGGTGATCTAAAGCTGTCAGAATCTTTGGTATAACAAGATTTGTAGCAAGACAGAAATCAGATGAACAATGAATGAATAGAAAGTATTCTTTTAGATTTTTTCTGTATTTGTAAGCGGTAATTTCTCTTCTGAGCATCCTATTGGCAAAGTGGTTAGAGCTCTTGCCTCGCGTGGCAAAGTTGAAGAGTTCCGGGATCTAAGCCACTCTTCACTTTACTTAGCTGTAAATGGGTACCTAACTCTGCTGTTGATTTAGGGACAGCAAAGGCAGCATGGAAGCGAACTGGTCACCCCATCAGCTATAGGAGTACCGTTACCTAATTACGCTATGTTGCACTATCAGTTTGAAATATTAATAGCCTATTACACTAATCTAGTATAAGCCCTTACTTACTTTAACTTAGTCGTTCCTCTTCTACCGTGAGGTGTAGAGTTTTGGAAGAGAGAGCGCTATACTATCCTAACGGCTATCTTCCTCCTGGCCAGGTTCCATTCTAGTCCTCGGTCCTTCAGAGATTGTCTAATGTTGTCCTCCCAGCAGACTCTGGATGTCTGGATCCCTTACTCTTAGCCTCCCATATCTGCTGTTGCAGCTGATCTTCTCCCATTCTACAGACATGGCCAAACCATCTTAGTTGGGACTGTTCTACTCGTATCTGCAGGGGTTGGGTTTTTAGGTCCTTGACGTCTGGTTACAGACCATGTCTCTTCTTATTACTTAAACAATTTTCTCAGGTACCTCATTTCTGAGGTTTGGATCTAACTTTTGTATAGCTCAAATATTACAATTCCTTTATTATACACTTGTATACAAATATCGAAAACATCAAGCATCCGAACCACATTTTTCCTAATAAACACTTACGAACAAGTCACTGAGCCTTGTAAGAAGTGGAATCTAGCGCCCGAAACTGTATGAGGGATTCTATACTGAGACAATGATGAAAGGATGTAATGGGATCTTAACTCTTTATACTCCCATGGACCGTATAATGTGCCAAGATGTGATATATTATTCTCCCAAATGTCAATTGTTTGGCTATAGCCATATTTCCTCATTTCTGCACTTTACACACTGCAAAGCAAACGTATTTGTTGTGTATAAGGCATATAGCACTTCAAAATATTTGTCAAGCCATTTATAACGATTTTGTAAATGGTATGAGATATCCTCTTCCAAATATACATGTTTACTGATTCATTAATAAAGTGGTTTGACCATCTCATGAGAATGGAACCCAATGCATGTGCCTACAACTGTAGAGAATCTGGTGACAGGGCAAGAAGAGGACCAAGAGGCAGGTGAATAGACAATATCACTGAAATCCTTCAACAACCCGAGCTCACAGCAGCCTGTGTGGCACACTTGGCTCTAGAACGTGAACTTCAGCTCTCCGCCATGCCTCACAACAAGAGAGGACAGAGAAAGTACAAAGTAAAAGTACTGCTTGATTTAAAAAGGCCTGTTGAAAAAAAAAATCAGCAACCATTTTGGTGTCGGGGCAAAACCTTATTGTCATCCGGTTTAGAACGAGTTAACGGTGAAGTCCAGAGAGGGTGACAAACAGGCGACAAAGACAAGAAATGTAGACCTTTATCTGTCTACATTCCTTGTCCTTGTCGCCTGTTTGTAACTGTCTGACTTAGGGTGAACCCTGAAACGCCCTGTGTTTCTAGTGTACCGTCCATTTGTAAAACGAATTCGATACCATTTATAACAACAACAAAAACCGAAATATATATTTTACAGATGCCCCCTTATTTATTTCAAGAAGGTGATAGCTTGTAGGCGTCTCTTGAACGAGGTGAAAAAGTTAGCTGCAGTGTGAAAACGTACTGTAGAAAACAATTATTGTAGTTGAAAAAAAAATGTTGAACACTTAGCCTGTACCACGATCTGGAAATTGACTGTACAGTTTAGCTGAATTTGAAACAAATAAAATGTACAAACTATTTCACGTGTAGTTTCAGGGGTAGGGGGGGGGGGGGGGGGGGGGGGGGGGGGGGGGGGGTTGGTGGTAGGGGGGGGGGGGGGGGGTGCGGGGTGGGGGGGGGGGGGGTGGGTGGTAGTGGGGGTGGGGGGGGGGGGGGGTGGGGGTGGGGGGGGGGGGGGGGGGGGGGGGGGGGGGGGGGGGGGGGGGGTGTTTCTTAAGAGACAAAGAAAGAATAAGACTTGTACTGCCTGAGGCATGTTGTACAGTGACAGTGTAACTAACATGGGGCTAGCAAACTCATTATGTTAAACAAATTGCTAGAGAAACAACCACTACTAGAGCATGTGACTGCTTGGTGCAGGCTTCCAGCGAGGGGGCACCAGCAGCAGTGACAGATCCATGCTCCATATGGAGCAAACAGGAAAATAATGATTATAAATTATTTCAAATGAGTGTAATGCTTCCCAATGACGATCAAATCTTCCCAATGGCTGTAGGGATGAAATCTTCCCAATGGCTGTATGGATCAAATCTTCCCAATGGCTGTATGGATCAAATCTTCCCAATGACTATATGGATCAAATCTTTCCAATGACTGTGCATCAAATCTTTCCAATAACTATGGATCAAATCTTCCCAATGACTATGGATCAAATCTTTCCAATGGCTGTGTGGATCAAATCTTCCCAGTGGCTGTGTGGATCAAATATTCCCAATGACTATGGATCAAATTTTCACACTGGCTGTATGGATCAAATCTTTCCAATGACTGTGTGGATCAAATCTTCCAAATGACTCTATGGATCAAATCTTCCCAATGGCTGTATGGATCAAATCTTCCCAGTGGTTGTTTGAACAAATCTTCCCAATGGCTGTATGGATCAAATCTTCCCAATGACTATGGATAAAATCTTCCAAATGACTGAATGGATCAAATCTTCCCAATGGCTGTATGGATCAAATCTTCCCAAGGACTATAGATCAGATCTTTCCAGTGACTGTATGGATTAAATCTTCCCAATGACTGTATTGATTAAATCTTTCCAATGGCTGTATGGATCAAATCTTCCCAATGACTGGATCAAATCTTCCCTATGACTATGGATCACATGTTCCCAATGGCTGTATAGATCAAATCTTCCCAATGACTGTATGGATCAAATCTTCGCAATGGCTGTATGGCTTAAATCTTCCCAATGACTATGGATCAAATCTTCCCAATAACTGTATGGATCAAATCTTCTCAATGGCTGTATGGATCAAATCTTCCCAATGGTTGTATGGATCAAATCTTCCCAATGATTATGGATCAAATCTTCCCTGTGGCTGTATGGATCAAATCTTCCCTGTGGCTGTATGGATCAAATCTTTCCAATGACTGTATGGACCAAATCTTCCCAATGGCTGTATGGATCAAATCTTCCCAATGGCTGTATGGATCGATTGTTCCCAGTGGCTGTATGGATTAAATCTTCCCTATGACTGTATGGATCAAATCTTCCCAATGATTGTATGGATCAAATCTTCCCAATGACTATATGGATCAAATCTTCCCAATGACTATATGGATCAAATCTTCCCAATGACTATGGATCAAATCTCCCCAATGACTATGGATCAAATCTTCCCAATGGTTGTATGGATTAAATCTTCCCAATGACTATGGATCAAATCTTCCCAATGACTGTATGGATCAAATTTTTAAACAAAAAGAAAAGAAACCTGACTATTTTAACAAATGCGCTGGTGTAAGAGCTTGTGAACCGTCCTGTACAAAACATAAAAATAGGTACTCAAGAGCCTGCATTTTAGTATGTTGGAAAATCTACAATATGAGATTCTTTCTCTCCCCACAAAAATAAACAAAATGAAGTTAGCATCGAAGCTGTATTTGTATAACCCTTGGGAATAAAAGGAAGCAAAGGGTTAGTGAACGATACAAGCAAACGAAATTTGGAAGAAATGAATGCTCACTGTGTCCTGTATTTGAATGATAAGCTATGATGCCTTTCCTATTTTAAGGCTGGTTAAAGTACTTTAAAGATTAAAATATAAACCTGTTGAATAAAAGATATGATATGCATTTTGTTCGTTGTATTCTTGTTCAGCTTTGACACAGACTTCCTGAAAGGGTGCTAACTGCGGTAATGACTCAACTCCTTGAAGGAGCTAAAAAGGGAGAAAATAAAAGTAAAATATTGTTCTCCAAATTATTACATGTTGACATTGCTTTATAGTGTGTCAGCTGTTACTTTATTCAGTGTGTCAGCTGTTACTTTATACAGTGTGTCAGCTGTTACTTTATACAGTGTGTCAGCAGTTACCTTGTACAGTGTGTCAGCTGTTACTTTATACAGTGGAACAGCAGTTACTTATACAGTGTGTCAGCAGTTACCTTATACAGTGTGTCAGCAGTTACTTATACAGTTTGTCAGCTGTTACTTTATACAGTGGAACAGCAGTTACTTATACAGTGTGTCAGTAGTTACCTTGTACAGTGTGTCAGCTGTTACTTTATACAGTGGAACAGCAGTTACTTATACAGTGTCAGCAGTTACCTTATACAGTGTGTCAGCAGTTACTTATACAGTGTGTCAGCTGTTACTTTATACAGTGGAACAGCAGTTACTTTATACAGTGGAACAGCAGTTACCTTATACAGTGTGTCAGCAGTTACCTTATACAGTGTGTCAGCAAAACTTATATATTAACGCAGATTTATATAGTAGACACAATTTTCATTGATTTATTCTAAATAACTATCTATTTCTTGAGGATGGTGCCCACTATGATAAGAATGCCTGCGGCGATGAAGATAATGCCTGCAACAATGTCCAGGGCAAAGGCCCAAGACAAGTTGTTCTTGTGTCGTTCAGCTGTTGAATAGACAATGGCGCCCAGAAGAATGGATCCAGCTGTAAAGTGTACAATAGAAAATATTATTGCTCATGAAAGTTGTTTAAAAAAGTTTACTACTGTGGGAACATTTGAAAGGTTTAATGTTGTCAGGGTGTGTGGAAATGTTTACTGTTTTGGGAAGATCTTTGAGTTAATCATTGTGGGAAGAAGATGAATTGTTTACTGTTGTGGGAATACCAGAGAGTTTACTGTTGTGGGAAGATATGAGAGATAACCATTGTAGGACGAAAGAAAAATTACTTACTGTTGTGGCAATACCAAATAGTTTACTGTTGTGGCAATACCAGATAGTTTACTGTTGTGGGAAGATCAGAGAGTTAATCATTGTGGGAAGACCAAAGAGTTTACTGTTGTGGCACTACCAAAGAGTTTACTGTTGTGGAAACGCTTACTGTTGTGGCACTACCAAAGAGTTTACTGTTGTGGAAACGCTTACTGTTGTGGAACTACCAAAGAGTTTACTGTTGTGGAAACACTTACTGTTGTGGCACTACCAAAGAGTTTACTGTTGTGGCACTACCAAAGAGTTTACTGTTGTGGAAACGCTTACTGTTGTGGAACTACCAAAGAGTTTACTGTTGTGGAAACGCTTACTGTTGTGGCACTACCAAAGAGTTTACTGTTGTGGCACTACCAAAGAGTTTACTGTTGTGGAAACGCTTCCTGTTGTGGCAGATCAAAAGGAAAAAAAATATGACTGGAAAGGCTAAGGAGACGCAATTGGGGGGGAAACGGAGAAAAGTCACGTTTCCCAAGTTGACATAAAAAGTAAGCAACTCCACAGAAGGGACCCTAGATATGTTACGCCACAGTCATTTATTGGACGCTTTTGCGATACCAAGCTTTTGATTTGAATGGAGCGGTAAAACGCAGATGTTAGGAATATTACAAAAATTAAAAAGTAATTTTTTTCTTAATATTAATGTTAGGAATATAAAAATTAGCTGGCCGGATGGCCTATTCTGAGCAGTGAACTAAGATGGTCTTAATTTTACAAACGGATAGATAATATTGAAGATAATGACAAAAGACAGTGTAGTTCACATCATCGACAGACTGTGTTGAATAAAAAAGTGTCGCAATTTGCACACAAAAACACGACCTTGGACGCAGGTGTTCAAATTTACTTAGTATGGAGGAGAGGGTTTTTGAGCGGTAGCTGTGTCTAAATATAACTTTTAACGACAAAATTTTGGAGGGGAGAGAAAGGTTGGTTCAAAAACCAAGCACATTTTTTTTTAGAAACACAAGTAGAGACGGACAGACTAACAGATAAACATCCATACTTGACTGAAGCATGACTGAAATGACTTTAGTGTAGAAATTTTGAAATTCAAATAACCTAGGCAGTGATTGGCCACAGACAATCATATCATTAGCGCTCAGACGCGAAAGTGGGGCCATTCTTCAATAGTTGTTCAGTGATAGACACAGATTTTAAAGTGTGGTGATTCCATATGAAAGCAAGTGAAATAAATTTAGGGACGCCATACTATAGCCAGCAGCTCAGCTGAGTTTTGCTAGCAATTCTGTGTTATTTATTCATAATCTGGTAAGATTGAAATTATTTCCTTATATATTTTGAATATTGTTTCATGTTCGAGTGATTTGATACTGCCATATCGAAATCTAGCCTTACAAACAAGTAGGGATTTGCTCTAGACCCCCCGCCCTAGTCAGGGTCTAGGGACCAACAATGTACATAAGCTCCAGCAAGGATTATGCAAGACAGATCAAGTGTTGAGAATAATGATACATATTACCTATCCTCTTTTAGGGCCGAAAACTAATAAACATTTTTCAGGATCTATAGTCTGGGAGGATCTATCTGATGTAAAACCACCATGGTAAATGTGCTGTTTGGTCAGAGAGATCTGACCTGTCTGTATGATGTGGTTGTTGTGTCACTGTTGTGTCCAGACGTGGGTAGAGAATAGATTTTGACACATGGCCCATACTTTGATTGCAGAGCTGCGAGTTTCTGTCGTCAACAAAGCAGGGTCTATTCAGTTGGTGACTTTACTCGAGTGTATCTGTGCAGTATTTGTGACAGAGACCACCATTATTGCCCGCCAGCACGGAGAGGTGGGACCACCTGATTTCAGCACCAGAGCGACAACTACCAGATGAGTGAGCCTCTGGTCTGCTGGACTTTCACCAACGCCCTTTAGTTACTAAGAACCCCATAAAGATTCCCACCATTTTCTGGACACTGTGTAGTCAATATAGACAGGTGTGATGAGGCCACCCCAACAGCACAAACAGTACTATCCTCCCAAGTAGATGAATACTAGAACATTTTAATAAAACTAACTAGTATAGTACATATATATGTACACTATTGCATTTATGATATAATATTCTATGCATTTCTTTTCATAATCTCTAAATCCTTTTAAGTTCTGGTCAACCTAAAAAATTGACACAGAACAAAATAAATGTAATATACTTATATCAAAAAATTTTACACACGTGAGTTAGTTCAGTGTATTTTAACATTTATTAATATTATTAGTCTTGTTAATATCTGTGGGTATATTTATAATCCATTACACCACACTACATATCATAACCCTAGACACTTTACGTAGCCACATTCATTAAAAAAAAATTAAGTGTGAGGTCGTAGTGGTAGCAAGAAAGGCCTTCTGACAATTCACCACTACATTTTATCTCAGGAGCCTTCACAGCTGGCCTCATACAATTTACATTTAGTAATAACACCATCATACAATACCATCAAACACCACTACAATATTGGGGTCTTGTCCAGGGATAATTAGCCCAACAGTAATATTAGGATCTCCTGGTGGGAGAAATAAAAGTAGGGAAATAAATTGTAAAATTTCCCTTAAAATTAAAAGTGTCCCTGCAGATAAAAGTTGGTGAATCTTCACAGCCAGTAATAATTAATTAGTTAACTGGTTAGTTAGAATTAGTTAGACTATAGTCATAAAAAGTACTTAGTGTATTTACTGGTTAGAGATTTATCTTGTATATTATTATATTGTCTAAAAAGTATGGCGGAGCTGGCAAAATTTAGATCAGCTGCTGTGCTCACCGCGAAGGAGATGGGAATGGATGGTCAAATTTTAATTCAATACGTAACGACTGAATGTGATAAATATATTGAAAGGGAAGATAGAAAGGTAGCTGAAGAGAAGAGGTTACAAATTGAGGCTGATAGAGAAATTAAGAGGCTGCAGATTGAGGCAGAAGAAAAAAGGTTGACTGCCGAAAGGGAGGCAGAAGAAAAACGACAGCAAAGGGAGGCAGAAGAAAAACGACAGCAAAGGGAGGCAGAAGAAAAAAGGTTGACTGCCGAAAGGGAGGCAGAAGATAGAAGGTTGCAGAGGGAGCACGAATTACGACTAAGGGAGCTGGAATTACAAGGCCCGGCCCCTGAAAATGGTGCCAGCCCTTTTGCCTCAGATGCTACGCCCAGTCTGGGAGCCTCAAACTCAGCTATGGGGTTTCATTTAGACCATTTTGTTGAGAAAGACGATGACATAGAGGGGTACCTAGGACGTTTTGAGTTATTAGCTACTACATATGGGTTAGAGAGAGAGAGGTGGAGTTTAAAGCTATCACAGGGATTGAGGGGTACTTCTTATGAAGTATTTGCTAAAATGAACAGGGAAGACCAAGACAATTATGACATGTTAAAGCAGGCTTTGTTATTAAGGTACGAGAAGAATGGTGAATTTTATCGTAAGAAATTTAGAAATGCTAAACTGTTGTCTGGGGAGACATACCACCAATTCTCTGCTAGACTAGAAACCTATTTGGAGAAATGGACGGCTCTGGGGAAGACCCAAGATCTTAAAGAAATGATCATGATTGAGCAATTGAGAGAGTCCATGGCTCCAGACATGAGAAAATTTCTCATGGAACAAGGTGCAGAGAAGTTGGGGGAAATTTTAAATGTTGCTGAGAGGTATCAGGCAGCTCAGGCAGAGGTAAGTGGTGCTAAGAAGAAGCACATAGACAATTTTAAAGCTCCACAGCAATTTAATAAATTTGATACTAGAGAGCAGGGAAATAAAGGTAGGACAAACTTTGAGCGGCCAAGAAATGACTATCGCGACAGAAACTCACAGTTCAATGACCAAAAGTTCAATGAAAGAAAACCGTTGAACCAAGGAAAAAGATGGTGTAAATGGTGCAAGAAGGATAACCATAACACCGAATTTTGTAGAAGGAAACCTTCAAACATTGCTGCAATGAAGTCGGGGACGCAAAGATTAAAGGTTAATCCTAAGGGACAACAGGAACCTTATCACCCCCCAGTTTGTGAGGATGTTATTTGTAATGGGGTCACCATAAGGTGCCTTTATGATACAGGTTTGGATTATGATTCAGTTGTGAAGTCTAGCCTAGTGGACCCAAGTCAGTATACCACAGAAACAGTGGAAATACAAGGGGCGACTAAGGACATACCACTCATGACACTTCCCATCGCAAGGATAACGGTGAAAACTCGCTATGTGGAAGGAGAAATCAGAGCAGCAGTGATAGATGAACCAATCTACCCTCTGATATTGGGGTGTAGATACGTCTTCTTGGGGAATCCCGAGAAACCTGTGATCATGGCGACAGTGCAGACCAGGTCACAGAAGAAGGAGGAAGAAGGTGAACCTATAAATGCTCATCCAGAGGAGATGAGGAAGGCGCAGGCTGAGGATAGGACACTCAAGCCCTGTTTTAAAAAATTGCCCAAATGCCACACACCTCCGAGCAAGGGGGAATATTTCATGAAGAACAAACTCTTATACAGGAAGGCCGGAACTGGAACAAATGGTCACAACCAGCTGGTTCTTCCCACTTCATATAGAGATAAAGTGATGGAACTCGGGCATGCGATTCCCTTCAGTGGTCACATGGGGATCAGCGCCACAGGACAGCGTATAGCTTGTCATTACTTCTGGCCAGGGATAACGGAGGATATAAAAAGATATGTCAAATCCTGCCCAGAATGTCAAAGGGTAGCTCCAAAGCACTGGACTGCTCCTGCAACTCTAGGGGAAATGCCCATAGTGGGAACACCTTTTGAGAGGGTTGCAGTGGATATTGTAGGACCTCTCACTCGGACCAAGAGGAGGAACAGTTACATCCTTACTCTGGTGGACACTTGTTCTATGTGGGGAGAGGCGGTAGCCCTGCCATCAATTGATTCAAAACATGTAGCAGAGGCACTACTTACAATATTTACCCGATTAGGATTCCCACATCAAATCTTGACGGATAATGGATCTCAGTTCAAGGGGAAACTAACGGAAGAAGTTTTTAAGCTATTTCAAGCCAGGCACTTTCATTGTAGTCCGTACCATCCACAAGGGAACGGCCAGGTAGAGAGGTTCAATGGGACTCTCATTTCTATCCTGAGAAAGCTGGCACACGAAAAACCGGATCTGTGGGATCAATTCCTGCCCGCCGCATTGTTTGCGTACCGGGAGGTACCACATAGTTCAACCGGGATGGCTCCCGCAACTCTGCTATTTGGGAGGCCAATAAAAGGTCCATTAGAAGCTTTATTAAGGACCTGGACAGATGAGAAGGCGGAAGAGACTGTTACCTCATCGTATCAATATGTGAACGAACTGACCACTCGTTTGAAAGCTGGATGGAAACTGGCAAATGATAATTTGAAACAAGCCAGGAAGAAACATGCAGCATATTTTAATAGGAAGGCAAAGGACAGGGAACTGGCAGTCGGAGAGAAGGTGCTGCTTCTACTACCCGGAAGCCAGAATAAATTACAAATTGGTTGGCAAGGTCCATATACGGTTCTAGAGAAGGTGTCTAGAACAAACTATAAAATTGACAAAAAGGGGAAGGAAAAAGTTTATCATGTAAACCTGTTAAAGAAGTATCTGGACAGACCACTCCAGGAAAGCACCCCTTTATTGACCTTGGCTATTGCAACCCAGATGCAAAAAGGAACCACTCACCTCACATGAATACCCATTACATCCTTGTGAAACAGCAGCACAGGTAAAAGTCAGTAAGCACCTGACTAAAAACCAGAGGGAGAGAGTTCAACAAGTTCTGGAGGAACATACAGATGTATTAACAGATAAACCAGGCCATACAAATTTGCTACAGTATGACATGAAACTGGTAGACTCAAACCCAATCTGTATGAGAGCCTATTCTATTCCGTTCGCGAAGGAGAAGGCATTGAAGGAAGAAATAGAGTATTTGTTGAAGGAGGGGATTATTTCGCACAGTGAATCATCTTTTAGTTCTAGTGTCGTTTTGTTGAGAAAACCGTCTGGGGAACACAGACTGTGCATAGATTACAGGAAACTGAATGCTGTCACAGAAGGACAAGTGGATCCATTACCAGACACAAAACAGTTATTTGCCAGACTGAACAAGGCAAAATATTTTTCAAAAGTGGATCTTAGTAAAGGCTATTACCAGATCCCAGTGAAGCCTGAAGTGAGACCTTATTTGGCTTTTAGCACTTCGGATGGACATTATGAATTCAATATGCTACCATTCGGACTGAAAAATGCTCCGAGTGTGTTTTCAAGGATGATGCGAAAATTGTTGGATCCCCTGAATAACCCCTGTATCACAAATTTCATGGATGATATTCTCGTCGCCACCGAGACATTTGCAGAACACATTGAAGCTCTGGAGATGTTGTTTGATAGACTTCGGGAGGCAAACTTAACTGCTAGGCCCACAAAATGTTGTATTGGATGCAAAGAGTTGGAATTCTTGGGACACACTGTATATCAGGGTAATATGACCCCTGATCCTAAGAACTTGGAAAAACTGCAGAGAGCACCTAGGCCGCAAACAAAAAAGGACGTGCGATCATTTGTGTCGTTATGCGGATTTTATCAGAAATACATCAAGAATTTTAACGCTATATGTGCTCCTCTGACTGATTTGACTCGCAAGGGACTTCCAGATAAAATTATTTGGACTGCACAATGTGAACTAGCGTTCCAAGAGTTAAAGGAAAAACTCACTAGCAAGCCTATTCTCAAACTGCCTGATTTGACACAGGACTTTGTCTTAAGAACCGATGCAAGTAATGTAGGACTCGGAGGGGCTTTGTTGCAAAGATCATCTTCACCTGATGGGGAACTGAAACCAGTCGCTTATGCAAGCCGCAAATTGAATAAGGCGGAACAAGGATACTCCACAAGCGAAAAAGAATGTTTAGCATTAATCTGGGCAATAAAGAAGTTTCAAATCTATCTGTATGGTAGGACATTTGTGGTGGAGACGGACCATCAGCCTCTCGTGTTCTTGTCTCAGGCTAAGCATGAAAACGCAAGATTGCTGAGGTGGTCTTTATTGCTTCAACCTTATCAGTTTAGTATCCAATATATCCCAGGCAAATTGAATGTCGGTGCAGATTTCCTCAGTCGGCACCCCTGTGATCAAAATTAGAGTAGTGGCAGACGTGAGGAGTAATTTTACCTATGTGTATCGCTGGTTTTGGAACTTGCCATAGGCATGTTTTCAAGTGGGGAGATGTGTAGTGAAATTGACAGAGATACAACGGTAAAATCCCTCCAAAGATAACATTTAAGGATAAAAACATAATGCGTAGGCTGCTGATGTACATGATCGCCTAGACCGCGGGTCATCATCCTCCATAATAATTGACTTGCTAGACAGGAGGGGAACGGCGGATCAAAAAGAAAAAAAATATGACTGGAAAGGCTAAGGAGACGCAATTGGGGGGGAAACGGAGAAAAGTCACGTTTCCCAAGTTGACATAAAAAGTAAGCAACTCCACAGAAGGGACCCTAGATATGTTACGCCACAGTCATTTATTGGACGCTTTTGCGATACCAAGCTTTTGATTTGAATGGAGCGGTAAAACGCAGATGTTAGGAATATTACAAAAATTAAAAAGTAATTTTTTCTTAATATTAATGTTAGGAATATAAAAATTAGCTGGCCGGATGGCCTATTCTGAGCAGTGAACTAAGATGGTCTTAATTTTACAAACGGATAGATAATATTGAAGATAATGACAAAAGACAGTGTAGTTCACATCATCGACAGACTGTGTTGAATAAAAAAGTGTCGCAATTTGCACACAAAAACACGACCTTGGACGCAGGTGTTCAAATTTACTTAGTATGGAGGAGAGGGTTTTTGAGCGGTAGCTGTGTCTAAATATAACTTTTAACGACAAAATTTTGGAGGGGAGAGAAAGGTTGGTTCAAAAACCAAGCACATTTTTTTTAGAAACACAAGTAGAGACGGACAGACTAACAGATAAACATCCATACTTGACTGAAGCATGACTGAAATGACTTTAGTGTAGGAAATTTTGAAATTCAAATAACCTAGGCAGTGATTGGCCACAGACAATCATATCATTAGCGCTCAGACGCGAAAGTGGGGCCATTCTTCAATAGTTGTTCAGTGATAGACACAGATTTTAAAGTGTGGTGATTCCATATGAAAGCAAGTGAAATAAATTTAGGGACGCCATACTATAGCCAGCAGCTCAGCTGAGTTTTGCTAGCAATTCTGTGTTATTTATTCATAATCTGGTAAGATTGAAATTATTTCCTTATATATTTTGAATATTGTTTCATGTTCGAGTGATTTGATACTGCCATATCGAAATCTAGCCTTACAAACAAGTAGGGATTTGCTCTAGACCCCCCGCCCTAGTCAGGGTCTAGGGACCAACAATGTACATAAACTCCAGCAAGGATTATGCAAGACAGATCAAGTGTTGAGAATAATGATACATATTACCTATCCTCTTTTAGGGCCGAAAACTAATAAACATTTTTCAGGATCTATAGTCTGGGAGGATCTATCTGATGTAAAACCACCATGGTAAATGTGCTGTTTGGTCAGAGAGATCTGACCTGTCTGTATGATGTGGTTGTTGTGTCACTGTTGTGTCCAGACGTGGGTAGAGAATAGATTTTGACACATGGCCCATACTTTGATTGCAGAGCTGCGAGTTTCTGTCGTCAACAAAGCAGGGTCTATTCAGTTGGTGACTTTACTCGAGTGTATCTGTGCAGTATTTGTGACAGAGACCACCATTATTGCCCGCCAGCACGGAGAGGTGGGACCACCTGATTTCAGCACCAGAGCGACAACTACCAGATGAGTGAGCCTCTGGTCTGCTGGACTTTCACCAACGCCCTTTAGTTACTAAGAACCCCATAAAGATTCCCACCATTTTCTGGACACTGTGTAGTCAATATAGACAGGTGTGATGAGGCCACCCCAACAGCACAAACAGTACTATCCTCCCAAGTAGATGAATACTAGAACATTTTAATAAAACTAACTAGTATAGTACATATATATGTACACTATTGCATTTATGATATAATATTCTATGCATTTCTTTTCATAATCTCTAAATCCTTTTAAGTTCTGGTCAACCTAAAAAATTGACACAGAACAAAATAAATGTAATATACTTATATCAAAAAATTTTACACACGTGAGTTAGTTCAGTGTATTTTAACATTTATTAATATTATTAGTCTTGTTAATATCTGTGGGTATATTTATAATCCATTACACCACACTACATATCATAACCCTAGACACTTTACGTAGCCACATTCATTAAAAAAAAATTAAGTGTGAGGTCGTAGTGGTAGCAAGAAAGGCCTTCTGACAATTCACCACTACATTTTATCTCAGGAGCCTTCACAGCTGGCCTCATACAATTTACATTTAGTAATAACACCATCATACAATACCATCAAACACCACTACAATATTGGGGTCTTGTCCAGGGATAATTAGCCCAACAGTAATATTAGGATCTCCTGGTGGGAGAAATAAAAGTAGGGAAATAAATTGTAAAATTTCCCTTAAAATTAAAAGTGTCCCTGCAGATAAAAGTTGGTGAATCTTCACAGCCAGTAATAATTAATTAGTTAACTGGTTAGTTAGAATTAGTTAGACTATAGTCATAAGAAGTACTTAGTGTATTTACTGGTTAGAGATTTATCTTGTATATTATTATATTGTCTAAAAAGTATGGCGGAGCTGGCAAAATTTAGATCAGCTGCTGTGCTCACCGCGAAGGAGATGGGAATGGATGGTCAAATTTTAATTCAATACGTAACGACTGAATGTGATAAATATATTGAAAGGGAAGATAGAAAGGTAGCTGAAGAGAAGAGGTTACAAATTGAGGCTGATAGAGAAATTAAGAGGCTGCAGATTGAGGCAGAAGAAAAAAGGTTGACTGCCGAAAGGGAGGCAGAAGAAAAACGACAGCAAAGGGAGGCAGAAGAAAAACGACAGCAAAGGGAGGCAGAAGAAAAACGACAGCAAAGGGAGGCAGAAGAAAAAAGGTTGACTGCCGAAAGGGAGGCAGAAGATAGAAGGTTGCAGAGGGAGCACGAATTACGACTAAGGGAGCTGGAATTACAAGGCCCGGCCCTGAAAATGGTGCCAGCCCTTTTGCCTCAGATGTCTGGGAGCCTCAAACTCAGCTATGGGGTTTCATTTAGACCATTTTGTTGAAAAAGACGATGACATAGAGGGGTACCTAGGACGTTTTGAGTTATTAGCTACTACATATGGTTTAGAGAGAGAGAGGTGGAGTTTAAAGCTATCACAGGGATTGAGGGGTACTTCTTATGAAGTATTTGCTAAAATGAACAGGGAAGACCAAGACAATTATGACATGTTAAAGCAGGCTTTGTTATTAAGGTACGAGAAGAATGGTGAATTTTATCGTAAGAAATTTAGAAATGCTAAACTGTTGTCTGGGGAGACATACCACCAATTCTCTGCTAGACTAGAAACCTATTTGGAGAAATGGACGGCTCTGGGGAAGACCCAAGATCTTAAAGAAATGATCATGATTGAGCAATTGAGAGAGTCCATGGCTCCAGACATGAGAAAATTTCTCATGGAACAAGGTGCAGAGAAGTTGGGGGAAATTTTAAATGTTGCTGAGAGGTATCAGGCAGCTCAGGCAGAGGTAAGTGGTGCTAAGAAGAAGCACATAGACAATTTTAAAGCTCCACAGCAATTTAATAAATTTGATACTAGAGAGCAGGGAAATAAAGGTAGGACAAACTTTGAGCGGCCAAGAAATGACTATCGCGACAGAAACTCACAGTTCAATGACCAAAAGTTCAATGAAAGAAAACCGTTGAACCAAGGAAAAAGATGGTGTAAATGGTGCAAGAAGGATAACCATAACACCGAATTTTGTAGAAGGAAACCTTCAAACATTGCTGCAATGAAGTCGGGGACGCAAAGATTAAAGGTTAATCCTAAGGGACAACAGGAACCTTATCACCCCCCCCAGTTTGTGAGGATGTTATTTGTAATGGGGTCACCATAAGGTGCCTTTATGATACAGGTTTGGATTATGATTCAGTTGTGAAGTCTAGCCTAGTGGACCCAAGTCAGTATACCACAGAAACAGTGGCAATACAAGGGGCGACTAAGGACATACCACTCATGACACTTCCCATCGCAAGGATAACGGTGAAAACTCGCTATGTGGAAGGAGAAATCAGAGCAGCAGTGATAGATGAACCAATCTACCCTCTGATATTGGGGTGTAGATACGTCTTCTTGGGGAATCCCGAGAAACCTGTGATCATGGTGACAGTGCAGACCAGGTCACAGAAGAAGGAGGAAGAAGGTGAACCTATAAATGCTCATCCAGAGGAGATGAGGAAGGCGCAGGCTGAGGATAGGACACTCAAGCCCTGTTTTTAAAAATTGCCCAAATGCCACACACCTCCGAGCAAGGGGGAATATTTCATGAAGAACAAACTCTTATACAGGAAGGCCGGAACTGGAACAAATGGTCACAACCAGCTGGTTCTTCCCACTTCATATAGAGATAAAGTGATGGAACTCGGGCATGCGATTCCCTTCAGTGGTCACATGGGGATCAGCGCCACAGGACAGCGTATAGCTTGTCATTACTTCTGGCCAGGGATAACGGAGGATATAAAAAGATATGTCAAATCCTGCCCAGAATGTCAAAGGGTAGCTCCAAAGCACTGGACTGCTCCTGCAACTCTAGGGGAAATGCCCATAGTGGGAACACCTTTTGAGAGGGTTGCAGTGGATATTGTAGGACCTCTCACTCGGACCAAGAGGAGGAACAGTTACATCCTTACTCTGGTGGACACTTGTTCTATGTGGGGAGAGGCGGTAGCCCTGCCATCAATTGATTCAAAACATGTAGCAGAGGCACTACTTACAATATTTACCCGATTAGGATTCCCACATCAAATCTTGACGGATAATGGATCTCAGTTCAAGGGGAAACTAACGGAAGAAGTTTTTAAGCTATTTCAAGCCAGGCACTTTCATTGTAGTCCGTACCATCCACAAGGGAACGGCCAGGTAGAGAGGTTCAATGGGACTCTCATTTCTATCCTGAGAAAGCTGGCACACGAAAAACCGGATCTGTGGGATCAATTCCTGCCCGCCGCATTGTTTGCGTATCGGGAGGTACCACATAGTTCAACCGGGATGGCTCCCGCAACTCTGCTATTTGGGAGGCCAATAAAAGGTCCATTAGAAGCGTTATTAAGGACCTGGACAGATGAGAAGGCGGAAGAGACTGTTACCTCATCGTATCAATATGTGAACGAACTGACCACTCGTTTGAAAGCTGGATGGAAACTGGCAAATGATAATTTGAAACAAGCCAGGAAGAAACATGCAGCATATTTTAATAGGAAGGCAAAGGACAGGGAACTGGCAGTCGGAGAGAAGGTGCTGCTTCTACTACCCGGAAGCCAGAATAAATTACAAATTGGTTGGCAAGGTCCATATACGGTTCTAGAGAAGGTGTCTAGAACAAACTATAAAATTGACAAAAAGGGGAAGGAAAAAGTTTATCATGTAAACCTGTTAAAGAAGTATCTGGACAGACCACTCCAGGAAAGCACCCCTTTATTGACCTTGGCTATTGCAACCCAGATGCAAAAGGAACCACTCACCTCACATGAATACCCATTACATCCTTGTGAAACAGCAGCACAGGTAAAAGTCAGTAAGCACCTGACTAAAAACCAGAGGGAGAGAGTTCAACAGGTTCTGGAGGAACATACAGATGTATTAACAGATAAACCAGGCCATACAAATTTGCTACAGTATGACATGAAACTGGTAGACTCAAACCCAATCTGTATGAGAGCCTATTCTATTCCGTTCGCGAAGGAGAAGGCATTGAAGGAAGAAATAGAGTATTTGTTGAAGGAGGGGATTATTTCGCACAGTGAATCATCTTTTAGTTCTAGTGTCGTTTTGTTGAGAAAACCGTCTGGGGAACACAGACTGTGCATAGATTACAGGAAACTGAATGCTGTCACAGAAGGACAAGTGGATCCATTACCAGACACAAAACAGTTATTTGCCAGACTGAACAAGGCAAAATATTTTTCAAAAGTGGATCTTAGTAAAGGCTATTACCAGATCCCAGTGAAGCCTGAAGTGAGACCTTATTTGGCTTTTAGCACTTCGGATGGACATTATGAATTCAATATGCTACCATTCGGACTGAAAAATGCTCCGAGTGTGTTTTCAAGGATGATGCGAAAATTGTTGGATCCCCTGAATAACCCCTGTATCACAAATTTCATGGATGATATTCTCGTCGCCACCGAGACATTTGCAGAACACATTGAAGCTCTGGAGATGTTGTTTGATAGACTTCGGGAGGCAAACTTAACTGCTAGGCCACAAAATGTTGTATTGGATGCAAAGAGTTGGAATTCTTGGGACACACTGTATATCAGGGTAATATGACCCCTGATCCTAAGAACTTGGAAAAAACTGCAGAGAGCACCTAGGCCGCAAACAAAAAAGGACGTGCGATCATTTGTGTCGTTATGCGGATTTTATCAGAAATACATCAAGAATTTTAACGCTATATGTGCTCCTCTGACTGATTTGACTCGCAAGGGACTTCCAGATAAAATTATTTGGACTGCACAATGTGAACTAGCGTTCCAAGAGTTAAAGGAAAAACTCACTAGCAAGCCTATTCTCAAACTGCCTGATTTGACACAGGACTTTGTCTTAAGAACCGATGCAAGTAATGTAGGACTCGGAGGGGCTTTGTTGCAAAGATCATCTTCACCTGATGGGGAACTTAAACCAGTCGCTTATGCAAGCCGCAAATTGAATAAGGCGGAACAAGGATACTCCACAAGCGAAAAAGAATGTTTAGCATTAATCTGGGCAATAAAGAAGTTTCAAATCTATCTGTATGGTAGGACATTTGTGGTGGAGACGGACCATCAGCCTCTCGTGTTCTTGTCTCAGGCTAAGCATGAAAACGCAAGATTGCTGAGGTGGTCTTTATTGCTTCAACCTTATCAGTTTAGTATCCAATATATCCCAGGCAAATTGAATGTCGGTGCAGATTTCCTCAGTCGGCACCCCTGTGATCAAAATTAGAGTAGTGGCAGACGTGAGGAGTAATTTTACCTATGTGTATCGCTGGTTTTGGAACTTGCCATAGGCATGTTTTCAAGTGGGGAGATGTGTAGTGAAATTGACAGAGATACAACGGTAAAATCCCTCCAAAGATAACATTTAAGGATAAAAACATAATGCGTAGGCTGCTGATGTACATGATCGCCTAGACCGCGGGTCATCATCCTCCATAATAATTGACTTGCTAGACAGGAGGGGAACGGCGGATCAAAAAAAAAAAAAAATATGACTGGAAAGGCTAAGGAGACGCAATTGGGGGGGGGCGGGGGGGGGGGGGGGGGGGAAACGGAGAAAAGTCACGTTTCCCAAGTTGACATAAAAAGTAAGCAACTCCACAGAAGGGACCCTAGATATGTTACGCCACAGTCATTTATTGGACGCTTTTGCGATACCAAGCTTTTGATTTGAATGGAGCGGTAAAACGCAGATGTTAGGAATATTACAAAAATTAAAAAGTAATTTTTTCTTAATATTAATGTTAGGAATATAAAAATTAGCTGGCCGGATGGCCTATTCTGAGCAGTGAACTAAGATGGTCTTAATTTTACAAACGGATAGATAATATTGAAGATAATGACAAAAGACAGTGTAGTTCACATCATCGACAGACTGTGTTGAATAAAAAAGTGTCGCAATTTGCACACAAAAACACGACCTTGGACGCAGGTGTTCAAATTTACTTAGTATGGAGGAGAGGGTTTTTGAGCGGTAGCTGTGTCTAAATATAACTTTTAACGACAAAATTTTGGAGGGGAGAGAAAGGTTGGTTCAAAAACCAAGCACATTTTTTTAGAAACACAAGTAGAGACGGACAGACTAACAGATAAACATCCATACTTGACTGAAGCATGACTGAAATGACTTTAGTGTAGAAATTTTGAAATTCAAATAAACCGAGGCAGTGATTGGCCACAGACAATCATATCATTAGCGCTCAGACGCGAAAGTGGGGCCATTCTTCAATAGTTGTTCAGTGATAGACACAGATTTTAAAGTGTGGTGATTCCATATGAAAGCAAGTGAAATAAATTTAGGGACGCCATACTATAGCCAGCAGCTCAGCTGAGTTTTGCTAGCAATTCTGTGTTATTTATTCATAATCTGGTAAGATTGAAATTATTTCCTTATATATTTTGAATATTGTTTCATGTTCGAGTGATTTGATACTGCCATATCGAAATCTAGCCTTACAAACAAGTAGGGATTTGCTCTAGACCCCCCGCCCTAGTCAGGGTCTAGGGACCAACAATGTACATAAACTCCAGCAAGGATTATGCAAGACAGATCAAGTGTTGAGAATAATGATACATATTACCTATCCTCTTTTAGGGCAAACAACTAATAAACATTTTTCAGGATCTATAGTCTGGGAGGATCTATCTGATGTAAAACCACCATGGTAAATGTGCTGTTTGGTCAGAGAGATCTGACCTGTCTGTATGATGTGGTTGTTGTGTCACTGTTGTGTCCAGACGTGGGTAGAGAATAGATTTTGACACATGGCCCATACTTTGATTGCAGAGCTGCGAGTTTCTGTCGTCAACAAAGCAGGGTCTATTCAGTTGGTGACTTTACTCGAGTGTATCTGTGCAGTATTTGTGACAGAGACCACCATTATTGCCCGCCAGCACGGAGAGGTGGGACCACCTGATTTCAGCACCAGAGCGACAACTACCAGATGAGTGAGCCTCTGGTCTGCTGGACTTTCACCAACGCCCTTTAGTTACTAAGAACCCCATAAAGATTCCCACCATTTTCTGGACACTGTGTAGTCAATATAGACAGGTGTGATGAGGCCACCCCAACAGCACAAACAGTACTATCCTCCCAAGTAGATGAATACTAGAACATTTTAATAAAACTAACTAGTATAGTACATATATATGTACACTATTGCATTTATGATATAATATTCTATGCATTTCTTTTCATAATCTCTAAATCCTTTTAAGTTCTGGTCAACCTAAAAAATTGACACAGAACAAAATAAATGTAATATACTTATATCAAAAAATTTTACACACGTGAGTTAGTTCAGTGTATTTTAACATTTATTAATATTATTAGTCTTGTTAATATCTGTGGGTATATTTATAATCCATTACACCACACTACCTATCATAACCCTAGACACTTTACGTAGCCACATTCATTAAAAAAAAATTAAGTGTGAGGTCGTAGTGGTAGCAAGAAAGGCCTTCTGACAATTCACCCCTACATTTTATCTCAGGAGCCTTCACAGCTGGCCTCATACAATTTACATTTAGTAATAACACCATCATACAATACCATCAAACACCACTACAATCATGTTGCCAGCCCCATGCATAACCTCATATTAGTCGCCTCTTACGACATGCTTGAGGAAACAGTAAACATATTTTTGTCTTTGTCTCATCAAAGACCCCGAGAAATACACGTGACAACTGACATGTTTACTGTCCTGGAATGACGTAGCAAAGTTTATGCACAGTTTTTAGACCAGCAGGAAAAAACCAGAAAGGCCATAGAGATATGGTTTTACAGAAGAGTATTAAAAACTAGTAAGAAACCCGTCAGAATTGACAGGTTTTAAATTATATAGTGTGCTCTTTCTGTTACATGTCCTAAAGGCGGCACTATTTCTACTTTGGTCATGTTATTACAGGTCACCGTCATCAGATCTCTGTAGTAAAAATTATATGGATGCATTATATATGAAGCCATGGGGCAACCTTCCTAAATGACATGGAGAGAAGCAGTGGCGTATCCTGGTAATGCGAGCTAGGCGTGCTGCTACTTAAAATGAATATGTATTATGTACGCCTACTATTTAACTTCTTCCCCTCTTAATTTAAAAACCAACTATATTCAATTACGCAACGATAGTTATTAGGGGTATATGTCAATTATCTCCGAAATACTAATTAACTTACAACTTGAAACTCACTGTCACTGTAATAATCTGCATTCCCGGCAACTAACAAAAATTAATCACAAAAAACACTGGACGGACACAGCCGATTTTTACAACTTTTTTACAACTCGAGAGCTGCAAGACCACCACACGCATGTTCGTATTGTATTGACGTATCTGGCCATGACCCCGATCCACACAAACCAGTCTTCAAACGTAAAACCGAAAGGTGCAGCACGCATAGTGACGGAATTACCCGAGAAACTTCGGGCGATTGCTATCAACCAAAAAAAACTGCACTATAAAACGCGTCTGGGAAACTGAAACTAGATATACTCGTAAATTCTATGCGGGAAAATCCGTTATCCTGATGCGTGCGGTCCGAAAGCAGAACATTATAAGAGAAATATTTTATAGAATAATACATTAAATTTTTATTTTCCTTCGGGCATAGGTGTGCGCAGCACGCACAGCACACATAGAGAATACGCCACTGGAGAGAAGTAATACTGATCTAATGGACCGGAAATTGAATAATTAACAAATAGTTCTTTCTGACAACATTTCTAGTAAATGTTCGTGCATCTTTTAAAATCTTGCCCTCGTAGACTGTCCTGGATATATACTTTAAGATTGGTTGGGTTTCTTCCTCTAGTGAGCGCTACATAAAGTTAGCCATGAGCAAAGACTGGTTCTGGTAGGTATACACCTACATGGTCAAACGATTGTCCCTGCGCTTTGTTGATTGTCATGGCAAAAGCCAAAATCACAGGAAACTGACGACGTCTCAAGATGAAAGGAAGGGCGGTATCGCTTGGCTCTAACGTGATGCTTTTCCCACTTGTTTACTAATTGTCCGTGACCCACTTTCATGAGTCATGACCGAAGAACTCTCTTTCGTGCTTCCACTGGCAAAGAGTTGTTGCATAAAATACATTTCATTTTATAGAATACTGCTTTCGCCTCTTATAATACATGTGACATAAGAAATGAAAGTCACCGAAAACACAATATATACTAATTATAACCCGTCAGAGGTTGAACAGGATATTTCTCATCATCAAATAAAAAAAATAAAATATTCTACGCTTCACTAATGAGATGCATCATCTACGCAATGTTATTAACATGCCGAGTTATTTGATTCTATTGACCTGTTTTAAAATTGTTTCATTTACGTTGATTGTTATTGTTAACCAGAATCGACGTCATTGCACTCCGAGCAAACCCATAGTTTTACGTTGATTGTGCATACTGAAGAATATTAGCAAAAAAAGCGCTCAATTTCAGGGGTCGTGCAATTTAGTACAATGATCATTAGCGCACCATTTTTACGTAACTTTCACACTGCAACTTTGATGGGAAAAAGTTAAGGCTGGATTTTTTCAGGGACGTAATTTAAATAGAGCTGTGAGGGTGATCTAAAAGAAGCCAGTGCGCAGAGGAACCTTATTATTCATATTATAATGGCATGGAGGCTTATCTGGGAATCATCCTTATATGATCCCCAGCTAAGCACAAAGCTACAGTATTCAAATAGTGAAGTGAACCTCTGTCTGTGAGGCTAATTACATCCTCATTGACTCTTGAAATCATCCACACACTTCCAGGGATTTCCCCTGTGTTGAAACATGTTGAGAACCCAGCATTGCACGCTAAGCTTGGAGGAATCACTTGATTCCCAGACGTAACTCTGTCTTATACCTAGTTGGCTGCATGCGGGAAGATCTCACTATTGGCAGGGGGCGCTGAGAAATGGCTCTGTGAAGGACGTGACTATTCCTTGGGAGAGCCCAGAACCGGAGCACAGTATTTTAGCTCTGCCTATTTGGACAGCCTCCTTGGATGGCTGGGAATTCGTAGTATACCCCGCGCTTCTTCCCCCTAGCTTGGGACCAGATGTGATGATCCTTTAAATGCAAGCCAAGCTGGATAAATTGGAGTTCATGACTTAACTCAACACGTTTCGGAATGGCAGAAAAACTACTGGAAAAGCCTAGATCTACAGACCAATGTTTCTTAATGTGGGCTATATGGCCCCTCAGGGGTCATGGTATATTTCTCGGGGGCCACAGTATTTTTCTGGAAAAGTACCTTTTTTTGCAATTAACAGCGATAGATAACACAAAGGAGTCTTCAGCTTGGTATTGGCTGCAAAAGAGCGAGAAACTCAGCAGGTCTTAGTTGAATAACTTATATTAGAATGAATAAATCCCCCTACAACTTATATTAGAATGAATAAATCCCCTTACAACTTATATTAGAATGAATAAATCCCCTTACAACTTATATTAGAATGAATCAGTTCTCTTTCTTTGGCCATGCTATGACAATATGAAACATGAATATAGTGTGACAGGAAATAATGAAGGAAAATAGAGATAGAGGATGACAGAGAAGAAAACACTAGGCAGTTTGACAACGTGGCATGGAAATGAGTCAACAAAAGAACAGACAAACAGTACTGGAGACAAGTTGTGGACAGACATTATCACCTACGCCACCAGGAATGATAATTGATGATGATGATAACATTGTAATACAAATAACAATTTCTTTCGAGAATGGTACAGTTATGAGATTTAACAGTAATAGGGCAGGCTTTCCAGGAAGAACCCACGGTACACCTGAATGAATTGTGAAAGAGATCATTTCGTGGTTAATCAAAATTAAGATGGAAGACAGAATTGATGAACAATACTGGAAACACCAGGTTGTGGAGATACATGATCACCCATACCAGCTGGCATGGTAATTGAAGAATATTAACATTACTACTGTGACCCAGGACCACATTTAGACACGGTGAGGCCCTAAGCTGTAGCTTGTTTACCTTACGCCTAAATCCAGCCCTGCTGTTACCTATGATTTCTGGAATTTCTACTTGAAATTGTAGTACATTAAAAAAACTACTGCTGTTACTACTTTAATTTCTACAATGTTTTTGGTTTCACTCTGTTTGTGGCAGTGTGTAGGGAGAGGCTATAGTGCTTGTGTCTTCAAGTTATAATATTAACTACTTAAAAAAAAATCACTATCTTATATAATACTGATGCGTGATGCCATATGATGATGGATGGTATCCGCATGTCTGGTTTTGTGTAGTGTGCAGATGTGTTCAGTCAAAACAATGTTCATACAAAAATAACAGGGCAATCCACATAGGACGTCAGTAAACTCACGACGTATAAAGTCAATGATTCTTGAAACAGCCGTTGACGTTTTTCTTCATTATTTATTGTGGACGCCACAGTGACAAAATGGTTACGCGAATATGTAGACACATCAAACAGTCATTATCACAGCAACATTCAATACAGCAATAGACGGTAGACAGCATTACAATGATGAGTCAGATGCATGTTATATTTCATAGTGCTGTAAATGTAGTCAGGTGGAAAACTCCATCCTTTTCTATAACAGCCAGGAGATAACCAGATGTATGAGATCAGTTCACTCTCCTTAATCTGACTTCAGCAAGACAGACACGTCTGCCGAAGTATAAATAATGTCCTCAAAAATATCCTCTAGATAACAAAGGTTTTTCAAACCTAGTTCAGGTAACCAAGTAGCAAGTAATAGTCCTTGGGACCTGCATCAACCGATGCAGCACAATACAGCGACATGTGAGCTAGGAAAAACATCTCGTGACGACGACTTTCGAAGACAGGCTATGAGCCAGAAATCGTTCACGACCAAAAATCGATAGAGTTAATGAAAATGTTAATTTACCTTGCTTTCATGAAATACACAGAAATATCACGCCTCCCGACATGTGGGAAACACTAGAGGTATTATCTCGAATAAACGAAATATCCATTAAGAGGACTACACATCCCTGACAGAACAAAAAAATAGCGGAGATCCCCTCTTCAACGAGGCATCTCTTTCGCCATTCCAAATCGCTCACTCCACTAGTGGTGGGCGGAAACCGATCGACCAAGAAGCAAGACAAGTCATGCGCAGTCCGGCGCGAAATGACCACAGCTCAAAAACTCAACTGCATTCAACCAACGCGAGAAGACAAATGCTTACCGAGAAAAGTAACTATAAATTTCAAGCAGTTGTTGCCCTTGCGTTATAAAATAGATATTGTAATAAAATGATGTTGCGAGAATTTATCACGCAACATATCACCACCTCCTCCCGATAAAAAAAAAAATGTGGAACATATTTTTTTTTTTTTTAAATATCAAAGAGCATGCGATAAGCGGCTCAAAACGCACGAATTATGCGCTGATAATTAATTAAATTGCCTAACATGAGGCTAAATATAGAGTGTCTGGTGAGGATATACCTCAACAGAAAAATAAATATGTCTCAAAAAATATTCACATCGGGGAGGTGTCACCAACACACATCACGTTAGCATGTAAACACAATATACGTATGCAAGTTACCATAATCATCATTAAACAGCATACTCTAATATTGTCTTTAAAAATGGATGTACAAATCTGATAGGAAAATTTAAATAGTACATTATTTGACATGTAATGACATAAGTACATAGTAAAGTTAAACTACATGACGATCCAGGACATATGCTCTGGTATTCCGAGGGTAAGTACACAATCTAGAACTCGTCATGCTTGATACTAGTAAGGTAAGTCCTCAGCTCAACAATGACATTCTGAGAAAGTACAAGCAATATAATGCTAATTAATAACTAATATGCTTCATAAGGTACAATACATTATTAATAATTGTGGCTGTTTAGTAAACTAACGGCCCTTATATTAACTACTCAGTCCTCCTCTATCATCTTAAAAAAACGAACAGAAGAAGATGACAACAAAGCACGATAGTGTGTACATATAAAGTGAGTACAGATGTGCTAATCTATTGTAGTAATATAGGTGTGTTATGACTCTGTAATATATGGAAATATAGGACAGAAGTATTAGTTGGAGTCATGTGGGCATCTAGACAAAATGTCAGCCATCACATTATCCGCACCACGGATAGCTCGTACCGTGAAGTGAAAAGGTTGAAGAGCTATAGCATATCGAGTGGATCTCGAACTCTTCAAATTCTTAGTCTGAATAGCTGTAAGAGCTTTCTGATCAGCCTCTAGAATGAAATGTGCGCCCAGGAGGAATCTTTGTAGCTTTAGAATTGACCAAACCATCGCTAACAACTCACGGTCTAAAACCGAGTAGTTCCTCTCTGCCGCATTTAGTTTTCTAGAAATGTACATAACAGGATGCAGAGTATTTGCATATTCTTGCATCAGTGCTGCTCCAATCCCAGTGGATGAAGCATCACTCCGAAGAACAAAAGTCCTATCAAGAGTAGGTAATCTTAAGATGGGAGGAGAAGAAAATATATTCTTGATTTGGTCTAATGAAGATTGGCATTCTTCAGACCAACGGACCAGATTAGGCGAACCTTTCTTCAACAATGTTGAGAGAGGTGCCATGATCGAAGATAAATTTGGAATAAATCTCCCATAAAATTGAATTAAACCTAAGAGACTCCTAACTTGTTTCTTCGTTTTAGGAACAGAGATGTTCAGTATTTTGGAAGTATTGTGGTCTTCTGTCTTCAAGAGACCATGACCAACACGATGACCCAGGAAAGAGATTTCACCAAAACCAACAAAAGCTTTAGAAGGTTTCGCTGTCAAATTATTCTCACGTAGAGTGGACAGTAAGTCATATAACCCTAAATAGTGATCTTCCCAGGTATCACTGAAGAGACAGATGTCATCTAAGTATGCGATGACATCCGAACGATGTGACAGAATTCGACGCATCATGCGAACGAAAGTTGCAGGGGCGTTCATGAGACCAAAAGGCATAACATTCCATTGAAATAGACCCCTAGGTGTAGAAAAAGCAGTAAGAGGTTTGGCATGCTCTGCTAAAGGCACTTGCCAATAACCTTTAGACAAGTCAAGTTTAGTGAAGAATCTAGAATTAGAAAGTCTAATCAGTAGATCTTCTAACAAAGGCATCGGTTCAGCATCGAACTTTGTGACCTGATTCAATTTGCGATAATCAACACAAATTCGTATGTTCTTATCCTTCTTCCGGACAATAACCATGGAAGAAGAATATGGTGAAGTCGATGGTTCAATTATATTTAATTGAATCATTTCATCCAATTCCTTTTCCACTTGCGACTGAAAGTGTATAGGAATAGGATACGGCCTAACCCTAATTGGATTATTGTCGGTAAGAATTATGTCATGTTCTATGACATCTGTGTGTCCAGGAATGTCAGTGAGAACATCCTGAAATGTTTGTAACATCGACGAGACTTGTCGATGTTCGTCACCAGAAAGATTAGGAGAAACAGAAACGTTTTTCCAAGATTCCGTGGAATGTAATGGAACCACCGGAAGGGGAAGGTTGACATCAGAGAAGGTAGCTTCCTCATCCTGTATGACAGACAGGGATGAATAATGACCGTGAGGTGCAGGAGCATCATCCGTTGCCTGGAAAATAGGCAGCAAATAGTCCGGACGTTCGTGAAATTCCGAAAGCATGTTTATGTGGAAAGTTTTATGCTTTCCATCAATATCGACCACATAGTCAACATCGGAAATCCGAGAGACTATTGCATACGGACCTTTCCATGCAATAAGAAGTCTATTTTCCCTACTGGGGAGTAGGACGAATGCTTTGTCACCTGGACAAAGTTGTCGTAGACATCTATTCTTGTTAGCAAACTGCCTTGCCTTCTCTTTAGCAATTTCTGATGAAGCAGTTGCTAGCTTACATGCCTCAATGATCTTTTGTCTAAGAGCAATGACATACTCATATGAGGATTGAGTTTCATCGCTAATATCATCGGCAGTGATGAGATCGTGTAATAAAGACATAGGGCCACGCGGACGCGCGCCAAAGACAAGTTCGAAGGGAGAAAATCCTGTGTGTTCATTAGGGACTTCTCTATAGGCAAAGAGAGCCGCGGGTAAAACCCTGTCCCAATCTTGAGGATGATCTTCAGTTATCTTACCAAGCAAAGTCTTGAGCGTTCTATTCAGACGCTCAACTAACCCATTAGACATAGGATGGTAGATACTACTGAGAGATCGTTCAATATGTAAGGTAGACATTACCTGTGACATAGTGTCAGATATGAGTTGAGTGCCATGGTCTGATAATATTTCTCTGGGGAACCCCAAGCGAGAAAATATCAACCAAAGAGCATCTGCGATATCTGTAGTAGATATGCTCTTAAGAGGAATAGCCTCTGGCCAACGTGTGCACATATCGACACATGTAAGGATAAACTGATGTCCTCTGGCCGACTTGACCTTAAAAGGGCCAATAATATCTATGGCCATTTTCTGAAACGGCCGAATAGGAATGTCAGCAGCCTGGATAGGCGCAGCATGTCGTGGTCCTCTAGATTTGACCTCCTGACATACCTTGCATGATCGGCAGTAAATACGAATGTCCTTATTGACAAAAGGCCAAAAGAAAGCCGCAAGGACTCTCGACTTCGTACGGGAAAAACCCATATGTCCAGCACATTGCGAGTCATGAGCATGTTGTAATATTTGCACTCTCATGCTCTTGGGAACAAGAATTTGCGAATGTGCCGACGTAGTCGAATCTTGTACCATACGTACAAGTACGCCGTTTCTCATTGCAATCCAAGATTTTCTATTTGTATCCTGATTCGGATCACCTTTCTTCGCAAGAACGAAGAATTTTTTTAAAGAAGGATCTTCTTCTTGCAATTTTATGAAAGAGTCACGAGTGATTACTAAGTGACTATCTTGGCTATCAACTTCATTATCACTATTCAGTGATGTTTCGGGTGTTTGTAGAGCTTGTGCTCTTGTAACTACTGCATTTGTAGCTTGCATGTTATTATCTTCCCAAGCAGCAATCTGCTGTGGGGTACACTCCCTAACTCCGTGAATACGACCAATAATAAGGTCCGCAATAGGATTAGGTAAGAGACAAGCATGCACATCTCCAGTAAAGAAAGGAGTGGCAATGCGAATTACAGCAGTAGGATATTTTTCTAGAGTGCCGCCAAATGTGACACATTTAATAACCCTTCCTGTAGCACAAGATGGATCTACAAGCGATTGTCTAACACCAATAGTGGTGCATCCGGAATCGAAAAGTAATGAGACCGGAGTATCATTAACAAGACCCTTATGTAGAATTAAAGAACCCCTCCCGTCATGCGCAACAGCAGCAGGAAGAGCGGGAAGTGGGTGACCGCAACTCAAAGTAGTTATGGTACCCGGTTCGAATAAAGTACTGCATTGGGGGCATTTGTTTGCTCTCTCAAAGTCAAAAGCAGAACCAGTGACAGCGTCAAAGTTTTTATTATCAACAACATGATTACAGGCTCCCTCAGTTTCCTGTTGTACAGCATTAGCCTGCTGATATCTCTTTTTTTTGTGTTGAGATCTACCCCGACTATTATTACCTCTGAAGTTATCAGAGTTATTATTATCTCTGCAGTTATTATTGTCTCTATTGTAATTGTTATCCTGGTTCGAATTCCAGTTTCCACGATTACTATCATGTTCACATTGATGCGAACATCTATTTGTTTGGTTCTGAGGTCTTCGGCAGGAATAACCTCTATTACCATATCCTCTTTTGAAATGCTTATAATTATTAGGGTGATAGTAACGACCACTATCAGGTTGTCTCCAATTCTTCGAAGAAGAATCACCATGAAATTGGTTTCCATGATTTTGACAGAAATTACCGCTGCTCTTTCTATCAAAATTTTGTTGGAATCTACGAGCAAAGTTTTGACCATACGGAGCTGCCGAAGCAACTGGTAAACCTTCTTTCACCTTAGAGTTACCCATGGTTATGTGTGGGTGCGCAGTTACGTATTGGCAACAGAAATCTTCCATTTCTTTTATTGTTTTAGGTTTACGTTCATGAAGGAAAGCAAGGAAAGACTCATTGACAGACGACATGACTTTGTCTCTAAGTATTAAGTCCATAAGTCCTTCATAAGTTTTTTTCCGTCTTAGATAGTTCAACCCATCGTGAGAAAGTAATGCGTATTCTTGCAATAAACTCGGAGAATTCAACTCCATTTTCAGGTAACATGTTTTTAAATTGTAGACGATAGCCGTCTTCGTTAAGCTGATATTTCTTTAACAGAGCGGCCCTGACAACCTCATAATTGTTCTTGTCAGGTTCATCCACCATATTTAATATACTTAGAGCTTTACCTGTCAGTATCCCTGATAACTGATAAACATATTTTGCTTTGTCTATGTTATGAGCTGTACATGCTTGTTCAAATCTGTCCAGATAGAACATTATGTCATCACTGGAAGGACTAAATGTTGGTAACTTAATCTTAAAAGTATCATTATTAGCCTTACCAGAAGATGAACCCTTGTTTGAATCATTACCATTACTCATGTTCATCAATTTCAATTTTTCCAACTCTAAAGCTAAGACCTTTTCTTCATGTTCCATTTTTGCTTTCTCTTTCCTCTCATCAGATTCTCTCTGTAATCTTCTCTCCTCAGCCTGAGCCTCTATTTGAAGTCTTTCAGCTTCTTTTTCAAGTCTTTTATTTTCAGCCTCTTTTTCAAGTCTTTTATTCTCAGCCTCTTTTTCAAGTCTTTTATTTTCAGCCTCTTTTTCAAGTCTTTTATTCTCAGCCTCTTTTTCAAGTCTTTTATTTTCAGCCTCTTTTTCAAGTCTTTTATTTTCAGCCTCTAGCTGGAGTTTTCTTTCCTCAGCTTCTGATTCCCTTTTTTGTTTTTCCATTTCCATTTGGAATCTTTTTTCATCCACCTGCATCTGCAGTTTCTTTTGTTCAGCTTCCATATGCAGTTTCTTTTGTTCAGCTTCCATTGCTTTATCATATCGAGCAGTTGCAAATTCTTCTAACTTATCACCAGTCTTCCCAAGAAATTTACCCTGCTCAATAAAGTGCTCAAATGTAGACATGTTGTCTAACATATGAGTCCAAAACCTGAAATAATTAACTAATTTATTTCAAACCTAAGTGTAACAAGTCTTAATTAAGCACTTGTATATTCACATCACCTTATATTATCCCAGTCTCTGTGGGAAACAAGTCTCCAATCAAAGAACTTGTATATGAAATATCACCAATCAATTCTTGATCATAAGTGCACTTCTCATTCAATAGTGCACGACACTATTCATCATTCATTTATCATCAGTGTAGTAGTAACAGTGCATTAGCATAGCCCATTAACTAATTACTATAACTGTAAACAATGACTATGTAAACACATGCAGAATGTAAACATTGAAAATGTAAACAATGCAAACAATGTAAACAATAACAATGTAAACAATAACAAAGATCAGCAACAATACAAAAACGTTCGCAGAAATCAACTAAAAATAAAGCAGAAATTAATGAAATATCACAAAAAATGTGACGATATCTACGATAGAATTAAACAAAATACATGACACCACAGTGTATAAACAAAAATGTTGTATGAAACTAAATTATAGACAAGAGTAGGCTAACAAATACAAACAAATCAAAACAAAACTAAAGAATGCGAAATAATAACGAAAACAATATTAAAACATGTCATCACAGCTAACATAAATAGCAACAGAAGTCGCTTAGCAAATTCCAGTATCGGAAATTTGCAAACCCTACAGAAAACGCTCACAATAGACGACCTCTATGACGTGGCATAATCTAACGGAGACACCACCCAACCGAGAACCCGCTGAAATATAAACATATAAATATACAAATAACATATAGACATATAACACATAGAATGAGATGATACACAGAAGACTCAGCAGAAGTATAAGGGCACAGTTTACATACAAACAGGCCACTTAACTTATAGGCTTCCAATCGTAGAACAGCAGAAAAAAACGGATGTCAATCAACGTCCTAAAGAGCGAAGCTCCAACGATGATGGCACATCTGAACTGCTTCCACTGCTAACACGATGGTACTTGAGCTTCTGACATACTGTGTGTTGAGTTGTTTCGGCACTTGACCTTCTAATCCAAAAGTAAGTTGATGGAAATCGGTACTTGGCCTTCTTCAGAAAACAACCCGTTTCAACCGGCACTTGACCTTCACAAAAACGACAGCACTGGAACCTTGACAGCAGCAACTTGCTTGACTTGCGTAAAAGATAACAGCAGTCCGAGTTATCCGGCAACATGTAACAACGCCGGGTACTGTCAAATTCTTGTTTCCGTCAAAAAATTGAAATTTTGACTTTTACCGGGCAACGCCGAGTACTTTGAAAATTTTGAAGATGTTGACTGTCTTGAAGAATGTTAATTTCTTGAAGGATGTTGATGAATTCTTGTTGAAAATGAAGTGGGTAAGGGACCCCGTGTTTGCTGGTACCAGATCAACCCAGCTTATGGCCACCAAATGATACGTGATGCCATATGATGATGGATGGTATCCGCATGTCTGGTTTTGTGTAGTGTGCAGATGTGTTCAGTCAAAACAATGTTCATACAAAAATAACAGGGCAATCCACATAGGACGTCAGTAAACTCACGACGTATAAAGTCAATGATTCTTGAAACAGCCGTTGACGTTTTTCTTCATTATTTATTGTGGACGCCACAGTGACAAAATGGTTACGCGAATATGTAGACACATCAAACAGTCATTATCACAGCAACATTCAATACAGCAATAGACGGTAGACAGCATTACAATGATGAGTCAGATGCATGTTATATTTCATAGTGCTGTAAATGTAGTCAGGTGGAAAACTCCATCCTTTTCTATAACAGCCAGGAGATAACCAGATGTATGAGATCAGTTCACTCTCCTTAATCTGACTTCAGCAAGACAGACACGTCTGCCGAAGTATAAATAATGTCCTCAAAAATATCCTCTAGATAACAAAGGTTTTTCAAACCTAGTTCAGGTAACCAAGTAGCAAGTAATAGTCCTTGGGACCTGCATCAACCGATGCAGCACAATACAGCGACATGTGAGCTAGGAAAACATCTCGTGACGACGACTTTCGAAGACAGGCTATGAGCCAGAAATCGTTCACGACCAAAAATCGATAGAGTTAATGAAAATGTTAATTTACCTTGCTTTCATGAAATACACAGAAATATCACGCCTCCCGACATGTGGGAAACCCTAGAGGTATTATCTCGAATAAACGAAATATCCATTAAGAGGACTACACATCCCTGACAGAACAAAAAATAGCGGAGATCCCCTCTTCAACGAGGCATCTCTTTCGCCATTCCAAATCGCTCACTCCACTAGTGGTGGGCGGAAACCGATCGACCAAGAAGCAAGACAAGTCATGCGCAGTCCGGCGCGAAATGACCACAGCTCAAAAACTCAACTGCATTCAACCAACGCGAGAAGACAAATGCTTACCGAGAAAAGTAACTATAAATTTCAAGCAGTTGTTGCCCTTGCGTTATAAAATAGATATTGTAATAAAATGATGTTGCGAGAATTTATCACGCAACAAATACCAACTAGTGAGATCGGATGCCTAGCCTTCTCGGATAAAGGTGACAAAAATTGGAGGTCCCGTGTGCAAGTTGAGCAAGTTGAAAATCCCTCTGCAGTTGGCAATCGTAAAGAGTAGACCACATGACCTCTGCTCTGACGAAATTTAAATAATTAGGAAACCTACCCACCACAAAAAATATTTATAGAATGCGTGATTCCTGTATGCACACATTGGGATAATCGCAGGTGCTACGGAGTTCATGCATTGTGCTGAGATCCTCCTTGTGTGATCTAAGGGAGGAGATCGGAGCACTGATGGAGTTGTCCGTGAGCAATGAAGATGATCCTTGAAACCAAACCAATCCAACTTTTACATCTTAACTCTGAATCTCTGCTCGTCTAATCTAAAATTCTACCAGCCTGCTTCTGGTTGCTTCTGTATGTCTGCCTCTGCGCAATAATGGGTATTTATAAACCTCCTTGGGACTTTCAATTCTCATGCACTGTGTGATTTATTGACAGGCATTGTGTACTGACATAAGGGACTGAACTCCAGCCGTAATGGTTTTAATTAAACTAGGATCTGTTGTGAATATTTGACGTCTTTTATTAAATTTATTAGATCATTAATATCGTCGTTCAAATTATTTAAAATCTGTTTTGTTCATAATTTAAAACCTTGTTCGCTACGAGGTTACATATTTCTTTCTTTTGGTTTGGTCTGGTTTTTGATTTATTCGTAATAAAACTGGGGTTTATCTTACGTGGAATACCCAGTGGAACCCCAGGTGGTTTATAAGTTGGGTATTTTGTGTTCTTTATTCCATATAGCATACTATTGGGTTTTTTCCCCCATTGTTGGTTCTTCCATACTGCAGTTTTTCTACCGTTTGTTGAGGCGTTGTCTAAAGTCTATATGGTCGGTAGTGTATCCCATTTAATGTTCTTAGGCTTATCTCTCTTTACTTCATTGCATTTTGAGAGGTTTGTAGGTTTTGGCTTGCTGTATCTGTTTCTCCCAAATAAACTTACCTGCTGATAAAGAAAAGACAGCGCTGAGAATAGGCAGAATCCTTCTGTCCTTGCACGAACCCACGAGAACAGAAATCAGCAGCAAGACCAGTGAGGCAATCACCAACAGCAGGCCGACTGTCTCAAAGAATTGCGAGACCCTTGTCTCATCTGTGAACACAAACATCACTAGCAGTCTCACTGTTGTCTTTGTTCTAAATACGTATCAGTAATATTCATTACAGTCATCAGACCAGAGTCTTAGTTCAGTAATAATAAATACATACTCCCTGGCCAAAACTAAAAGAATTTCACGTTTTTGCCGTGTCCACAGCCAAACAGGCAGACACGTATATAAACTATTAACAGATCCAGTACGAACATCAGATATCTAGAGAGCCAAAAATGCCATGCAATAGAAAACTTACTATACTGCAGCTAAGAACAGGCTATTTACGATAGAAGAACCATACATGGGAACATGTGTTGAAAAAAACAACATAACACATTGTGTGCTAACGCGCAAGAAATATGAACAAGTCAGATACACTACTCATGGAATACTTAAAAGCTCAAAATTCACTATCACAATCGGCGGAAACCGTTCTAAAGATCGACCTACACAGGGAACTGCACAATATAATAAAGTTTTATATTACCAAAACAAGAATTAACATATCAGAGCTACCAGAGCTAATGAAAACGATAAAGGAAGAACAAAAAAACAAACAAACAAACAAACAATATTCTCCACAAAATTTCAGTACGACACGTAAAATAAACTACCAATACTAAAAAACTAACAAACTTCCAATAGATACATTTAAGATAACGTGAGTTGCGATTTACAAAACGAAACATGATACAGTAAAACAAAGTCGACAAACCCCTCAAAACAACAGGGTAAAGAGAGAATAAAACTATAAACACGTTAGAGGATACATATAAAACACTACAAACATTAGGCAACGTCACATCAAACGGAAGAAAAATTACAGCCTGTAAAATGATACAGTAAAACAGAATCGACAAACTCCTCAAAACAACAGGGTACAGAGAGATAAACCTATAAACACATAAGGGGATACATTTAAAACACTACAAACATTAGGCAACGTCACAGCGAACGGTAGAAAAATTACAGCCTGTAAGATCGAACAGAAGAAAAACAACCAATGTAATGTGCTATATATAACAAAGAACACTATATACCCAAATTATAAACAACGGGGTGTTGAACTGAGTATTTCATGGAAAAGGCAAACACATTATTTCTTGTACATGAAACAAAGAAAATAAAAACCAAACGAAAGTACACTAGACGATAACTACAGACATAAAAAGCATTATCCACAACTTCTGATATCACATCTACAACAATTATACGTACGATAACCGGGCTACAGCGAAAGCACAACAACAACTGCAATATTTAAATCCACAACTGCAAAATAGCATCAATGACCACAATTACAGAGCCACAACTGAAAAAATAAATCTACAAGGGGATTGACATAAGATCTACACATCTTCTGTTCTTTCTAAATCCTGCTTGTTCTTTCCTCAGTTTGTGGTCTACTGCTTTTGAGATTCTCTGTATAATTATCCTGCCTAGTATTTTGCTGGGAACTGAGAGAAGAGTTATTCCTCTCCAATTATTGCAGTCTGCGAGATCTCCCTTCTTGAGCAATTTGACAATTATTCCTTTTCTCCACTCTGTTGGTGTTGTCCCTGTTTTCCAGACTTGTGCAAATAGTGGTTCTAATAGTTCTGCTGCTAGCTCTGGGTCTGTCTTAAATAGCTCTGCATTTAAGCTATCATGACCAGGAGCTTTTCCATTCTTTAACCCTTTGATTGCTGTGATGATTTCTTCTTTTCGTGGGATGTCTGTATTAACATCTAGATCATTTTCAGCCTCAGCAACATTCAATTGTGGCTCTGGTGGTTCCTTATTCAGAGTTTCTCTGAAATGCTCTGCCCATCTTGTTTCCTGTCTCTCTTCTGTCGTGATGAGATTTCCGTGCTTATCTCTTAGTAATGTAATATTGTTTGCACCTCGTTTTCCACTGATGATTTTAGTTATTTTGTATACTGTGCTTTGTTCATTTCTCAGTGCTGCCTCTTCTGCATGTCTTGCAAGGTCATTCAGAAATGTCCTTTTGTTAGCACGGGTTTGACGTTTAACTTCCTTGTCCAGCTGACTGTACTGTACCAGTTGATCAGATAATCGACTGCGGTCATCCCAAGGTTGTTTACTTATTAATCGGCCGCAGGAAAATGTGTTACACATTAGTAAATCACACTTCTCTCTACAGATCCCAGGTGTCAATATGGGTTCAAACGAAAGGGATTGATTACCTTAATCAACAAAAGATGGTCGTTGACGTCCCGACATAACAATAATTGAGGGAAGGGAGTGTAAACAATGAATCGAAAATACCAAATACTGTCAGAGGTGGAAAAAACTTAAGTGAAGAGCACAAATTGAATTACAGGATGGCACAGGTAAATGTGACGTTCGAGGTTATTTTGTCACAACATTAACTAATGAATCAGTAAAACAGCAATACATTGCAGCCGCAGGGATATGTTGGACTGCATAGCTAACATCTGGGATAGTGATTTCAGGCTGTAGTTCCACTACGCAATTTGGTGTTGTTAATATATACTAAAGCACATTAAAAACGCACCACTATTATATATACTGATGCAGAGAAGATGGAAAAAAAGTGTGGGAATGGATTTTCCCCGTGTTTGTCATGAGGTAGAGAGCGAATGGCTGTTGGAATGGAAAGTGCATGATTCAACCCACGGGTTTGTGTACAGACTACATGAAAACAATGAAAGTTACACGTGCAACACGATTCCCAACAGCTATGACCCTGAAAATGTGTACGCGTTGTGGCAGTATACTCGGTATAAAAAGGCCGTTGAGACAAAACACCCAATACATGTGCTTGAAATGCCACGACTATCTGAAAACGACCGCCAACGAGCCATTGGTATGTTGGAGACCGGAATGAGCTCGCGGGCCATTGCCAGAAGGATGAATTGCCACCACAGCACTATTGTACGCCTCAATGAACGTTACGGAACCACTGGCAGTGCCCGGGATAGACTTCGGAGTGGCCAACCACGAGTTACTACCCCTGCGCAAGATCGTCATATTGTGCTGAGTCACCTAAGGAATCGTTATCTCCCGGCAAGTCAAACAGCAAGAGCAATAGTGGGTAGACGTGGGCAAGTTTCTCGAATGACAGTCATACGACGACTCAGAGATACAGGCCTTACTGCAAGACGACCTTATGTTGGGCCAAACTTGACTCACAGACATCGTCAGCAGCGCCTGCAATAGGCAGAGCAACATGTCAGATGGACTAGACTGCAGTGGAATGCTGTCCTATTCACAGACGAGAGCAGATTCAACATATCTTTTGTTGATGGATGTATGCGGATTTGGCGACGGTGTGGACAGCGCTTTGCAGATTGCTGTGTTCGTCAGCACAACCGATTTAGAGGTGGCAGTATTCACATTTGGGGAGGATTCCGTTTTCACCATCGCTTGCCTCTTCACGTCTTCCGTGGAAATGTTAATGCTGTGACATATCGAGATGAGGTTCTGGATGCATTGGTTGCTCTTGCGTTCACAAATTATCCAGACTTGCAGCTTCTCCAGCAGGATAACGCACGTGCGCACACCGCATGCATTACGCAGCAATATCTACAGCAGCAGAACATTGTGACTATTGATTGGCCTGCCCTATCACCAGACATGTCCCCTATAGAACGTATGTGGGACGAGCTTGGACGCAGAGTCTACAAGCAAGGTTCTCCAGCTAATCTGCAACAGCTCG
Organism: Oreohelix idahoensis; assembly: GCA_024509875.1. Taxonomy (NCBI): domain Eukaryota; kingdom Metazoa; phylum Mollusca; class Gastropoda; order Stylommatophora; family Oreohelicidae; genus Oreohelix; species Oreohelix idahoensis. The sequence goes on from JAMPIV010000347.1 coordinate 734,975, forward strand.
AAGCTGCTCTTACACGTGAATGGGACTTGATTCCCAGGAATTTCCTTCAGAGACTTGTGCGTTCCATGCGGAGCCACTGCCAAGCTTGTTTGCAAGCACACGGTGGACATACCAGATACTGAGGATAGTGTGAATGCATTTTTGTATTGATTGCATTTTTGGTTTTCTCCCTTGCCTGCACAGAATGCAATGAATTTCATAACAATCAAATGTACAAATTAATGACCAGCATGGATTCATAGGAAAATGAATAAAGATTCCAAATATGTAAACTTGTAAACACTTATATTTACACTTCACACTCTGTTCCTGGATTATACAGGTGGTGCGTTTTTAATGTGCTTCAGTATACATCATACAAATATTATGTAAGTATTTACATAGCTACCGAGTGTTGTCGGAGTGTCTAAGAGGTATGGCGTCCGCCTATAATTCTAAAGATACCAGGTTCGCTTCCAGTACACGGAATATAATTGATGGACCTTTTTGTCAGAACCAGTAATTCCTAATGATGTCATAATTCTCACTGATTTCCTGGGTGGGGAGACTGGATGCCTAGCTTTCTCGGATAAGGGCGAAAAAATAGGAGATCCCGTGTGCAAGTTGAGCACGTTAAAAATCCCTCTGTAGATAGAAATCTTAAAGAGTAGGATATGCGGCCGCTGCGCTTGTAAAATTTAGAGATTAGGAAACCTACCCGCCATAAAAATATTTATAGAAAGTGTGATTCCTGTATACACACATTGGGATCCTCGCTGGTGCTACGGAGTTCATGCACTGTGCTCCCCCTAGATTGATCTAAGGGAGGATATCTGATCACTGATTTCTCCGTGTGTGTGACGAAATCAGCTGTGCACTTTTCATAACTTTCGTTCTCTCCTGAGTATCACTTTTTTTCTTCATTTTCCTCACCAATCTTTCTATTATTCGGCATATTTTATGCACTCACATTTTTTTGCTCTGAACACTCCCTAGACTTGTTTACGTTTCGCCAGGTGAAACGTTGTAATACAAGACTAATTAGACAGGTCAGCGAATGATACGTTCGTCTAGCCACTTTTGAGAGACGATCCTTATTGACACAAGTGGTCTCACCCGATCGAAAGGAAGAAATCCGTCTGGGAGATGTACGCGTAAACACAGGTGATATGTGTATTCGCTTCCGCTGGACCATTTCTGTATCAATATTACAGATAACCTATCAGGGGAGACAACATGGGCGGAAGGTATTAGCCAGGAAATAAGTTCACCAATGTGTTTTTGAGTATGTACGCATACAATAAGATGTATTACTGCCATTTTTGAAAGAGGTCACGATTTTAATTTTAAAATTGATATTTTAAAACACGCGGGGGATATTAAGGATTTAACACCCCGACCCACATAGTTCTAAAGAGCTTACCATTGGTTTAATTTGAGAGCCGGAATAGACATTTGCTTTCATTGGCAAGTTGGTCTACAAATACCATATAGGACAGAAGTGGAAACGAGAGGTATAATCTAGCGAAATCGGAGACACAAATCAGACTGTTTCGCTATGTCAAATTGCAACTCCCAGTAGCCAGAGAGAATGATCGGACAACGTGCTCCACAATTAATAGCGACAGATCAAAGTATTTGGGCGTCTTTATAACTTTAAAGACAACCCGCAATTTTAAATACAAAGACTGGAAACTTAATGAACCAAAGCACCCGTCATCATAGGAATACTAAAATTTCCCCGATCAAGTGTTCGAAGCATCTAATCAAAGTTGCTGTGTCCTTTCTACTGTGTCAGGAGATTACATATCCCATTGGGGGTAAGTTGTAGTTTAAACTGTGAATTGTGACAAATCTGTACTTGCTAAGTGGTTATACCAGTCACACGAAGATGGTAACCTCAACATATGAAAATAGTATATTCATAAACCACTACAGCAAGCGTTGGTGATTGCTTCTTGCTAGTCGTACAGAAAACCGACAGCAGAGGTGACCCCAGACTCCAATGAGTAAGTGAGTGATGATTACATCACATGTGCACAGCGTGTACAAAATCATTTTGTGAGATATATGTACCTTGTTAATTGTAATTCAGGCAAGCCATTGCCCTCACTCTGTCCAGACACATTTTCCCCATTAAAGTAACCAGAAGAATAACGGTGATTTCTAATCATATTCCTTGAGTTATACTGTGTTTACTCAGGGAGAATAATTATTCAGAGAGGCTAACATTGGTGGGTGGGCAGCGAGACGATGCACCTGTTAATTTGCAGCCCACAAATGTAAGCAGAGGAATTTGCTCTTTTAATTTTCCTAAAGTTCGTGGTTCGTAGCTACAAGACGGTTCTGAGATCAGACTAGTCTGAAGTAAGAATCTTCGCCACTATCTTTGTGATTCAAGAGCTGTGTTCGACACCAACTACCTACAGTGGACACGCTGTGAAGACATCCACCTTGACATTAGGAGTGAAGTTCATCTAGACGCCTCTAGAGAAGAGTCCTCATCACACAAAAACCTGACAACGACCCAGTGCAGTACTCAGCAAGCTAAGTCTTTTGTAACAGGCAAGCAACGGACAGTAATAACTATCAGTCCCAAATTAAGTCTCAGTGAAGACAACATTTTAAAACCTCCTAAAATCATCTTCATCCATACTTATTTAAATTTGTTAAAGACTAATTGATTATTAAATTTGTTATATGTTATTTTCAAATTCATAGTTGGTTCAGTTCTTATAGATAAGAGAGCGCATATATGATCGACAAGCTTTAACACACACACACACACACACACACACACACACACATATATATATATATATATATATATATATATATATATATATATATATATATATATATATATATATATATATATATACACACACATATATTTACAGCCATAGAGCCAAAATTAACTATAAAAGGAATTTCGCTGAATTAACTCAGCTGGGGGCTCGAACAAAGCCAAAACCACTGCTTAAAACTTCACAAAAGGTGCCGGATCAGATATCAGTTAATAGTGCTCTGTCCTATGCAGCTTTGTTCTTGACTTCTGAATTATCTTGTGAAACACCCTTGAGATAGAAGCGTCATTAATCTTCTATCTACAACTCTGCCAAGAGTAATCTTATGCGAAGGTAGACACCTTTGACGACCCATTTTAGATACTCTTGAGTTTTGGCCACTGGTGGACCACTACTGCAGAGCACAGGGGTGGCAAATCCCGTGACAATGTGCAATGAAGATGGTCCTTAAAACCAAACTAAACCAAACCAAACTAAACCAAACCAAACTAAACCAAACTAAACCATATAAAACTAAACCAAACTAAACCAAACCGAACCTAATCAATAGCTACCTATATATGACGAACCCACGCTGGAGCCTTTACTATTTTACTCCGATTGCGTGGTTCAGTATAATAAATAAATAATAAGTTTTTGTGCTATCTGTGCCCTGAGGAATTACGCCACGGGTTTACCACTATCCGGACCGCAAATATGAGGCACGTGACGCAATTCGCATTCTGTTCGTTTTTGTTATTGTTGATCTGAAATGACATCATTGCACTCCGGGCAAACCCATAGGTGCTCAGTCTCATGTCAAATATCGAAGGGTATGAATGCTAATTGTTACTGTTGCGATCTGGTTATATACATGCCGGATGTATCAACTCATATGTCCATCTCAGCTGGTGTTACATTTGATGCCAAATTCCAGCAATCTTAGCCTTGATTATTCATCAACTGCAGGGTCATTCTTTATCGGCGATCATTAGTTGCCCTCAGTATATCTTCCTTATCCACTATGGGTGCTCTTACAGTTAGTATGTTGGCTCTCATTGCCGTGTACAGCTGCATGACCAGTAGATCAGTGGCGTATCCTGGTAATGCGAGCTAGGCGTGCTGCTACTTAAAATGAATATGTACGCCTACTATTTAACTTCTTCCCCTCTTAATTTAAAAACCAACTATATTCAATTACGCAACGATAGTTATTAGGGGTATATGTCAATTATCTCCGAAATACTAATTAACTTACAACTTGAAACTCACTGTCACTGTAATAATCTGCATTCCCGGCAACTAACAAACATTAATCACAAAAAACACTGGACGGACACAGCCGATTTTTACAACTCGAGAGCTGCAAGACCACCGCTCGCATGTTCGTATTGTATTGACGTATCTGGCCATGACCCCGATCCACACAAACCAGTCTTCAAACGTAAAACCGAAAGGTGCAGCACGCATAGTGACGGAATTACCCGAGAAACTTCGGGCGATTGCTACCAACCAAGAAAAACTGCACTATAAAACGCGTCTGGGAAACTGAAACTAGATATATTCGTAGATTCTATGCTGGAAAATCCGTTATCCTGATGCGTGCGGTCCGAAAGCAGAACATTATATGAGAAATATGTTATAGAATAATACATTAAATTTTTATTTTCCTTCGGGCATAGGTGTGCGCAGCACACATAGAGAATACGCCACTGCAGTAGATCCACACCAGTTCCTGAAGATTCGAGGCTTCTATGGAAGTTTTCCATTCATGCTGTAGCCATCCATTTTTGGAGCTTCCGAAACATGTAATGAGAGTCTGATATAATAACTGCCTTAATGAAGTTTCAGACAGCCACTTTAGGGCTGCAGTAACTGCCTCTACCTCCATTGTCATGCTGGAGGTTGTTATCATGTAAGCCCCGTTATGCTCAGCTACGATCCTGCCCTTTATTCTAGCACAGAACCCCCTTTCTAACTTTTCACCACGCACTACAGACCCTCAACTGTACACAGTGGCATCATCATCCCCAGCGTGATCAGTTATCAATTGTTAGTTGTTAAAGACCTCCACACGATTTCACGCGTATCTCCGACCTTCCATAGTTCCGTCGGCTAAAGAAATATTTTCATTTGTCAACCGAGGTTCTCTCGCGCTGTTGACGTAATTCTTGTCTTAATCTCCCATTCAGCAGGAAACATTCACGAAATCGCCGTCTCGGCGAGGTCACTAGGTTAAAGGTTGCCGGTCGGCACTTTTCCTTTTGGAATCTTTTCTCAAGAAATAAAAACATTCGCACGAACAGAAGTAAAATGGGCGGGTTAAGTCGCCGAAATGTAGTGTGACGATATAAATTCAGCGGTAGATCTGTGGGCAGGCAGATAGTTAACGTAGAAGACTGTAAGGTGTCCACTCTTACTTAGGATATTGAGAATACACTTGACACTGCAACAATTCAAAGGCTAAAAGGGCTGGTAACTTGAGCCAACTTCCTGTCAATAAATTCTTTATGAAACCGTGAATAATTGCTTCTCACAAATCTTTACTTGATGCATATATGGCATCTAACATTTCGTCCATCCATAATGGATTCAAACTCTGGGATGTCCAGTACTTAGTCAAAGACAGTCCGACTGCTTCAATAATTTGTGGCTTTACAATTTCAAAAAAAAAAAAAATTTGCCTCGTTTTGGCTTTACATAAATTAGTTCCCCATATTGTTGGAAATGCTCCACAGACGTGTAATATACTAGTTAATATTATATTATCCATTGACCAGAAGAGGCAACATTCACGGTTTAACACGCAAAAGTGTCTGCTCCCTTTCATGTATACAGCCAAAAGCTCACTCATCACTCCTGTCAACAAAACACTTCACCAGGTACCAACGTGGGACTTTCTTTCTTGATTCATTTTCGTGTGACAAATCGTAATAAATATAAACTCGCGATTTCTCACTCCAAATACATCGCCGCAGGAAGGTTATCGCGAACGGTTTACTCTGAACGGGCTCTACACTATCACTCAAAGAATTTCTACTATTAAAGCAAGAAGAAATGTTGATAGCTCATTATCAACTAACATGGGGCGGGCCTACATAGACTGATGCAGAAGGATTTTTTTCTAGCAAATTAAAAGAGGTCAAGATTAAAGAAAAGTGTAAAAGCATGCAGTAGATAATGGACAGTAGAACCTGTTGACAATCATTGATCGCCAAAAAAACAGTAATGATGACGTCCTGAAAAGACCAGTGCGGAAAGGAAGCTTATTACACACGCTAATTTAAAAAAAAGTTCACACATTTTGAGCATGTTTGAGAAGGGGAACGTTTACATACATCGTGGCAATTGGTAAAATTGATGGGAAAAAGTTTACATACATCGTGGTAATTGATCAAATTGATGGGAAAAGTTTACATACATCGTGGTAATTGATAAAATTGATGGGAACAGTTTACATACATCGTGGTCATTGATAAAATTGATGGGAACAGTTTACATACATCGTGGTAATTGATAAAATTGATGGGAACAGTTTACATACATCGTGGTAATTGATAAAATTGATGGGAACAGTTTACATACATCGTGGTAATTGATAAAATGGATGGGAAAAGTTTACATACATCGTGGTAATTGATAAAATTGCATGGAACAGTTTACATACATCTTGACAATTGTTAAAATTGATGGAAACATTTTATGTACATCGTGGTAATTGGTAAAATTAATGGGAAACGTTTCCGTACATCGTGGAAATTGGTAAAATTGATGGGAAAAGTTTACATACATCGTATTAATTGGTAAAAGTGATGGGAAAAGTTTACATACATCGTGGTAATTGGTAAAATTAGTGGGAAACGTTTACATATATCACGGATTGCCTCCCCTTAGCTCTGCAGTAGTGTCAACCAGTGGCCAACACTCAAGAGTATCTAATATGGGTCTTCAAAAGTGTCTACCTTCGCACAAAATTACTCTTGGCAGAGTTGTAGATAGAAGGATAATGATCCTTCTATCTCAAGGCGGTATTCACAAGATGTTTTCAGAAGTCAAGAACAATGCTGCATAGGGCAGAGCACTATTAACGTATATCTGATCCGACGCCTTTCATGAAGAATTAAGCAATGGTTTTAGCCCGTTCAAGCCTCCAGCTGGTGTAAATTCAGTGAAATTCTTTTATAAGTATGTGCTCTACAGATGTAAATATATGTCTAGATGTGTATATATATATATATATATATATATATATATATATATATATATATATATATATATATATATATATATATATATATATATTAAACAGTCTTGCTCATAAATTTGCTTTCATACCTATAATAACTGAATCAACAATGATTGTTTTGTTGTAACATAACATGTAATAAATTTAATAATCAATTAGTTTTTAACAGATTAAAATAACGATGGAATGATGGTGAATTTTAGATGTATATATAAAATTGTCTTCACTGAGACTTGGGTGAGGATTTACAAAAATGTTGTCCTTTTGCTGTTTCCTTTAAAAAGAACTTAGCTGGTCTAAGTGAGTCCTGCAGCCGTGGTTTCGTCAATTCTTTTGTGATGAGGGCACTTCTTCATACAACTCGTCCAATGTACGGGGTTAATGTTGAATCCCTGCTCTTGACTCACAACAGTGGCGTAGAAACTTTAGTCAAGCAGCTTCGTACCATGAACTTAAGACAAAATAGAAAGAACAAATTCCTCTGCTAAATACACTGGGTTGGAAGATTAACAGGCGCATTGTCTCACTGTTCACCCACCTATGTTAGCCTCTCTGAATAATTATTCTCCCTGAGTATACACTGCATAACTCAGGGAATATGATTATAAATCACCGTTATTCTTGTGGTTACTTTAATGGGGAGAATGTGTCTGGGCAGCGCGAGGGCAATGGCTTGCCTGAATTACAATTAACAAGGTACATATCTCACAAAATGATATGGTACACTAGATGCACATGGGATTTACTCATCACTGCTCCATTCGGAGTCTCGGGTTGCTGCTACTTTCGCTTTCCTGTATGAACTAGCATGAAGCAATCACCAGCGCTTGCTGTAGTGGTTTATGAATATACAATTTTCATATGTTGCGGTTGCCAGCCTCATACATAACCACTTAGTAAGAAAAACATGTCAAATTCACGTTTGTAAAATAAAGGTTCACAACTTACCCCAAATGGGATCTATAATCTCCTCTCACAGATGTATGGACACAGCACTTTGATTAGATGCTTCGAACACTGGCCTGGGAAATTTTATTATTCCTCTTATGACTTGATTCTGATTCCTTAAGTATCCAGTCTTTGTATTTAAAAATACGGGTTCTCTTTTAAGTTATAAAGACGCCCACATACTTTGATCTGTCACTTTTAATTCTGGAATACTAGTACGATGTCTCTCTGGCTCATGTGAGTTGCTAATTTGACGTTGCGATGCAGTCTGATTTGTGTCTCCGAATTGTTTGATTGTAAATTTAAATTTTCGCTCCACGTCCCGTTTGGTATTTCCGACGAATTTGCCAATGAAAGCTAAAGTCTGTTCCGGCTCTCAAATTAAACCAATGGTAAGCTCTCTAACACTATGTCGGTCGGGGTGTTAAAGCATTTCTATCCCCCGCATGTTTTAAAATATCAATTTTAAAATTAAAACGCGTGACCTCTTCCACATATGTCGTAATACTTCCGATTGGACTTTTATGCAAACTGTGACAGATTATGGTACAGATTTCTATACCTATTTCCTTTTATCTACATCTCTCTTTTGCCAAACTTTCATCGTCATACTTTTGCTGTCACCTACGCCTGTTGGTTAAAACCAAACCAGTCTATACACTCTGAGATCGGTCTCTTTCTTTTCAATTTAGCACGGAATTTATTTCTGTTCGATGTTTCTTTGATGTAGTTGCAAGCATATTTAATTAACTAACGTGAGCCGGTATCATTTAATTTTGAAAGCCAGAGATCGAATATAGTTGTAAAGTGACGCAACTATGGGAGGTGGCGTTAAGTTTATGTATGGTTCGATGGACAGCGATCAAAGGGGTAATTAAAGTTTAGTACTAGAGCAGTTAACTCGGGAAACAAGGTGAGCAGATTTTTATTACCTCCCTTGTAAAACCCGCTCGCTAGTGAAGTAATAACCACGGTGAGAACGAGCAGATCAAAGATCTTCCTCGCGAGAAGACGAACAGAGAGAGGTGAAGAAAACTCACACTGATTAGCAATAGTCGGGGTTCGGTTTTAGTGTGAGATAGATCTTTGATTTTGCAGATTGAACGTAGAAATTCTTCGAGGTGTTATCAGTGTTAAGTCTGGCATATTCTGGGTTTCGGGAAATAGCGTAGCATTCTTTGTCAGTTTCCTATATTTAAACCCCAGCAGTTTAGACTTCATTCATTCAGACTCCGCAGTTTCTCTAGACATATCTAGCTTCGTTTCTAGAATACTTTATTAAGTATAATCTCAGTGTGCATTAGAGAAAATTCTTAAGTAGTTCTGTGGGAGGTAAATATATATTGACTAGTATTGTCGAGTGTTTATTGCTAGTTCGAATTATATCTTCACTAGATTTTTGTGCAGAGGGTTTTGCCAGTTAGGCCAGTCATTCTAATTCTCTAAGTTACTGTGTGTGATGCTGCACTGTAATTCTGTCTTTCAACAGGCCCAATTCTGTTGTTCTATTTTGGATTTTTACCATTCTTCTTCTCTTTGTAACTATATGTGTTTGCCACGTGTCTTCTCATTTGAAAATATATCGTGTTTTATATTTTTATGTAGGTAATTAAATGGGTTCTTTTTATGACGGTAGGTTTATTTCTTACTCCCACCAGTTTTACTTTCTTCTGATTTTCCGCGATCACGTAGATTTTCGTTGTTTACGAAAATCGCTATTTTCATGGTCACCTGTATGACGCGTCAGAAACGTCACGTAACGTGACGAAATTTTTGGACACGCGGTTTTCGCGTTGTTTCAAATCTGATTGGCGTAGGTCGCTAGTTATTTTATTTTTCTAAGCGGTTCCATTGGCCCGAGTGGATAACTTAGCAGATGCGTAGGCGATCCGCGGGGGTTTTTCTCTTGTATATAATCAGTTGTTAAACTGTGGGCAAGTCTCTATCTGAAGAAATAATTGCGAGCCGTGAAGCTACGTATTTATCGTCTGCATTGCGGGGAACAACAGCGGTAATTGATATGTAGGAATTTTATTATCGTTTTACTTATTAGAGGGTTCTTTGAGAAATTCGCCGTAAGTAAAGTTCTTCGGGGTCATTAACTTTAAGTTTTAAACGGTAGCGCCATCCATTATTATCTTTGCAGAACGATGTAAATGTAAAAGTGTGCACAATTCTTTCTAGGATTTTGGCAGTAGATAGGAGCGTGTGAAGTTATGAGATACACGGGGGACTGTTGTGTAAAACCACCATTTATTCCTGTGTATTTACAAATGTAATTTTATTGAGAACTCCATTGTGTGTACGTTAAATTTATTAGGCCTTAAATGTGAGGAATGCAGTCGGAGGGTAAAGATGTATGTTATAAGTGAATTATACTGCTTAGAGGAGTAAACTATTCCTATAGCGAGATTTCATTTAATTGGGGCTTAAGTAGGAAACCTCATGGGTAATGTTAAAAGGGAGACCACGGAATTTCAGACAAAGGAGTTCCCTAGTTGAAATGTTTGGACACGTGGTTAGCCATGCGTAACAGAAAAAGATAAGAGTCAGACAGGTCGGGAGGTTTGTTTTCCTACCTGGCAGATTTAAGTTGAAGAGAAGGGGAGTAGAAGGAGCGTGAGATAGAGAGACACGTGGGTAGAAATATTTTATGTATCGTTGTGCAGAACGAGAGAAGGAGAGGAGGAGTGAGATTTAAGTGCCATGTGGGTAATATTATTTTATGTATTGTTGTACATGACGAGTGAAGTACTGAGTAAAGGAGTTATAAAGATTAAGGGGTTAGAGATGCGTTATGTTGGAGTTGGTGTACAATAGACGCATTTTCTTTTAATTTCAGTGAGTCACGGCAGAACAGTGGGGAGGGGGGGAAGCGTAAATTTGCCCATATGCAAACTTACCCACTGCAACAGGACATATCTCAGGAGTCAGAGGACTCGAGATATCGCCAGCAGCGAAAAGAAAATAACTTAAACGGTCTATTTAAGTGAAGTTCAACTCTTCAGCGAGACGGGTTTAAATTGCATACAGCCAGAAATCAAGGCTGTGGTTTTCCTCTAGATCCGGAACGGGTTAAGAGAGTGAAGTAGAGAAGCTATTCAGCAGCCGAGAAGTTTTTTTTTCGACAGTTAATCAAGCACCTCATGCTTGATACCCGAACATCAGCATCATCACCGACTTCAGGAGAGGTGATAGGGTTAAAATACCTGGGTCCTGAAAGTAACGAGAGAAGAACGTAACGGAGACGCCGCATCATCAGTCGTCGAGTGTTAGAGGGACACTGAGACCAAGAGAGAGAGAGAGAGAGAGAGAAAGAGAGAGAAGGAGGGAGAAAATAGACAGGACCAGTAGGGTCTGTTCATTATCCATTTGACGGATAGACACTGAGCCATCGTTGTATCTATTATTTTAGCATTTCCAGTGGTGTTAGTTAGCGGCTCATATCGCCTATCAAGTTGGAAGTTGTGTAGACAATCTTCTTAGGAAGAGGCAACAGGACGGCAACAGTAGAAATCTTATTAGTGTTAGAGAGTGGAGGCTAAAGTTGACAGCCCCACCAAATTAGATTTGTGTAAATCACTAACCATTTTATTGTTCCGCAGCAGGGTGACAGAAAGAGTGAATGTGATTGGGGTTTTCTAGTGTCTATCTAATTTAATTGTTCGTTTGTTTTTTCAGGTAGTTAGAGGGGGGTGATTCTATAGCTTTTTCTGAAGTCACGAAGCGGCAAGGGGAGAGTAAAATCCTGGTTCTAGCCCTTGAGCCAATAGTCTCATCTGTCCACAGGCATGTCAATTTTCATCTAAATTGTATCTTCTCAGACTTTCTCATACTAGGGTCTTGCTTTCATTCAGGCAAACTCTATAAACTTAAATCCACTTTGTGACACTGTGTTACAGTGGATAGCAGAATAAATTATAATTTCTAGCTAAAAACTCATTCAGCTATAAATAAATTTAATTAAATTGCTAGCAACCAGTCAGCGAATATATTTAACTAACTAAGTAAATGCACTGATTCATCATTTGAGTATTGACGGAATATGTACGTATTTCTAATTCACGATGATTGATTTTTTTTAATGACTAGAGTTTATTTCACGGGAGTTTTAAACGATGAGACAAGCTCTAAGCTTATAGTTTCTGATTTAAGTTATATAACCGAAGTGAATATTATATTTTACGCGAGGAAAGGGTAGGATGTGTGTATAATATTATGATTAAGTTTCTGTATGTTTCTTTTTCTTTTATACAGCATATGGGTCAAGGCCAAAATCTACCAGCGGTGTCAGTATATATGAGAATAACCTAGAAGAAACACTGTGTACTTAAATACGTGGGTTTCCAAGTTACAACCTGTCTGGCATTGTGTTTGCATCCAGAAAGAGACAGAGTACCCAATCTCACGAACTTTAAGACTAAATGCAGTAACTGGGCCTATCGAGCCAGATTATATTTCTTCCCTAAATCTCATGTACATTCAGCCCCTGTGGCGAGAAGAATTACAAGCAGTAACATTTCCGACGTTTGACCAATTGTGGTGTGACCAATAATTTTATATTGAGAGAAGTTACCAACCTGTCATTTCCTAAGTACTGGAAACCTCGAGATTCTGACATTGTGAGCCCAGTTAAAATTTCTTACCTGAACTGATTCAAGTGACATAAACAGTAATCCTAAAATATAGTTGTAAAGTGAACGCTTCCCGGAACATTGGATGAAACCTGTATCTGCAGAGCTGGGGTTCTCTTTATCAAAAAGAACACGGATTCACGGTGTGTGTGTGTCCTAAAGTTTGCGCCTGAAGGTGCAAGACATCAAGTTTGTAGGTAAGAAAGAATGTTAGTGGCCACTGGTGAATGAAGAAAGAGAAAGCAGGACTGAGTGATTCCCGTATGGTGTGGTGAGATGGGATGTTATAAATATGTATAGGGGACTTAGTGTACTGACTGAGATCAGCTGTGAAGGTATATATATCTAATAAGAGTAGTGTATTATATATAACCTTACTTGCTGCCACATATGTATACCTCAGTCAGAATTATTCTGGAATAGTGTGATGACTACGTTGTATGTCTAGGGTATGTGTACGATGAAGTGTAAGTCATAACAACAACAGACAGATAAACAATTTAATTTATTCCACCACACTTGACAACACTGTGACACTCACATACATATAACACTCTAAAGGATATCTTAAAGGAGTCACTGATAACTTTTCAAATAACAATATGTATTCATTGCTGTTATGAATGAATATGTGTCCTGATTCAAATACAAAGGGAACCAGGAATCACAATCAATTTTACTTACAAGTTATATGTACAGAATTTATCAATATGAATATTGTAGTGACATATATTATTAAAAGTATCCTATGTGTGTCAGTTGTGTAGTAGTAATATGAGGTAATACTGGTTTTGTTTTGTTCAAGCTCTGTTGGTATTTGTCATCATGACTTCAATAGTTTGTCTTTATTGGAACTAGTTGTCATGAAATATTCTAATCCACATATATAAATTATTAGGTAAATATGAAGCCTAACAAATAAAATAAATAAGTGCTGTATTTCTTGGAAAAACATTAAGAGGCAGACTGCGTAATGACCTAAATTTTAAATTCCATTCATGTCTTTTTCTACATTACGTTACCAAAACGAACGAACAGATGGAAAAAAGGATAGCGAGAGGGGAGGGCTGAAAATCAGGAACGCATGCAACACGCGACGCGCGATATACAAATGCTGGCATCACGCGTGTAAGTCTACAAGCACTAACTTTTTCAGACGGACAGTGATAAAATACACTACCCTTTCCCAGAGTTAGGTTTATAAATCATAACAGACTCTTATTAGAAAAGATAACAATAGATGGGTTTACGTTTGAACACATAACAGTACCCAGACAGCACATCTTCCAAACAGGTGGTAGAAGAAATTGCATATTTTGAACGCAGCCACGTAGCTCCTTTAAATTAGTATTTTTGGGTTCCTTAGGGCTTGCTGACAAATAATATGTAAAACGTTACGCAAATAGTCCAGGAATTAATAAATTATACCCAAAATAAAATATTGGGGGTGCCTGACAGCATAAAATCATTTCTGCTCATAAGATTTTTTTTTAACGTGTTTGAAAAAAATTTACGTTACAGAAATAGCCTACCATGTAAACTCCAAATTGATTGGAGCGCAACAAATGAAAGCCTAACCACGATTGGTCGGGCTATAAATACTATCTTGGTTGTTAGGGGAGACGGGAAAAGGTAACATTTTTTCAAACACTTGTCGAAACGTGGCTCATTGGCCAGTCTCGCTGATATACACACTTGGGAGCGTTAGTTCGAAACCACTTGTTTAAAAAAGCTTGATAAAGCATCAGTGCGTTGAAGCCAGCTCATATTTGTGTAAAATAAAAGCCTGGAACATAAGCAGATAGGAATTTGTGCCAGTTTGTGCCAGAATTCATTGCTAATCAACGTATCTGTGTTATTCGTATGAATTGTGGTAAGCTTGAACCATTTAATATCTTTTAATGAAAATTGAATGTGAATTGTTGATTTATGCCTGTATATATATGTGTAGTTCAGTGGCAAACGTGAGGTAAAGCCTAAAATGCTCCAGCCTGAACAGAGGGTGTCGGAGAGAAGTAAAACGGCATGGAATGGCCAAACAGTACACTGACACCTGGATGATTGACTAGAAGGAAATAATGCTGGAAGTGCAGAGGCGTAGTAACCATTAGGAAGGGTAATACTGGAATAAAGTATTTCAGATGAAGCTGACTGTTGGCCTAACGCTCTGAACGCAATGTTTGTGCTGTATTGTGATCAGTGTAAAAGAGAATATAAATTAGTTATGAAGTAGAAGGTACATCCTTCTTGATTTCAGGGACAGTGGTCTTGATGGTACTGAGCAGCATCTGGTCAGAGATTTGCTGAATCCAGAGTCGGACAGCATACTCCTTGGTCTTTTTAGCTATCAGTGAGGTGTCTCCTGAGCCCAGAGGAGAATTCGAGCAGAGGAGTCCTTTCCTGCCGCCATCACGCCAGATAAGCGAATTGGCCAGCTGAGCTCAACATTATGTCCCCTCATCTTGAACTGATTTTTTAAAATTAACATTAAGAGGGGAATTTACTTGTCTTAAAATCAGGAACTGTGTACATCTCCAATACTAGTCCCTAAAGACAAACTATTGAAGTCATGATGACAAATACCAACAGAGCTTGAACAAAACAAAACCAGTATTACCTCATTTTACTACTACACAACTGACACACATAGAACATTTGTAATAATATATGTCACTACAATATTCATATTAAATACATTCTGTACATAACTTGTAATTTAAATTGATTGTGATTCCTGGTTCCCTTGTAGTTGAATCAGGACACATATTCATTCATGCCAGTAATGAATACATATTGTTATTTGAAACGTTACTAGTGACTTCTTTAAGATATTCTCATAGAGTGTTATATGTAGGTGAGTGTCACAGTGTTGTTAAGAGTAGTGGATTAAATTAAATTGTTTATCTGTCTGTTGTTGTGACTTACACTTCACCATACACATACCCTAGACACATAACGTAGCATCACACTATTCCAGAATAATTCTGACTGAGATATAGAGATACCATCAAGACCACGGTCCCTGAAAACAAGAAGGATGTACCTTCTACTTCATAACTAATTTATACTCTCTTTTTACACTGAGCACAATACATCACAAACATTGAGTTCAGAGCGTTAGGCCAACTGTCAGCTTCATCTGAAATACTTTATACCAGTATTAACCTCCTTAATGGTTACTACGCCTCTGCACTTCCAGCATTATTTCTTTCTAGTCAATCATCTAGGTGTCAGTGTACTGTTTGGCCATTCCATGCCGTTTTACTTTCCTCCGACACCTTCTGTTCAGGCTGGAGCATTATAGGCTTTACATCATGTTTGCTACTGAACTACACATATATACAGGCATAAATTAACAATTCACATTCAATTTTCATTAAAAGATACTGAATGTTTCAAGCTTACCACAATTCATGGAAACAAACACATATACGTTGATTAGCAATGAATTCTGGCACAAATACTGGCACAAATTCCCATCTGCTTATGTTCCAGGCTTTTATTTAGCAAAAATATGAGCTGGCTTCAACGCACTGTTGCTTTATCAAGCTTATTTGAACTAGTGGTCTCGAACTAACGCTCCTAAGTGAGTATATCAGCGAGTCTGGCCAATGGAACCACGTTTCGACAAGTGTTTGAAAAAATTTTAACTTCCTACGTCTCCCCTAACAACCAAGGATAGCATTTATAGCCCGACTAATCGTGTTTAGCCTTACATATCATTCCAGCCAATCAGTTCAAATGTAACTTGTGGCCCATTTCCCGTACAATGGTGGTGAAAAAAAATCTACCACTGAGCGATTCTGATTTTGGGTGTTGTCTGACAGCACCATCATTTTATTTTGGCTATAACTTGTTAATTCCTAGACTATTTGCATAACGTTGTACATATTCTTTGTCAGCAAACCCTAAGGAACCCAAATATATATATTTAATAGAGCTAAAATGCTGCGTTCAAAATATGCAATTCCTTCTACCTCCTGTTTCGAAGATGTGCTGTCTGGGTACTGTAATGTTTTCAAACGTAAACCCATCTATTGTCATCTTCCTAATAAGAGTTTTTCAGGATTTAAAAACCCAACTCTGGGAAGGGTAGTGAATTTATCACTGTCCGTCCGAAAAAGTTAGTGCATGTGGCCTTACACGCGTGATAGTAGTAATTGTGTATCGCGCGACGCGTGTTTTGTGTTGCACGTGTTCGGCTTTATGCCTCTCCCTTCTCTCTATCCTTTAGTCCATCTGTCTTTAGTTACGCCGTGTATAAAATGGAATGAATGAAATATTAAAATTAGGTCATTGTTCAGCTTGGTATCTCAATGTTTTTGCAAGAAATACAGCACACGTTTCATTGAAGAACGCGGGTAATAATACAGTAGGCTTTTACTATCAACGTGAAAGCGTTACAATTTGCCGACGAAGTAGAAAACAAGGGGGATTTTCGAGTACATTCTTGGTGACAGCACTGTTATTTTACCATTACTCTTTTCTTTATTAGAATTTATTTGTTAGGCTTTATATTTACCTGATAATTTATATATGTGGATTAGAATATTTCACGACACCTCCCCTCTTAAAACAGACATCCCATGTCAGTCCTTTATTCTATATACACATAGATAAATGTAAGTCAACTTGACTTTACTCTGCTGTGGTGCTATCATGGTTTTATGTAGTTGGGTCCATTCAGAGTAGGCACTACTCTTGAAATCTGCCTCAGACTTCTACAACCAATAATATATTTCGGTTATGTTACTGAACAGCCGCAAGTGTGAGTGCTTGTCTTAATGCTGCTTCGCAACCCGTATTCACCATTTCTCTTCTCTGAGTCTGCGCAATGACATGTCCAGAGAACATTATATTTTCCTCAAAATGTACGTTATGAGGAGATAACATATACCTGGTGATAGCAGAGTTTTTGTAGTGGATCCCATAATCTTCTTATTATCCTGTATGAAACATTCGGAATATCCTCAATCAAAGAGGCAACTCAGGGATTCATTACGTTCCTCCGAAATGTTTACATCCAACAATTTTGTCTGATCTCAGGTTTTACTGGAATCTGATATTATCCTTTACTCAGATCCACTTTTGAGAAATATTTAGCTTTATTTAGTCTGGCAAACAGCTGATTTGTATCCGGCAATGGATCCACCTGTCCTTCTGTAATAGCATTCAGTCTCCTGTAATCTATACAGAGTCTATGTTCTCCAGAGGGCTTCCTTAAGAGTACAACACCGGAACTATATGAGGATTCACTGTGTGAAATAATTCCCTCCTTCAATAGATAGTCTATCTCTTCCTTCAAAGCTTTCTCCTTAGCAAACGGAATCGAATATGGTTTCATACAGACAGGTGTGTGGTCTATCAGTTTCATATCATATTCCAATAGGTTTGTATGCCCTGGTCGGTCTGTTAACACCTCTGCATGATTATTTAGAACCTGTTGCACTCTCTCTTTCTGAGTTTTCGTTAAATGTGTACTGATTTTCACCTGTGCTGCTGTCTCACAGGGGTGTAATGGATACTCAAATGATGAAAGTGGTTCCTTTTTCATCTCCATGGCGATGGACAAGGTCAACAAGTGTGTCTCCTCATGATGTTCTCTTTCCAAATATTTCTTCAGGAGGTTCACATGATAGATTTTTTCTTTCCCCTTCTTATCTATCTTATAATTTGTTCTAGATACCTTCTCTAAAACTGTATATGGACCCTGCCATCCAATTTGTAACTTATTCTGACTCCCGGGCAAAAGAAGCAGTACTTTCTCTCCCACAGCCAAATTTCTGTCTTTCGCCTTCTTGTTATAATAGGCAGCATGTTTCTTCCTGGCTTGTTTCAAATTTTCATTGGCAAGTTTCCAGCCAGTTTTTAAACGAGTGGTCAGCTCATTCACATATTGGTATGAAGATGTAATGTTTTCCTCTGCCTTTTCATCAGTCCACGTTCTTAACAAAGCTTCGAGTGGACCTTTTATTGTGTGGACCTATTTGTCCATGCACCGGTATGGTCTCTTCCACTCGAAGCTCTGTAGTGATGATTTTTCCTCCCAGAATTATCATTCACAAAACGACCGCTACCAATTTTTCTTTTGGGGCTTTCTCCCCACTTAAAATTCTTGATGAGAGATTTCCTCTCTACATCCTCTTCCTCCAGTTTGTTTAAGTCCGATTGAGGGAGTGTCGGCTTATCCTGGGGTAAGACATCTTTTTGCACTCTCCGCATAGTGGCCATTGTAAAACAGTTAAGTGAAGCTTGTCCGTGAAAAGGGGCTTCCCATTCCATTTGGTCCACTTTATCAAATCTATATTTCTTTTTATTGTCAGGCCTAATTTTGCCCCATGGCGTGTCCAGGTCCTGATCCATGTTCCCACTTGTGGGTGTTCCCTCATGTGCTATGCTACACCTTTCTACAAAATTCTCAATGTCCCATCTTGCTTTAGGCCAATAATAATTGTGAGCCACCTTTTGAATGATGGTACCTATTTTCTCATGGTCCCCATCTGGTTTCACATGTAGGCTCCTTATTAAGTCTGCCCTATATCTTTTAGGAAGTACCAGCTGTCCTTGACCTTTGGATCTAGCTCCAGTCTTCCTATACATCAACTTGTTTTTCATGTAAAAATCTCCCTTGCCTGGAGTTGTATGACAAGTTGACAATTTTCTGAAACAAGGCTTGAGTGTTTTATCCCCAGCCTGTGCCTTCCTCATCTCTTCTGGAGTGGTATCCAACATAATATCCTCCTCCTGTCTTGAGGTCGACCTGACCTGAAGGGTTGCCATATACACAGGTTTCCTTCTGCAACGGTCAGTGTCATGATTGTCCATCTGACAATTTTTACACCACCTTTTTCCTTGGTTGAAAGATTTTCTTTCATCATATTTCCTTTCATCGAATTGTGGGAATTTATTTTTATTTTCATACCGTGGCCTATCAAATTGGTGCTTACCTTTGTTTTGATCCCTAGGATCAAATTGATTAAAGTTCTGTGGTGCCCTAAAGTTATCCACTTGTTTCTTTTTATTACCTGTTACCTCTGCTTGAGCTGCTTGATACCTTTCAGCAACATTTAGCAACTCACCCAGCCTCTCTGCACCTTGTTCCATGAGAAACTTTCTCAGGTCTGGAGCCATGGACTCTCTTAGTTGCTCTATAAGGACCATTTCCTTAAGATCTTGGGTTTTCTCCAGAGAAGTCCATTTCTCCAAGTTGTCTCTATTCGTGCAGAGAACTGGTGATAGGTTTCACCTGACAGTAGTTTAGCATTCCTAAATTTTTTCCTATAAAATTCTGCATTCTTTTCATATCTTAACAAAAGAGCCTGCTTTAGCATGTCATAATTTTCCTGATCACCTCTGCTCATTTTTGCAAAAACTTCATAAGCTGCCCCACGAAGTCCTTGAGATAACTTTAAGCTCCACCTTTCTCTCTCTAACCCATATGTGGTAGCTAATAGTTCATACCTATTTAGATAGCTCTCTATATCATCGTCTTTCTCAACAAAATGATCTAAATGAAAATTCATAGCTGAGGTTGAGGCTCCTTGGCTAGCAGTGGCATCAGAGGCAAAGGGACTGGCACCATCTTCAGGAGCATGGCCCTGAAACTCAAACTCCCTTAGTCGTAACTCATGTTCCCTTTTAGTAATCTTTTATCTTCTGCTTCCCTTTCTGCAGCTAATTTCTTCTCTTCCCTTTCTGCAGTCAATCTTCTTTCTTCTGCTTCCCTTTCTGCAGCTAATTTCTTCTCTTCCCTTTCTGCAGCCAATCTTTTGTCTTCTCTTTCTGCTTCCAATTTCTTAGCCTCAGCCTCAATCTGCAACCTCTTAGTCTCAGCCTCAGCCTCAAATTGTAACTTCTTAATTTCCCTTTCAGCCTCTAACTTTCTTTCGGCTTCAAACCTTCTTTCTTCGCGTTCAATAAATTTGTCACATTCCGTAGTGACATAGGCAACCATAACTTGCCCCTCTAATCCTAACTCTTTTGCAGTCTGAACAGCAGCAGATCGAAATTTGGCCAGGTCCGCCATTGTCTATCAGGTAAATTTATACAATGTCTAACCAACAATTCAATCTCTAATATATATCTAATGGACAACACAGGCACCGTGAGCTCAACCTTATTTAATTCCACCCAAGGATACCTTTTAATTCTTATATTCCCTGAAGTGAATTACCCCCAATATTTTTAATAGGGAAAGATTCAAAATCCCAAGAGCGAGACCCCAATATATGTGGTGAGATGGGATGTTATAAATATGTATAGGTTACTTAGTGTACTGTCTGAGATCAGCTGTGAAGGTATATATATCTAATAAGAGTAGTGTATTATATATAACCTTACTTGCTGCCACATATGTATACCTCAGTCAGAATTATTCTGGAATAGTGTGATGACTACGTTGTATGTCTAGGGTATGTGTATGATGAAGTGTAAGTCATAACAACAACAGACAGATAAACAATTTAATTTATTCCACCACACTTGACAACACTGTGACACTCACATACATATAACACTCTAAAGGATATCTTAAAGGAGTCACTGATAACTTTTCAAATAACAATATGTATTCATTGCTGTTATGAATGAATATGTGTCCTGATTCAAATA
Organism: Oreohelix idahoensis; assembly: GCA_024509875.1. NCBI lineage: Eukaryota > Metazoa > Mollusca > Gastropoda > Stylommatophora > Oreohelicidae > Oreohelix > Oreohelix idahoensis. Next base: position 756,178 of record JAMPIV010000347.1, read on the forward strand.
CAAAGGGAACCAGGAATCACAATCAATTTTACTTACAAGTTATATGTACAGAATTTACCAATATGAATATTGTAGTGACATATATTATTAAAAGTATCCTATGTGTGTCAGTTGTGTAGTAGTAATATGAGGTAATACTGGTTTTGTTTTGTTCAAGCTCTGTTGGTATTTGTCATCATGACTTCAATAGTTTGTCTTTATTGGAACTAGTATTGGAGATGTTCTCAGTTCCTGATATTAAAACAATTTACTTCCCCTCTTAAGTTTATGTTACAATGTTATTTTAAGATGGGGGTACATAATTTTGAGCTCAGCTGGCCACATCAGCTTATCTTGCGTGATGGCGGCAGGAAAAGACTCCTCTGCTCGATTTCTCCCCTGTGCTCTGGAGACACCTCACTGATAGCTAAATGGACCAAGGAGTATGCTGTCCGACTCTGGATTCAGCAAAGCTCTGACCAGGTGCTGCTCAATACCATCAAGACCACGGTCCCTGAAAACAAGAAGGATGTACCTTCTACTTCATAACTAATTTATACTCTCTTTTTACACTGAGCACAATACATCACAAACATTGAGTTCAGAGCGTTAGGCCAACTGTCAGCTTCATCTGAAATACTTTATACCAGTATTAACCTCCTTAATGGTTACTACGCCTCTGCACTTCCAGCATTATTTCTTTCTAGTCAATCATCTAGGTGTCAGTGTACTGTTTGGCCATTCCATGCCGTTTTACTTTCCTCCGAACCTTCTGTTCAGGCTGGAGCATTATAGGCTTTACATCATGTTTGCTACTGAACTACACATATATACAGGCATAAATTAACAATTCACATTCAATTTTCATTAAAAGATACTGAATGTTTCAAGCTTACCACAATTCATGGAAACAAACACATATACGTTGATTAGCAATGAATTCTGGCACAAATACTGGCACAAATTCCCATCTGCTTATGTTCCAGGCTTTTATTTAGCAAAAATATGAGCTGGCTTCAACGCACTGTTGCTTTATCAAGCTTATTTGAACTAGTGGTCTCGAACTAACGCTCCTAAGTGAGTATATCAGCGAGTCTGGCCAATGGAGCCACGTTTCGACAAGTGTTTGAAAAAATTTTAACTTCCTACGTCTCCCCTAACAACCAAGGATAGCATTTATAGCCCGACTAATCGTGTTTAGCCTTACATATCATTCCAGCCAATCAGTTCAAATGTAACTTGTGGCCCATTTCCCGTACAATGGTGGTGAAAAAAAAATCTACCACTGAGCGATTCTGATTTTGGGTGTTGTCTGACAGCACCATCATTTTATTTTGGCTATAACTTGTTAATTCCTAGACTATTTGCATAACGTTGTACATATTCTTTGTCAGCAAACCCTAAGGAACCCAAATATATATATTTAATAGAGCTAAAATGCTGCGTTCAAAATATGCAATTCCTTCTACCTCCTGTTTCGAAGATGTGCTGTCTGGGTACTGTAATGTTTTCAAACGTAAACCCATCTATTGTCATCTTCCTAATAAGAGTTTTTCAGGATTTAAAAACCCAACTCTGGGAAGGGTAGTGAATTTATCACTGTCCGTCCGAAAAAGTTAGTGCATGTGGCCTTACACGCGTGATAGTAGTAATTGTGTATCGCGCGACGCGTGTTTTGTGTTGCACGTGTTCGGCTTTATGCCTCTCCCTTCTCTCTATCCTTTAGTCCATCTGTCTTTAGTTACGCCGTGTATAAAATGGAATGAATGAAATATTAAAATTAGGTCATTGTTCAGCTTGGTATCTCAATGTTTTTGCAAGAAATACAGCACACGTTTCATTGAAGAACGCGGGTAATAATACAGTAGGCTTTTACTATCAACGTGAAAGCGTTACAATTTGCCGACGAAGTAGAAAACAAGGGGGATTTTCGAGTACATTCTTGGTGACAGCACTGTTATTTTACCATTACTCTTTTCTTTATTAGAATTTATTTGTTAGGCTTTATATTTACCTGATAATTTATATATGTGGATTAGAATATTTCACGACATATGGTATAATTTATGCACCCACTTTGTGTTTTCTTTATGCAAGTTTGTTGCTAATGATGTTTTTTTCTTAGAATAGATTAATATATCAACTCTGTTCTTAACCGTAGAGGGAAATCCTAGACCATAGCGTATAAATCTGTGACTCTTTGGGGCTATAACTTTTCTTCTAACGGGATCGTGGGCTCAACAGAGGGGGAAAGGATTACAACTATGGGCCTATTCTTTTAGTAATTCATTAACTTATGTGTATGTGTATTTATATGTGATTGATATTCAAATTTATGGTTGTGGTGAATTTTCTTATGATAAATAAAATTTACATAAACTTATTCAAGTGTGTCGGTCAGCTCGTCCCAAAATATCTATATTCCATTGTTATAGTTTTCACGTCTGTGCGTCTAACTGTCGTCACTTATGTGTGTGTGTGTGTATGTGAGTGGTATATATATTACTATATATATTCTAGTAGACTGTCTGACTAATCTAGATCTGTTGTAGAGATAGGCTGACCGAGAGAAGCTTCTCGAGTGTCAGGGACAGACTCTATTATTTTCCACCATCTCACTCGTGAAAAACATCTATTTCTTATATTATCTCCCACTGAGCTATCACCTGTTCTATTTCTATTCAGAAGGGACCAATCTATGTCTTAATTCCCCTATCACAAATCTACGACACAAACTCACAAACACATCGGTGAACTCATTTCCTGGGCTAATACCTTCCACCCATATTGTCTCCTCTGACAGGTTATCTGTAATCTTGATACAGAGATGACCCTGTGGAAGCGATTACATATATTACCTGTGTTTCCTTACAGTCCTCAGACGGATTTCTTAGACAGCCAATCTGACTTTCTTTCCATCGATCGTGCGCGACCACCATGCGTCAACAAAGATAGTCTCATTCAAAGGTGGCTAGACGACTTTTGTGATAAAAGTATTAACCGCTGACCTGTCTAATTAGCCTCGTATTATTACGATTCACCTGGCAAAGCGTAAACAAGTCTAGGGAGTGGTCAGAGCGACAATGTAAGAGCATAAAATATGCCAAATAATAGGAGGATAAGCGAGAAAAATGAAGAAATGAAGTGATACTGCTGGAGAGAACGACAGTTATGAAAAGTACACAACTGATTTCGTTACAACATACATCGTGCCAATTGGTAAAAGTGATGGGAAAAGTTGACATTCATCGTGTTAATTGGTAAAAGTGATGGGAACAGTTTACATACATCGTGGTAATTGGTAAAATTGATGGAAAAAGAGACAGAGGACGACAAAGAGAGAAGATATTGGAAAGTTTAACATCACTACAAAAAAAGCTCAATAAAAGAATTGATTAAATAATGATTATACCAGACATCAATAGCTCTTATTTTAGAAATTGCACCTTATTATTGCGTCGGATTGGCAGAGTGGTTAGAGCGCTGTTCTCTCGAGGCAAAGGTGCCGGGTTTGAATCACGGTACCAACACGCCCAAGTTTACACAACTGTAAATGGGTACCTAACTCTGCTCTTAGAGTTAGGGAAGGAAAAGACAGCGAAAAAGGGAACTGCTCATCCTTCCTCTCGATGCTGGACCTAGTATAGTGAAATCTCTAACACTTCACTCCCCTACTGCATCATCTGCTATGGTTACCTTTACCCTAATGTAGGCGACTGACCTTGTGTACAGACTGATAGGTGCACGCCTGAAAAACGAGGTAAAATTCTATTTATAACGAAATTGATACAGAGACAGTTTTGGAGAGATGTAATCACGCCGGTTGGCGTGACATTTAATCACGCCATTTGGCGTGACACTTGAGATGAAGGGAATGATGTAAAAGGTAATACGTGTGCGTGTGTAAAAGACAGTATGTGTGTACGAGGTAATGTCAGTGCGAGAGATAGAGAGAGGAAGCTTACGAGAAACAAGAAAATTTTGATGTAACATCTGTGCGTATGCGTGAAGACGGCGCTGGTGCGTGTTTGGTTAGCTGCAGACTACCGAAGTTTCTGACGCACATATGTGTGTAAATGCAGTAACGGAAAAGGTAGTACTATAGCAGATACTGAAGCAGGGGAGTGAAGTGTTAGAGACATCACTAAACCAGGTCTCATGTGAATAAGGCAGGGGTGACCACGACTCTTCCTCGATGACTACCTTCCCTAAGTCAAGAGCAGAAGGTAATATGTATGCGAGAGAAGGCTTTTATGGGGCATTCGTGCAGACGGCTGAAGTGCGTGAACGTTAGATGCAGCTGACCGACTTTGAACGCACGTATGTGTATAACGGAACATCCCAGACTAAAATGTAGAACTCCGCATGTATGACCTACTTCATATACGTTCAGTAATGCCACGTGTCATGTTGAGAAACTCAGGAATTCGTTGAGAGAAGCAGAAAGTGATGAAATGCGGTTTCTCGTATGTCACGAGTGCAGGAAGACCTCACAATTGTTTGCAGATCGTCTTGGGTCTGGGCATACAAAGTCGAAAACATTGTTTCCCAGACTTTTTTAGATTGTGACCATAAATACAGTTTTCTTTCAGGCAGGGTGTCTATAAGCTTGTTTTTTTTAATTTAGTACCCTCCTCCTGTCATAACTGGCTATTGGGACGATGCGCCTTGATGTGATATCCTTCAAGCTGCTGTTTTTTTCTTTAACCTGGTGCTCTTTTCGGCATGTACTTTTCTCGTCTGCTTCTGTAAGAGCTTCTTTTCACCCAATCTGAGGCGGTGCTGTAGGGAGCATCTCCACTTGTTGCGATCGGCTTCTCCTCCCAGGTTTACCGGATTTATGTCCAGTGCTTTCATGTCTCTCTTGCACACATTTTTGAAATTCAGTGGCGGTTGCCTGACTGTTCTTTTGACATCTTCGGGGATACGAACATCTTCCATGCTGCAAACATAGCAAAGCAAGCGTAATCTACGCTGTCTAAGCAGAGTATACATGATCCACAGTTGGGGATGGCTATGCTCGGGTGAAGTATGGTGTAAGTTATCCCACGGCACACCTAAGGTAGCCATTAGGTTGACTTAGGTCACTATGAAAAGTCGTAGTCCAACGAAGAAATAACACTGCTGCGACTGACCTAGCAAGCCGACAGTACAGTAGTTATTCTAACGCTGATAAGATTAAATTGTAGCATAACCAGACGAGCAGACTTCAACTACCCACTACCCTTCAGTGGAATTAGTGGAGCGGAAAAGTAAGTAAATAGGATGAAAGGAATACAAAAGACATGACAAGCCCTTGAACAGATCAAAAAGTCCTGGAAGATTTTGCATAAATTAGCTGACAGCCTGTACTTCTTAGGGAGCTGAGAGATTATGATAATGATGTCAATGGTAAAGAAGGAGAAAGAGAGAGAGAGAGAGAGAGAGAGAGAGAGAGCGGGGGGGGGGGGAAATAAAAATATAAATTTTAACAAGTCAGGTGACTTGTAAGGTCATTCAAATTGTAAAGCATCCTTATGTCAAAATAATAAGAAAAAAATACGAAATTTATGCTGCCAGTTTCAGGTCATAAACGTTGATTAAAAGAAAAGGCAGCGGTAGAATAAAAAAAATAAATTAAACAAATCATATATTTTTTTTAATCCTGGAAAGACGAGTCAGAATGTTTTTTTTAAAGATCTCACATTCGTTACCCGTTAGATCCATGTAAAGCAGCGTTTCTCAAACTTTTGGGTCCAGGACCCCTTTACGCTCCTAAAAATTATTAAGGACCCCAAATAGCTTTTGTTTATGTGTGTTATATCTATCGACGTTTACCGTATTAGAAATTAAAACTGACATTTTTAAATATTTATTTATTAGTTCATTTAAAAATAACAATTATAAATCCATTACATGTTACCAAACATAAATAAGATATTTGTTAATGAAAAATCACTATATTTTCAACAACAAAAAATTAGTGCAAGAGTGGCATTGTTTTACATTTTTGCAAATCTCTTTAATGTCTGGCATAATAGAAGATAACCGGATTTTCATATCTGCTGCATTCAATCTGTTGAGATATGATGTTTTGGATGAAGTATTATGAAGAAAATCTGGCCGCACACAGATACGTTGTTTTGGGTGAAGTATTATGAAAAAAAGAAATCAAGACAAGACTTGAGATGGCCTCAGCTGCCATGACAAGGTTGAATGTGATCTGGGAAAGTAACATCAGTTTTCCTGTGAAGATCAAATTATACAAATCACTTGTATTATCTATTCTCTTGTATGGGTGTGAGGGCTGGACACTCACTGCAGATACGGAGCGAAGGATTCAGTCTTTTGAGCATAAATGTTATAGAAGAATTTTGCGCATTTGCTATAAAGAGCACAAAACAAATGTCTATGTTAGAGAGAAGATAAACACCTATGCAGGCCACCAAGAACCACTTTTGTCAATAGTGAAACGTCGAAAGCTTGCCTGGTTTGGGCATGTAACTATTCATGACTCCCTTTCGAAAACGATCCTCCAGGGAACAGTCGAAGGTAAACGGAGAAGAGGAAGGCAAAGAAAATCCTGGGCTGATAACATCAAAGAATGGGCAGCACACGGTTTCTCCACACATGTACGCATTGCTGAGGATAGAGAGCAGTGGAGGACCCTGTCTGCTGATGCTTCCACCATGGTACCCCTACGACCCATGACGGGTTATGGGTTGAGATGATGATGATTATGAAAAAAATTCGGCCTCACACAGATATGTTGTTTTGGTTGAAGTATTATGAAGAAAATCTGGCCTCACACAGATATGTTGTTTTGGTTGAGTACTATGAAGAAAATCTGGCCTGACAAATATGTTGTTTTGGTTGAAGTTTATGAAGAAAACCTGGCAGCACACATATTATTTTGTTTTGGTTGAAGTATATGACGAAAATTTGGCGTATACAAATGTGTTGTTTTGGTTGAAGTATACTACTCTACAAAAGTTAAGGGCCGCCATTCAGTTTAGACAAGGTTTATAAAATTCTTCGTGAGCAGGGTCGATTTTCCAAATGTCCGGTAGCTTGAAATCTCTCAAGAAGTGTCTGAATGGTAGAGTTGGATACTGCTAAACGTCTTGCAACATGACGAACAGATTGACCATCCTGAATCCATGTCATGGCTCGACCACGGTCTACAGTGCTGAGACTTCTCCTTGGTGGCATGGCTAATGCAGTGATCATTTCGACCACTTGTCATACTGATTTATTGCATACCAACGGTGAACACTCTTTACCGAAGCAACAATGGCAATTTTCACGTGTGGGTTAAAGTGACCCAGATTTTGGACATTTAAAAAAAAATTATCCTAGTGCACACAGAAATGTATACACATTTCTCTGAGCTCAGTTTTAATGACATTTTCACTTGTCTTTACAGTTTGCCAATCAATTATATAAACCTTGTCTAAACTGAATGGCGGCCCTAAACTTTTGTCCAGTAGTATATATGAAGAAAATTTGGCCGCGCACAGATATGTTGTTTTGGTTAAAGTATATCAAGAAAATCTGGCCTGACGCAGATAGGTAGTAGGGTAAGGGAGGACTATTTTAATAGCCTTATCAGATATTAGTGGATATTGTTTTATGATACTACATCAAACATCAAAACTAGACAGGTTCTAGTTTCTTAAAGGTTAGTTGCAGCGTGGAATCTGAAACCATATCAATAAAATGTTCATACTTTGTTACATTAAAATCCATTGGTCTATCTTGTACTTTGAATGAGAATGAGAGTGAACAAGACAAATAACGTCTTAGATAATTATGAAAATAAGTTTAACCTCGCGAACCCCTGACAAAGGTTCGGGGACCCGCAGGGGTCCGCATACCACACTTTGAGAACCGCTGCTTTAAAGCATAGGCCTTAACAAACACATGCTAAAGCCTTCTCTCCTTTCCCGTCCGTTCTAGGTTTCTTTATGTATTCCTTAACTTTTTCATGTCTATCTCCATGTCACTTCTCCATGTGTGTTTAGTGCTCCCTCTAAATGACTTACCCTGGGGATTACACAGCCTCGCAATCCTATGTGCTAGTTTCCTCAATGCGTGTCCTATCCAATCCAACACCAGCTTTTTTGTTCTCGTCATATCTGTGGTCTACTGACATTTGAATGAAAATGATATATTAAGGAAATTATGAAAGGAAATGGACAGACGAAGACAACGCTATAAATGAGAACACACCACTAAGACATATATGGAAGCCTTTCTATCAAAGTGAACCATCAAAGCAAACGAAAGAATATGTTGAAGATCCAGACGGGAAATCTTTGATGCGGAAACTGAAAATGATCTGATCAAATTACTATTTTACAACTTTTGATTATCTAGAACTTGTTATAAAAAGTATTGATTATTGAGAGGTTTTCCAAATTACCTGACATCAAACATTGATTACTGATGAGTTTGCAAACTTAATGTACACTAAGTAATGAATACCAAGAAGCTTGCTAACTTATCATTCAACACTTACTGATTACTGAGAAATGTTGCCAATGTACTATACAGCTAATGTTAATTTCTTAGATATTCACAAATTGCTATTAAATGAAAGTTGATAATTGAAGTGTCTGCCAAATTTCCGTTAAACAAACACTGATTACTGAGACGTTTCCTACAAAGCCAGTCAACAAATGTTTATTACTGAGAAGTTTTCTAGTAAATTATTAAACAAATTGTGTCTCTTGAGATGTTTCCGACAAAGAAACTAGTCAACTAACTATGATTACTGAAAAGCTGCCAAAAAAAAACAAAAAAAATCAAACAGTCAACTAATTGTGATTACTGAGAAGTTTACGAAACGAAAAAAAAAAACCAAAAAACCCAACAAGCATCGATTACTAAGAAGTTTGACAACTTACCATTCAAGCAATGTGGGCTGTTGAACAGACTCCAGCAATCATCTATTTTAACTGGAGGTTTCCTGGCCCGCTGTTCAAAGTGTTCTATCGTGTCTCTGCAGTACGTCCACAAACCGCAGCTAATATGTCCTTCCATATAGCCGTCATGTCGATAGGCAGGCTTCGTATGTATCTGTTACATAGAAGTTATCAGTATTTTGTTAGATCGACAGTTTTTTACCGAGAGCTCTAGTTGTTGTACAGGTGGTTAGATCGACAGTTTTTCCTGAGAACTCTAGCTGTTGTAGCAGGTTGTTAGATATTCAGTTTTTTACTGAGAGTTATAGTTGTGGTAGTAGAGTTTTACAGAATTAAGTATTGTTAACACCGTTATAAAAGTGACAGATCCTCATGCACCAAATCATTGACTATGGAAGTAAGGAGAGTTCTTCGGTGTTGTATAGAACAATCCTGTCGCATTGACAGCATTAATAAACCGTACGTAAATACGCGAGAAATTCTCTGGAGTCCATAGAGATGTGTTATGGAAGAATGTTGCGAACAGTATCGACAGCTAAAAAAAGGATTGGGGATTCCTGGACGAGGCAAGCGTACAAAGGAAGCTTATTAGTCTTATTACAAGGAAGCAACGCACTTTCTTTTGGCATGTTATCAAGAGGTTATAGCTGGAATGCATTGTAATACAAGGAAGGATTGAAAGAAAGAGAGATGATGGACAATTTAACATCGTGGCATTACAAGAAGTCAAAAACATAGTTGATAGGCAGCAATGAGAATAGAAAGTTGCAGAAAGACAAATAATCTTCGCAAGCTAGGAAGTCACGTGAAAAAGGAGAAGATACTGTAATTAAGATACCTTGATCTTCCCACTAACCCATGCATGTTCTACATTATAAAAGACTTATTATTAACTGGAGCATATACGCTGTAGTGCCAGCTTTGTGCAAGCATCCACTTTTCAAATTGTTACTCATAAAATCATTTCGGAGAAACATCTCAGAATTAACAGAACAGAAGAGCATAAAAAACGTTTCAGAAAATGGAAAGTATCAAGTTTTGTCAAGGCAGGTAAGGAAGAGTTCTTTACTGTTATATACAAGCGATCATGTCATATTTAAGCGTATCATGGACAATTAAGAAACAAGACAAAATACCTAGTGAAGCAAGAGAAAACAAGCAGGAGGGCTATCACCTCAGGGGCGCATTCCTATAGTCAGTTATGACTGAAGAGGCTACTATCGACTATCGAGATATATATATATATATATATATATATATATATATATATACTTATATATACTTATATATACTTATATATACTTATATATATATATATATATATATATATATACATACATACATACATACATACATACATACATACATACATACATACATACATACATACATACATACATACATACATACATACATACATACATACATACATACATACATACATACATACATACATACATACATACATACATACATACATACATACATACATACATACATACATACATACATACATACATACATACATACATACATACATACATACATACATACATACATACATACATACATACATACATACATACATACATACATACATACATACATACATACATACATACATACATACATACATACATACATACATACATACATACATACATACATACATATATATATATATATATATATATATATATATATATATATATATATATATATATATATATATATATATATATACATACATACATACATACATACATACATACATAGATATATATATATATATATATATATATATATATATATATATATATATATATATATATATATATATATATACATACATACATACATACATACATACATACATATATATATATATATATATATATATATATATATATATATATATACATACATACATATATATATATATATACTGCGCCTGTACACAATTGTACGTAATGACCTGATTGGATTGTAAGACCAGCGCAGGCCTTCACAATAACAGATTAATGGGAGGTAGGGATCTTGGTTCAGTTTTGCTTTGTTGTTGATTTTAGGATCTTACACAAACCGCTGCATTTTGATGTGTGCATGGTATACCCGGTTCAACCCCATATTGTTTATAATTTGGGTATATAGTGTTCCTTTTTCCATATAGTACCTTACATTTGTTGTTTTTCCAAACTGTGAATTCTCTGGCGTTTGGTGTGGCGTTTTCTAAGATCTGTTAGTGTATCTCTTCCCTGTTTTTGAGTATATCTCCCTTTATCTTGTTGAGCCTTGTGATATTTGGGCTCTGATTTATTGTATGCCACCTTCTTATTTATTGCCCTTGATATTTATATTTGCATACCTGTCAACCTCCTGAGACAAAAATCTGTACGCCGGACCAAAAAAATCCTTACAAACACCCAAAAATCCTTACGCAAAAAATATATTAATAAATTATATGCAATACAGTGTTAAAATGAGAAATGACATATACAAATCTATTAGCATTTGAATTATTGTGATATAAAACATGCTAATAGTCTCAAACTGTTCTTTACATATAAAAAACTAAGTGATCATGATGTACACTGTTCTTTCGATGTACAGTGTTTTGTATTATAATCAACACATGCACTTTTAGCACTTTGCAGAATTGCATTTGTGGGCTTAAAGTCTGCACAGCATGCATCAATGTTAATCTTACACTGTAAAATAGAAGTGAGTGTGTCCGCATTCATGGACCTCCTGCAAATAAAACTTCAGCCCTTATAATGCCACCCTCTTCTTCCTTTGGCTGAGCAAAAAAGGTCTTAATAGATGCTCCCTTCTGCATTGCAAACATTTGTTCATGCAATTTCGATTTAAAATGTACTTTCATATCACATAATCCTGAAGCTACTACTTTAATATCTTTGCTGCATAATCTACAAAAAGCATGGGTTGATCCTAACTTGGATGCATCTACAATGCCAGGGAAGAGTTTAACCCATTCGACCTGAAACTTACCATGACCTGCAAGCTTTTGTTTCTTTGAATTAGGCTCAGCCATCATTCAGTGGATGAAATATTTCAACTAATAATATTTGTAGACGAAGAGAATGAATAAAAAATACAACGAACAAAGCAAACAGCTAACAGCAAAAAATAAATAAATAAATAAATAAATAAAAATAAACAAAAGTAGGAACAGAATATCAAATCTAGGAAGAAAAAACGTACTACCAAAAATTTACAAAATTATTATTTACAAGTTGGTAGCCTAGACCAGCGATAACAGATTGCCACTTTATTAAAAAATAAAGCAGCTAATCTGAAGCGCTGGAATAAAGTAGGCCTACTCAACGCAAACAAACTTTTTTTTCCTAGTTATGTAGGGCCTACACAAAATATTATGACACTTTATCGGAAATATATTGAAGGGCAAGATATCAAATCTAGGAAGAAAAAACGTACCACCAAAAATTTACAAAATTATTATTTACGAGTTGGTAGCCTAGACCTGTGATAACACATTGCCACTTTATTAAAAAAATAAAGCAGCGAACCTCGAGAACTGGCATAAAGTCGGCCTTCTCAATGCAAACAAACTTTTTTTCTAGTTATTCTACACAGAACATTATGACAATTTATCGGAAATACATTGAGGGGCAAGATGTAGGCCTAACTGAAAAGATTAAGGCAGCGATTAAATTGCAACAAAGCAAAACAACAGCAATATTTAACAAGTTATAAGTACCGGTACTTAGCTTTTTTAAACAAAATGGCGTCGAAATGTGGTGGCAAGCAAGCGTCGTCGTTGATAACAGGTAACTTTAAAAATACATCATGTCACGCTGAAAACCGAAAGCGTTTGAGGCCGAATTCAAGGTGTTTGCCGAATTCTTGGGTATAAAAGGATTTGATTGGTTGCTGGGAGAGACCCCAGTTTAAAAACGAACGCCGAGATTTCCGGAATAAAAAATAAAAAAAAATTGGTTTAAAAAAAAACCTGGGCTAGAAAATATTTTCTGATTTAAAATTTAAAAAAACTTGGGTTGAAAAATATTTTTAGAATTTAAAAAAAAAAAAAAAAAAAAAAAATTTTTTTTTTTTTTTTTTGGGGAGGGGGAGAAAAATCCGTACAACGAGTCTGTACGGCCGTACACTGCTAAAAGTATCAAAAATCCGTACATTGTACGAAAAATTCGTACAAGTTGACAGGTATGTATTTGTATTTATATTTGGAATACTCTGCTTTGTAATGTTTTGAAATTTATCTTACTCTTGTAGTGAATATCTGTGGTGAATATTTTATTTAAGTATTTTGTTTTCCTTTAAACTTTCTCCTTTGCTCTGTACTTATATATTAAATTTTTGTTTTGGTAATATAAAATTTTATTATGTTTTGTAGTTACCTGGGTAGATCAACTTTTAGCACATTTTCTAGTGATAGTGAGTGTTGCGCTTTCAAATATTCTTTAAGTGGTTTTCTTGGCTGTTCATTTTTCTTGCATGTTAGCACATAATGAGCTATGGTATTTCTCTCAAGACATGCTTCACAGTGGGGTTCCTCTATCATAAAATATTATATTCCTAGTTGTAGTCTAATAAGCTTTTTATTGCATGGAATTTTTGGTTCTATTTTTGCATTAATTATAGTTTGTTGCTGTTCTATTTCTTCCAGGCACTTCCACCCTATTGAGTATCTGGTTGGGTGTAGTGAGGTGTCCCAAACCGGTGGGCGATCTATTCCTAGTTGTAGTATAATAAGCTTTTTATTGCATGGAATGTTTGGTTCTCTATTTATCAGACATGTTCATGTTGTATCTTTCAGCAGCTTATAAGAATGTCTAGCTTTCTGGCTTTGTTTCCAATCTTCTGTCCATTCCGTTGCTATTAGACTTTGTATTATTATTTTGATCTCTGTTGAGCCCAAACCTGTGTTTATGTGGTTAAGGTTGCTTCTTCCTGTTTTAGCTTCCTTGTCTGCTACCTCGTGTCCTTCTATTCCCACATGTGAAGGTATCCATGCTATTAGTACTGTGCAGCCTCTGATATTTAGGTGTGTGCTAAGTTGAAATATTTCTTCTGCTGTGTCTTGTGGGCTAAATTGCTGTGCATTACTTAGTGCTTGTTTTGCTGATAGAGAGTCAGTTAAGATCGTTAGCTTATTGGGGGGCTTGTCAGTAGTTATTTCCAGTGCTGTTGCTATTGCAACCATTTCTGCTGTGAAAATAGATGTATTTTCAGTAATACTATAATTTTTCGTTAGCCTCCATGCTGGAATATGTATTCGTATACCTAGTTCTTCATTTTCTACTTTAGATCCATGTCACGAAGTGGATTTAAGTATAGAGTTTTTCTGAGTATATAGACAAGACCCCAGTATGAGAAAGTCTGAGAAGATAGATTTAGATGAGAATGACAGTGAATGTGGAAAGATGAGACTTATAGCTACAAGGGTGAGAACCGAGATTGACTCTCCCTCGCCACTTCGGACTTTGTTAATTGCTAAAGACTCACCACCTCTGACTACCATAAAGGAGATAAGGTTTCACTAAAGTTCCACAGACACGACTATACAGACAAGCATATAAGTAGAGTATAGTTATAGAAAAACTGATTCAGTGAAATTTAATAGTTTATTAAACAACAACATCAATCCACAGTAAAAATAATAATAGTGCGAGTTCGCACCGCCTGGAAAAAGGACAATTTCAAATGAAAGATGAATAAAAAGAATAAATTCCCATACACTCTTTCACTCTTGCATACAATAATAGTAATACCAACTAACTAAAAATAACCCTATCTATTCCGGGTGGGGGGTCTCTAAGTAGAGCCACCACTCCCGACTACACTAATGTTACTAACTGACACTGTCCTGCTGACTATGCCTCAACTAACAGTCTACACAGCTTCAAAGCGCTTTAGGCGATGAAAACGCCACTAACTAACACCACTGGACTGCTACACTAGTAGACTTTTATTACAGCACTAGCTCAGAGGCTGTCTTCAAGTATACTATCTGACCCTACTGGTCCCAGCTATTTTTCTCTCCCTCTCTCTCTCTCCCGCCGTCTTGATTCAGTGACTCTCTGACGAAACTGTCAGCTTCTGAGGATCTGATGAGTTGCTGTTTGGAAAAGTATGATTTCCCTATCTCTTTTCCGTTATACTGATACAAAGGTCTGGTTCACTACCGCGATATGTGGTGGCCGAAGGAGGTATATTGATTCAAGACTTTATTATGGTCTTCTGATAAGCACTAGGCAACGCACCTATTTGATGTGCTTTAGCGAGCTATGCGCTCCTGATTTTAGAACCCGTTCCCGCTGAAGAATGTGCTTCACTGCATGGGAACGTCTCTTTTATTTCGCTTCTGGCGATATCTCGAGCTCTCGGCTCCTTAGATGCCAAATTACCGTTGGTAAATTGTAGGGCAGGTTACACCCTCCCAATGTGCCGTGAAAATGCTGTAAAATAAAGAAATAACAACGAATGTACAACAAATTCAAATATTCTCAACTCTAACACTTAACATCTTACGTTAATACCTCTCTCCTGCACAAGCTACGCACAGCGATAAACAAATATTCCTGCCAAAGGTCAAACTACCATACACTTCCCACCTCTTCTCTCTACCCCGCTTAATATCTGTCTGGTATGGGAACTCCCAGACACAGGTGTCACGAGAGGGTAGATGTTATTGAAATTAATAAAATATCCTGGACAAAAAGTTGTATCAGGTGATACCAGGATAGTGCCAGATAAGAGACTGGGCTTATAAGAAATACCCTCTTTTCTGAAAAGAATAAGGGTGTATCGACATCAAAGGTAGGATCAAGCTGTATAAGTTTCTAGGTATGATGATATTATATGTTCCTAGATTCCTATGGGCTCCCTCTCAAGATCCTCCTATGATTATATTATTATTATTAATGTTGACTCTGCTAGGGATATTAACTAAATTATCTACCAACAAGAACTTGAACTCAACTTAAATAATTAAGTAAGTCTGCTGGTAAATATTTACAATTTATTTTTACAGTTCTTATTTTCTTCTTGAAAATCTTTAACGAAAAACAAACTTCAATTACAAAATAAAATAAATATGCACTTGAAAATTGTTCAACAAAATTTTTCAAAGGTCTCTGAATTCGTAGGAGGTTATCACTGGATTGACATCACTCTTGTAGAATATCTAGGCTATATCTTTATATTACTGTTCTTTCACTGTCCTTTTATTTTAAGTTATCACTGGCTATAACTATGCCCCAACATGGGTCATCATTTGATTACTGTCTATAATCTTGGAGTGACTGGCATACTCTTGTTTTTCACTCCTCTGTAGAATGAAGCTGGTTCCCCTTTGGTCCTGGGAGTACAGTTAATGATCTTCCTCCAGGCATTAGGTACTAGCTGATTGGCCCTTTGAACTCAGAAGGCACTTGCATCAGGAGTTCCCTCAGTAGTGGATGACTTTATTATGTGTAGTTGGGTTTACAGGATATAACCTGAAACGAATTAGAGGTAATCCCTATATTTTCCATCACTATCCCACGATCACAAAGGCTGGGGATGACAGACAGTTTCAGACAGTGTGCTAGCAGATGCACAGGACATATTATAGAAGCAACAACCAAATCCAGTTCACCGTAACTACAATTTCCCTCTAAATCCTTAGTTAGAGCCAGTTGTCCATGATTAGCCTCCATCCAATGATTAAGTCTTGTATAAAATACTACGTAATAGCTTAAACAATCTAGTAAAACAATCGCTTTCATTCTTCCTTACGTTTCTGGTGTGTGTGTGTGTCCATTCCATCAAGAAATAATTCTTTAAATGCTTTCCTAAACCTACAGACACACTGTTACCACCATTCTCAATTATTTGAATATACATCTTGGCAGTGTTTTGCCTCTAGAAATTTCACAATGGTTCTAACACATCTACACACTTCCCAACGCACAAGTGAATTAATCAATAGAAATCCATGTATATATATATATATATATATATATATATATATATATATATATATATATATATATATATATATATATATATATATATATATATATATATATATATATATATTATATATATTTTTTTTTTTCTTGCCCTCAGGCACATACAGTCGAGCTGTTAATGGTTGTAATGGTCTGCTTTCAGTTACAAAAGGCAAAGGCACTATTCACTAACACTTTTTGCGCTCGCTGTAATTTTCAAAATATGACTGGCCTATTTCCGTTTAGAAAACACGCTATATATAGTCCAAGGTCGGACGCCCGAGGGGGTTTCCTGCTCAGTAGTATTTTGCTTTCCAAAAATGTATGTAAGATCTGTCTATGTGTACAAATCAGGAAAACTAAGATTTTATTTATCTACATTATTCCTGGAGCGATTTTCTTCATCTAAACCTCAAAACACGCCCTGTATTATTCTACATCTTCCTAGCTAATAGTCTTTTACTTTCCTAAGTGCATTTTATTCTATGCGTACTCTAAACAGCAAAATAATGGACTAACCTGAGGCTTCGATGCATTCAACCAGAGATTTTTCTTTTAATATACTACTGGTTGTAAACGTCTCTGCACAGACGTGTAGAGCAACATCTTCAATATCGTATTGGTGACCTCTTCCATGTGGTACTTCTTTCCTAAGTCTGTAATTGTCATCCTCCACTCATTTGCACAGATTAGTCCTGGCCATTTTGACTGTACAATCCTTTAGTAAACATGGCATAAAGGTACCCTCTGATTGGTCCGTGTATCAAGCAGTTCTTACAAAGTATGGCGCGCGGTTTGGTTAGAATTACTCAGAAGGACGTGTTGTGAAACAGACCACTTCACGACAACAGGCTGACCTAATCTATTACGCTAGTCTAGCCTCAGGCGGCAAAACAATTAATTCACTGAGGGAAATTTCCTGTACTCAATAGTTCCCCGGCCCACTTATGAGAGTCTGACCCAGGAAGGTTTTATCAATTAACACCATCATACTCGTATATATGTGTCGACCGAAAGGTGCAGATATCACAGCTACGGCGTAAACAGACACAACGCAACCACCGTCCTTTTCAGGGCGAACGAGGAAGAAGAAGGAAGAAGAATACTCGTATATATAGGAATTTTAAACCCCATCTCACCCTTTTGCTTCTGACTACAAGAGGTTATTAATTAAACACAAGGAGAAAATACACAAATTCCCACACCCTCTCAGTAATGTTAATTTCACCCCTTCCATCTAACTACATTACCGAATTAATACCCAATTAAATAAAGTACACACGTAATTAAAATACACAAATACGCTCGCGTATATATATATATATATATACGAGGGTCGGTCAAAAAGTAATGCCTCGTAATTTTTAATTTCATTCAGTAGGCAAGAAAACAGATAAAATTTACATTGAAATGTAGCCCCAAGTCTGAACTTCAAAAATTTATTTCTCAATGTAGTCTCCGTTATTTGTTACAGTTTTTGTCCATCTTCTCACAAGGGCATGTATCCCCGCAAGGTAAAAATTTGTGTCCTTTTTCCTAAACCACTGGCGTACGTCGCGTTTAAGGGTCTCGGTGTCCTCAAAGTGATGTCCGCGAAGATCTTGTTTCAGTGGTCCAAACAGATGGAAGTCAGAAGGTGCAAGATCGGGACTGTAAGGGGGATGTGGTAATAATGTCCAGCCAAATTCTGCAATCGCATCAATGGTGCGTTTAGCGGATTGTGGCGTGGCATTATCGTGCAACAGTAGTGCAGTTCTCTGATCTTTTAATGGGTAAAGTCGCCGAAGACGACCTCTAAGCTTCTGAAAGTTTCAATGTAATGGTCTGCATTCACCGTCTTTTCCTGTTCCAAGAAGTCGAGAAGAATCACACCCTTCTCATCCCAAAACACGAATTATGCCATCAACTCGATGAATGTTGTGTGGAGTCACTGCGGTAGACGGATGGCCAGTCCGCTTTGCGTTAGCCATTGAGGATTGACCTGCTTTAGCTTCATCACAACGATGGACCCAACATTGGACAGTGCTAACATCCACTGTTGAATCTCCATAAACATTCTTCAAACGTTTGTGGATGCGAATTGGGGTCTCGCCTTCAGCATTGAGGAATTCTATGACATAACGTTGTTTTAACCGAACGTCTTTGGCAGCCATTTTTAAACTGTTACAGTGGTGCTACCTGTTACTGAAACAGGTTGGTAATGCTATACAGTGCAGTAGAGTGTTTGAGGAATCCTGCTAAATTTACAAATTGCACACCGATGCAGTATTTACATACATAAAAAATAGGAGGCATTACTTTTTGACCTTCCCTATATATATTACACATTATCATAATCGCATTGTGATTTTCACAACTACTACTACATACTACAGAGCACCCGTGCATCTAAACGCTTATCCTCACAAAGTTATTATATGCAAAGCCTTTACACAACTCATAGATACTGCTAGCTTATCATAGAAAAAAATTATATGCACAACTTATATTTTTATTATTTCTATCAGATAGCAATTGATGGCACTTCTGTCTAATAAATTAAATTTAACTCCTTGACGAAACTTACTTTAACGTGCTAAGATCTTATATAAACTATCTACTCGCTAAATTAAGATTTACACATAACCAATTACCGAATATCTCACGCGTAATACCCACTGACTCGCTGAGCAAACGATAGGCGTAGATTTCACGGCAAGAAATTTCTGAAGACAAACAGAGCGCTAAAGACTTAGACGCGGTTATTTATCATAGAAAAAAAAACTGATGCAAGACCCCTGCAATGAGTCATCGCGTGGCTTGGCTTAGGGGCCGCTCTTGGACCAATAATAATTTAAACTAACTATGACTCATGTTTATCAAGCCAATCGCGAAGCAATGTTTGCTCCCGCGCGAAAATAATTCCATAACGTTCGATCATACTACCACCGTGCACGTACATGAATAAATACGTTGGATACAGCGCTGACCTGGGTCGTTCTCTTGCCCCATCCCCACGATTAACCCGAATGGATGTTTCTAACGTCGGAAAATTTTACCCAGCTTAATAAAAACTACGCGCTTAACTCCCACTGAAATAAAAATGGACGCAATTATTTTACAAAGAAAAGAAGACTGGTGCGGAAATTAAAGTTAAACTCCACAGTAATTCCTCATAAAAACGCAAATTATTACTTAGAGAAAAAGAGTAAACTCAGATAATTACAGGGAGAAGAAGAATGGGGCCCGTTGAAAAATAAAATCACAGTAAATCCTTACAATCCATCAGTATATACTTTTAAGCTACCCTTAGTTATTCGATCTATGTATTCCTTGACTATGTTTTTTTATACAGCTTTTTTCTACTTTTTTATTGATTATTTCTGCTAAATGCAGGTCGATATCTTGTTTCTTGAGCTCCCATGGTGGTATCACTGGTGTGTATTTGCTACTGTAGTTTATAGCATTAACTATAGTTTGTTGCTGTTCTTTTTCTTCCAGGCACTTCCACTCTATTGAGTATCTGGTTGGGTCTAGTGGGATGTCCCATACCGTTGGGCGATCCATTCCTGGATGTAGTCTAATAAGCTTTTTATTGCATGGAATTTTTGGTTCTCTATTTATCTGACATGTTCGTGTTGGATCTTTCATCAGTTTATAAGCATGTCTAACTTTCTGGCTTTGTTTTCAATCTTCTGTCCATTCCGTTGCTATTAGACTTTACACCTCTGACACTATACAGAGAGTAAAGGAGGGTGCCTTTTTCACATTATCCCCAGCATCTAGTGGGCAGCCCCTAGCCGACGGTAGCACAATTCTCTGTGTGGAAATAAACTTCGTATAGGAAAGTTTCTCCAACCCCATTCCACGAGATATATCATTCACACATAGCCAAATCATCTCTGACAGACAATCTAACAATCCCTCACATATAATCTAAACTATTACTCACAGACAGTCAAACCATCACTCACTGACTGTCAAACCATCACTCACAAAAATGTAATCATCATTCACATACGATCTAAACATCACCCACCGACAGTAAAACCATCACACACAGACAGTCAAACCGCCACTCAGAGCCAACCTAAGCATCTCACACATACAGTCTAACCATCACTTACAGACAGTCAAACCATATCTCTCAGACAGTCATCCCATTGCTAATAGTCAGTCAAAACATCTCTCGCAAAAAATTCAAACCATCATTCAAAGACAGGCAAACAATGACTCACAGATATTCCACCTATCACTTTCATACAGTTAAACTATCATTCACAAACATTCACTCACAATCTAATAATCTCTAACAGATAATCTAACGATCTCTCACAGACAGTCAAATCGTCTCGCACAAAAAAATCAAATCATCATTCAACAACAGTAGAACCATCACTCCCAGAAGTCCTACCATCAATCCCAGAAGTCAAATCATCACTCATATACAGTCAAACCATTCCCTCGCCATCAGTCAAACCATCACTCAGAGACTGTTAATTCTTCACTCACAGGCAGTCAAAAGATCACTCACAGAAGATAAACCATCACGCACAGACAGTTAATCTATCACTCACAGGCAGTCAAATCATCACTCACCAACAGGTAAACCATCACGTACAGACAGTTAATCTATCACTCACAGACAGTCAAACCATCACTCACCAACAGTTAAACCATTAGGCACAGACAGTTAATCTATCACTCACAGACAGTCAAACATCACTCAAACAGTTAAACCATCACGCACAGATAGTTAATCTATCACTCACAGACAGTCAAACCAGCACTCACAGACAGTTAACCCATCACTCTCAGACATTCCAACAATCACTAACAGACAGTCAAGCCATCACTCACAGACATTCCAACCATGACTCACAGACATTCCAACCACCACTCACAGACATTCCAACCATTACTCACATATATTCCAACCATCACTCACAGACATTCCAACCATCACTCACATACATTCCAACAATCACTCACAGACATTCCAACCATTACTCACAGACATTCCAACCATCACTCACAGACATTTCAACCATCACTCATACATTCCAACAATCACTCACAGACATTCCTACCATCCCTCACAGACACTCCAACCATCACACACATATTTTGCAACCATCACTCTCAGACATTCCAACCTTCACTCACAGACATTCCAACCATCCCTCACAGACATTCCAACCATCACTTACAGACAAGCAAACCTACCTCTCTATATGTCCAGTATGGAGAGAAGAAACCTATTATGAAAATGACAAGACCAATCGCCAGAAGCACAAAAGCGACCTTGACTGTCACAAGCACAACCGCCATGGTGGTGAGCTCTGAAAAAGAATGAATTGAACAACGGGTTAAATTTTCAACAGAAGATTAAAACTGCTTCATCATCATCAACGCTATTGTCACGGTGCATTTTCGCCGTGCAGTTAGTAGGCTCTTTCGTAAGACGAGCAAGTCGTTCGGTACACTATACGGAAGTTTCCGAAGGAAGGACGGAAGCGTATGAGCGATTGTGGTCATGTGACCAGCTCAAATTATGGCGCTAATGGCATTTTAGCGTCACTCGAGTTTCTTCTGCCGCCTTGAACGGACGTCCTTTACCAGCCTGTGTGCTGTTCATCATTGGCCGTATCAGCGAGACAGCGTTTGCCGTTAGTTTTTGGGTCCTGGTGTGTTATGTGCTAGAGAGGTAGAATTTTCTCTGGGTTGTCAGTTTTCGCAAGCTGATTTACTTTTTGTAAGTACGATTTGTACTATGGACATGGTCATTTTGAAGTAGTTATACTCCAGCCACTAGAGTGAGTGGTGGTCACGGTAACTTATTTGTTGTATACCGATTCGCGGTGGTAGCGCTTGTATTTATGTATTTCATTATGGCGAATTGTGGCCAATTTGTTATGTCCTTAATAAAAAGATATTAGCTGTTTAGAAGCCTTATTTTCATGTGTCAGCCATTGTTCGTGTGGTTCCCTAGTGTGCACGAAGCAGTGTAGTGAACGAGAGTTGTAACTAGGTCACAGGATAGCTTGATGTTTTTTTGTCGGCTAAAAATAGTTATACGGTGATAAGATTGTGCCGTTTTAACAGGTTGTAATAGTGCAGTTTTCTTTGGGTATAATTCTCATTTCTAATTGTTCTACTGTCAGGAATATTAAAGCAGTTGTCTATGAAGTAAAGTTACTAGTTCAACGGGGCGTGGAGACGACTCTGGTTGTCGCGCTTCCGCAGTGATACTTTGTAACTTTGATTGTTACCTTAGAGGTGTTAGGTTCTTTTGTTGGGTGCCATCCTAAACTTTCACGGTTACCTAGGACAATTAGTTTCTTAGGGCAAATTGGCGCACGCAGACTGCTGTTTCCCGCCAGGCCGAGGCGACTACGATATTGTGCAAACTGTGGGGCGACTGTCTGGAGTGCCAGTATACCTGAACCAAAGTGCGTCTTACTTTGCGCATAGGAGTGGGCTGCCAGCGAAACATGCCCACGAGATTACCTGCTACGACCTGCCTGCTGATATCCTGCCTGCTGATATCCTGCCTGCTGATATCCTGCCTACTGGTATTCTGCCAGCGGATATCCTGCATAGGGATATCCTGTATTACTGATCTGCAACACGACCTGTCTGCCTGGGAGCTTGTGTTACCGAGCTGCAACTCTGTCCAGCAGTGTTTCTACGTTGGACTGTCATATGCTTTGACAAGCTGCTATTCGATGTGTCCTGCTCTCCAGTGCAACTAGGAAGCCTGATCCTGCCTGCTGGGGCTTGAGAAGTCTGATTGCAAAGTGCGGTATCCTACGCAGTGCCGAAGGACTGTTTGATTATTTGACACTCAGACGCTGGTGCTTGATCATCTGGACTGTGCTACCTGTTATGGTGGAAGTATTTACCCGTGCAGTGGTGTTTCCTCCGGGTGTGGATTGTGCTACGTCACACGTCGTGACGGCACTTGATTAAACTTTGATGTACGGTGTGAGTTATTTTGGTCGGGGTCTTCATTGTGTATCATCTGCTGCTGAGGAGCTACGTTGGAGCTGC
The DNA here is from genome assembly GCA_024509875.1 of Oreohelix idahoensis. Taxonomy (NCBI): domain Eukaryota; kingdom Metazoa; phylum Mollusca; class Gastropoda; order Stylommatophora; family Oreohelicidae; genus Oreohelix; species Oreohelix idahoensis. Next base: position 780,089 of record JAMPIV010000347.1, read on the forward strand.
ATCGGTGTTGCCAGCGCTGGATAATCAGATTGGTTTATTGGTTAATTATAGTTTATATTGTAGATTGTTATATTTTGTAGATTTTGTACTGTATACGTTCTTCAGTCCTCGTTGTTCTAACTGTCACATTCCTAATTCTTCATATTCTGTTCTTGTAGGGTAGTGAGTCATTTATTTATTTGTGTCTGATCCTTTATCATCCAGTATTAGTTGTCTTCTAGTGTCCATTGTCTGACGACATCTTCTAGGGAAGACTTTTGATGTATCTATTTCCTTGATTTTGTTTAATACTAATGGGTATATAGGGCTAGTACTATAAATATTTACTATCTGTGCTCATATTTTGGGTATTTAGATTACTTAATATATACATAGTTTATAAGTTAGTATTGGTTGTTTTATTGTTCTTTAATGTTTGTTCAGATTGATTGAGTTGGTTGCAAGTTAATGCTCAAGCCCTCAGCATTTCATTTGTGTAGCTGTCGTTCTGCCCTCTGTGTATTATTATTATATTAATGTTGCTGAAGGGAAGACGGGTGGCGAGTTTGTCTTTCTTTTTTCCTTGGGAAAGAGATTGGATTAGACTGTTTTCTTTCGTTAGTTGTGCTGGTGGAGGTTTGTGTATATAGTGTTGTGTATATTGAGTGTTTCATTGCGACTTGTTTAATTGGTGTATCCTGGGAGTTAATGCACTGATCTGCATTCAGATCAATACCCTTTATTTTTCACTGCTTGGAGAGTACCTGGTGGTTACGTAATTATATTGTGAGATAGTAGGTTTAGTATAAAGACCATAGTACGATATTGGTACAGTGAATCAGGAGTGTAGTGGTGATTTGTTATTCAGGTACGAGGTACCTTGAACATACACTAAGTATCTAGGTCGACTGATCTTAGTAAGTACGGTAAGCAAACACAAGCCAAGAGGCGAAGTGTTCTAATTGTAAAGAGATATAGCGTAGTTATTTTGAGCGTATAACTGAGTAGACGTATATAGATATACATTGAGGGTGTACATCATGGAGTTTTCACAGTTCGTTTAGATGAGAAAGGAATGTGGTTACACGGGAAAGGAATTTATAGATTTTGCTAAGGCAGAATACCACTCAAAGGAGAACCAGGATGCATTAAGAGTTTTGCGTGCCGAGGAGCGGAAAAGCTATAAGGAGATAGATGAAAGAGAGAAAGGGTTACAAGAGAAGAAGAAGAAAGAGGACAAAGAGTTACAAGGGAACGAGATGAAAGAAGAGAGAGAAGTAGAATTAGAGAAGGAGATAATCAGATTTGCATAAGAAGAGAAGAAACTGCAGACACAGATAGAACTAAAAAAGATTGCAACTAGGTGCGAGTGGTCAGAACTCGACTCCGAGAGAGTCCCATCGTCTCTTTAGCCGAGTTTTAACGACAAAGTGGACAGTATGGACGTCTTTCTCGAAAGGTTCGAAAATGTTTGCCTGTTCTGGAGGGCAAACAGAGACGAGTGGCCATCTCTGTTGTCTACATTGTTGGTTGGGACGGCGATGGAGACCTTGTATAGCCTCCCGCTGGAAGATAGGGTAGATTATGATAAGGTGAAAGAACAGTTGCTCCGGAAATTCTGTCTGACAGCAGACGTGTACCGTGCATGATTCAGAAACGAGGTACTAAGTGCGGACCAGGACTTGGAGGATTTTATCTCCAACATTAAGCTTCTGCTTAATAGATGGGTTGAGATGGAGGGAATAAACAAGGACAACAATGGCTTGGGGGATCTAATGCTTCGGGACAAAGTGTTGTCTTCATGCTCGACTGAGCTTGTAACATTTTCACAGGAACGGCAGCTAAATAATATTGATTCCATAGCACAGTTGGACCATCATTACGTTCTGGCCCATCCGGGCAAGCCCATCCATTGGTCGAGCATTCCTTATGAGGCTATCTCGTGCGTCGGGAAGATCTCAGAGCAACCAGCACAGCAGCATCGGTCGAATAGCGCCGATAGATTTCGGAAGCAGAAGGTTGATAGGCTGTTCCACCGTAATGAACCACCAGAGGGCGATTATGAAAATTTTCGAACTCTCCGCAACTTCCAGCAGAGAATTCACTGTGACGAAGACGAGAGACAGTCGCGGAAACATGTTCAATTCAGCGATTCATGCGTTGCGGATACGAGGTGGTATCCAGCGAAATCCACCAGACAAAGAAGTGAATCCTCAGAGAGCCGAGAATCCGATTCTGAAGTGCGCGCTGTCCGTAAGAATCGAGAAGATTATCGGACGAGTATGCAGGATTCAGATTGTGAATCCAGATCGTCATCGGCTACCAGTCCTAGCAATAGTACACGTGGCGAATCAAAAAGGGGACGCCAATGTTCCAATTGTAATGGCAAGGGACATGATTCAGACGTGTGTCTAACTTCTATCGAACACGCAAATTCCGCATATGTGTTGGACACAGTCAACAGCGAGGACTGTTTGGGGTGCTGACCTCTTTTCATTCTGACGAGAGGGTAGTTTTACGGCGCGGGCATGCATTACCGTGTATGTCTGCGGATCATGAGACTGGCAAATTAGTGCTCCTCAAAGGTGTGGTGGAGAAGAAACCAGTCTCGGTGATGAGAGACACAGGAAGTACTACAGTTGGGGTTCGTCGTTCTTGCATCGACGAATCCTGCCTCACAGGCAAAACTGTAAAGTATACCACTTTTGGGGGCAAAGTCGAGTCTTACCCCTAGGCGTGGATTAATGTGGACACCCCGTTTCTGTCCGGTAGGGTGAATGCTTTTGTCCGCGAAAATCATGTCGCCGATATGATCATCAGTAATGTACGAGGAGTACATGACATTACGGAAAATGTTGGAGCGGTGTCCCAGAGATACCGCGTACTCGTGGTTGACGTTCAGGCGATCGCGCTACCACCATCGCAGAAGATAGTGTGTCGGCAACAGAGTGCAGAGCAAGCATCCATTGATACTCAGAGTCCTGTGCCAAGGCGCAGGAATAGAAACAGTAGAGATGTGTCTGAGGGTCTGATAGCTAGTGATTGCACGGTATGAGTCCGTAACGTCCCTCTGAGTGCTAGTTGGCGCACACTCAGATAAGTGTTTAATAAGGTCGCACCGGTGAAGTTCGTGCAGGTGTTGTCGTTGTGAGACAATACGAAGGTACCAATAGTTACATTCGCGAATAAATGGGGTGCACGTAACGCGGTCAGCTGCAAGCATATGTCACTGCTTGATAACCACCTGCTGATAGTCCAGCAGTAGGAATGGCAAGATATCTGGTTCCTCATATAGTTCAGGGTGTTTCGGGTAACGCGAACCGAATGTAAGAGTCTGACCCACTCTACAAGCACTGTTCTGCTAAATGAATGAGCTGTAGATAGAGTTGTTCTATCACCCTGTATGATATAGTGATGGTGACTAAAGATGTTATTTGGCATGTATAAAATTAGGATATATTGATTGTTTTCATCATGTTATCATCATGAGCCTTCATCTACCGAAGGAGCGGAGAGCTTCTGTCCCTGCTGTGGGGTTCCTTTCTTAAATATATATATATATATATATATATATATATATATATATATATATATATATATATATATATATATATATAGAGAGAGAGAGAGAGAGAGAGAGAGAGGGAGATGATTGAGTTGATAAAACGTTGGACAAGTAATCTCTAGGGGATGTCAATTCAAAAGCTCAATGGAACACCACTACAGCGGACATGAAATACATCAGTCGTAGTTCACACATACGCAGCCAGTCCGGCTGAAGACACTGCCAAAAGTAAACTACTTCTGCTCTGCACGCGCGTCTACGTAATTATTTAATATGACGTCACTTTAATCCGGCGGCGCTCTATTTGACCACCACGATGTTTCATTATCATGAACGCATTGCAGTGCGCAACAAGAGGCGTAACAGTCCCATGCTATCAGCGCTAGGTCTTTCTGGGTCTTCCTCATACCTTTGATCCGTGTTTGCAGTTCTCTTCTCCACGTATTTTTTTTGGGGGGGGTCTCTGTACACCTCTTTTTGTGCACCTCAATGTTTTCATTATTTTGAAACGCTGCGGTGTTCAACTAGAGTGTCGCGGGAACAGACGTTGTGAACTGAGTTTATACTGTGTGTTATGAATGTGAGCGTAGAATGCAAGTCGCGAATGAAAGGGGTTGGGGGGGGGGGGGGAGGCGAAGTTGGGTGATGTTTGGCGGTCAGTGTGCTTGTGAGAAGTGTATCCAGCCGGTATGGCTGTGTATTTTTCCTGATATTCTATGTCCGCCAGTGTGTATGCATACAAGGAAAGTGTTTATTTACATGTATACCAGATATTTATTATGTGCCAGGAAGTAATTAAACGATGTGTACGAGTAAGGAATAGATAATCATATAGCGGAATAGTAACAGACAGACTGTACGGAGAGGTGACGAAAATACTGTTACTACACTGTATTCCACATACTTGAACGTTGATGGCCCTATGTGGGTGGGCTTTAAAATGTAGGTGATCATGAATTGTTCATCGTGAATGGAGTACGTATTGGATGTAGTTGTCAATAAATTATATAACTGTCAGCAGTGTTCATCTAACATTATTTCGACCTGGGTTTGTGTGCAGTTCCATTGATAGATTAAGTAACATGTCCCCTAGAGATATTGCTTGAGCACTCTTCTACCCGCTCTATAAAATGAACACATAAGGGAACGCCACAGATAAATGGTAAGCCAAGCCGGAGGTGTTGAGGTAAACAATTACAACTACAGCTCATTTTAGCGACACCCCCACAGCTCTATTGGGTATGCCTAGCCAGTGAAAATGAGCTACAACAATCCAAGGATCTAGCTGATGGAATTTTTTGTCTTGTCGAATTTGATGGCCTCAGTATCCATCTATTTCAAGTACTAATATAACTGCTACAGATTTAGAGTGCACACACGAAGGTACAAACAGTGGGCAGCGCCTGCCAATTAACGACTTCAACAAAGGTGTGCGACAGATTGAAAAAAAAAAAAACATTTTGTGCGTATACCAGGATTCGTATACCATATACCTCAATGCATCGTTGATGTCAAACATCTGGTCGTATTGCAGAAAGTAGCGACATTGTGTTTCAAGAACTGTATGAAAGAAACATTTTTGGTGCGTATACCAGTGTTGGTATACCAAATATCTCAATACATCGTTGATGTCAAACATCTGGTCGTGTACGTAGCGACATTTTGTTTCAAGAACTGTATGTATCCTGAAATTGTATTCTCCATATTTCAAGTTCTGCTCGGCAAGCAGTGAAAATGGCCACATTTGTCAAGCAACAGTGCCTTAGCTAGGAGTGCAGTCTACCACGGTGCCGGTCAAAGAAAGGAGCCACCGTCGTGTATTCCCACTATGATGCGTCGGTTCAAGGGGAGGACATAAATAAGATAAGTGGTCTAATGTTTTGTGGCATGTCCTTCCTATATTTTACGTGGTAGAGCTCCTTCTTTATGTCTATATGGGTTCTATGTTTCTATGTTGTTTTTTTTTTGTTTCTTTTTCTGTTGATTTTGGAATACCTCTCAGGACGGTACCAAAATCAAAAAGTCTGTAAGGCCAGCATATAATTCTTTCTAAGTGAAGCCCAGCGAAAAGCGCTGTGTATTATAGCGCTCACTTCGAATTTATTATATTCAATTTCTGTTCTAGTTGTGATGTCATTTTCTTTATTGTAGTTCGTGGTTGTTGGCTGTTTTTATATTTAGTTCTTCAGCATTATTGTTTGTAACTGGTTGCTCTCATCTTACTACCATTTAGGTGATACATATATTAATGTTGTTTGCGTCTTTGTCTTGTCATTGTGTAGTGGTTGCGATTATTTTATTTTCATAACATTTAGTTTTCTTTCATCAGCTACTTTTCTTTGCTCCCACTATTGTCACATATTGTCTTTGTTTGTACTGTTCTTACTCCACTCTTTATGATGATTTCATGAATCTTCGGTCGTTTATATATATACACACACACATATATATAGTAGTATTCTTTTTGTTTATTGCGAATCTACACGCTCTAAAGGAGGACGATTTCTGGTACATCATACGTATTGTAGATAAGTATTTATATTTTGGGTTCAAGGAACCAGTAGTAATTGACGGTTGAGTAAGTGATAGTAATCATTAACGGTAAGACATGGCTACCTTTTTTTACATTACAAGGCATTCCTTGCTCTGGAACCCCCAGGGCAAGAGAGGCAGAAGTAGACCAAGAAGCACATGGAGAAGAGAGCTGGAAACAGAGGTGAAAATGATGAGGAGAACGTGGAAAGAACTTGAGATGATGGCACGTGACAGGAGGACTGGGCATGTGTTTGTTGAAGGCCTATGCTCCTTTGGGAGTGGAGGGTTATGAATGTTATGAATGAATGACTACCTTAGAATATTTTCTCAAGATAGGACAAACCCTAGGAAAGGAAGGACAGGTTTTGGAAGAGTTTGCTTTCACGCAATTGCGTGTTGCAGAAAAAAAAATTAGACGATATTGCTAGAGACGGAAGAGCACGGGAGAGAGAACAGAACATTAAATTATCTGAAGAAAGAACAAGATTATCCGAATTGGAATATGAACAGGCGGCTATCGAGCTTGAGAAATTAAGCCTACAGCAACAGGATACGCATAATTTTGAAGAAGAAGATATGGTGAATATTGAGGAAAGACATTCTTGTGTTCACGTCGAAAAGGAGTATAAGGACAAATTGGCGAGACAAGAAATGGAAAATCAAGAATTACAACGCCTTCTAATTCAACAAGAAAAAGCTAATGGTGACAACGTTGCTGCATTAGAGACATTACTCCTTAAAGAACAGGGTAAAATTACTCAACTTGTGAAAGTAAATGAGAGTCAATGTGATGAAATTTTAAAGAAGGACTCCGAAATTTCTAAATTACGTAAGAGGGTTGATGGATTGATAGATATTGTACTGCAGAACAATATGGTGTCACCCGATAATGTTGACAGTGGTGCGTTACGACATACCAGAACACCAACAGATGGCATTAAACCTAGATAAATTAGGACGACATGATAGGTCTGCATATCCTGACAAATTTAGAGTATCGTTCAGAGGAATATATAACTTTCCTCGTCATCACTCTCCCGTCGGTGTTTCTTATCGAAACAACAAAGGCTTTTATGATGGTGGTGCATGGCGCCGACATACCAGGAACAATGAATGTGACGTGACAAAATGTCCAACAAATCATTGTATTTCTAGTAGGAGAAAAGACTTGAACGAACAACATGATCACTATGAATCTGGTAATAAGAGTGCAGATCGGTACGTTAAGGGTTATACTGACTTTGAGGATAACAATTGTAAGAGTGCATATAATAAAGTTGATAAGCGTCAGGTCACACAGAAACAGGCACAAAAGAATGATTATAGTAAAGTACATATAATTAACCAGACTAATTCTAATCAGTACAATGCAACATGTACTAAGGAAACTAATATCAATACTTCTTGCTCAGCAAGCGTTGCTAATGAGTCTTGTGCACAATTTCAGTTTACTCGATTCTCTATTGGTGGTTATAGTGCACACACTCGCACCGTACATGTGCGAAATTTACCACCATGCACAACCTGGCGCGCACTGGAACAATTTTTTCAGTCCACTGCTGACGTCAAATTTGTGCCTCTGGTCTCTATCAACAATTCTTCTCACAAAAGTGCCTTTGTTTACTTTTATACCAATAATGAGGCTCGCAGAGTGGTCAGTCCTACTAACGGATCTTATTTTCTGAATCATTGTCTTGATGTGAAATTGGTGAAAAAATCAGCACACGCACAGTTTAGTTGCGTTCTCAGGTGCGTTTCTTCCAGTCTCTTCCATATTTTAGGTCTTGTCTATCTCAGCTGTTATTGCTTTACAGAGTCACATCTTATTAACTTTTACATTACTTTTCTTATGGAACTTATGATGCACTTTTTTCATTTTTTGTCGCTTGGGATTTCCAGATGAGATATTGTCCGATAGAGATACGCAATTTGTATCTAAGGCAATGTCTAAGGTGATGAGCTTATTTTCGATTGAAAGATCTCTGAGTGCGATCTACCATCCGATGTCGAACGGCATGGTAGAGCGTCTAAATTCCACATTAAAGCAACTGCTAGGCAAAGTAACCGACAAGCATCCTCAGGATTGGAATAGATTACTGCCCGCAGTGCTGTTTGCTTATCGGGAGGTGCCGAATGAGCAAACAGGATTTTCACCATTTGAATTGATTTATGGGACAAAACCTCAAGGACCCATGTCCATTTTCAAATAATTACTGCTGGGTTCGGAGACAGATTCTGATGTGCAATCTTCATATCAGTACGTGGTGAATCTTAGAGAAAGACTGATCGACGCATGTCAGTTGCCGACGGAATCATCTGAGTTGGCAATATAAAAAGCACGGTCATTTTACAACCAACATAGAAAGTTACGAACATTAGCACCTGGAGATGAAGTCTATGTGCTATTACCAAAAAGGGAAAATCGTTTATTAATCTCGTTGAGTGGCCCGTACAGGGTCATCTCGAAAAGAACAGATGTGGATTATGTCGTTGAGGTGAAAGGGAAGAATAAAACATTCTACATAAATATGCTTCAAAAGTTTCATTCTAGACCTGGTAATTTAAAGTTAGTCTTTGATTCTGTCGTGGAACCTACAGGTGGTCTTGCTTCTATCGCTGTTATTAACGAAGAACAAACTTCTTTCCATGATGTTCCTTTATATTTACAACTCATTCCCCTTCAGCCTACAGAGTTATGGAAAGATGTTTACATATTCACTGATCTTTCTTGTAATCGTCAAGATGAAGTCCGAAGTCTCTTAGTCTTTTTCCGATGTACTCACTGACATTCCTGGACGAACAAATATCATTTCTCATTCTATTAAACTAAGGGATGATCAACCTATCAGACTACGACCATATCCAATTCCATTGCACTTACGTGATCAAGTGGAAAGAGAACTTGACGACATGCTCCATTTTAACATCATATCTCCTTCTAGTTCACCCTATGCTTTTCCAATGGTCGTCATTAGGAAAAAGGATAAGTCAGTTCGAATTTGCATAGACTTTTGGCAACTTAACAGTATTACAATTACTGATGCTGAGCCCATGCCGGTGCTGGAAGACTTACTGTCCCAAATCTCTGATGCTACTTATTTTAGTAAATGTGATTTGTATATGATATTAACGCCGTCTGCTAAAGGTTAACGGACGTGCAATTGTAAAGGTTAAGACATTTAATATATTGCGATAGATGTTTCAATTATTGAACGCTCCATGCACGATCGATTATGACGTGTATAGCGTTGTTTGGGTCACAGTCGGTAACTAAGAAACGCTACCCTTTGTTACTTGACCGCCAAGCTGAATAGCTGCGTTTTTCTAACCTTCCAATTCAATGGCATGATATAGCCATATATATGCATTTTTTGATGAACCAGGGTCAGTCCTAGAACTCTATATGAGAGGAAAATTTATGGAGGTTAGTAATTAACTAGAATCCTCAGAAGGATGAGAATAATCGTCAAATTCATATGAAATATTCAGACTCGCAGTCTCACTGTCGGCAGGTAGCCATGTCTATCTGCTCGTGCATATAGCTATGATGTTCTGACGACAATACTGCATTGTATCCTTAAACGGACATTGACACATAAACCAGCAGTCTACGTTATTGATTAATTTATGCATGACTTATATGGACTTATGCTCTATTCCTATTTGAAATGATCATCCTGTGTGTACAACTGTGAATTAAATGTATGGACTCAATGAAATGACTTATCAAATCAATCGTATTCCAAGGTTCAAGTATTGTTCGGAATCTTCCACCCCCGCATTCGCTTAATCTTCCATCGAAGGCACGATGCACTCACTATCACTGAATAAAAAAAACTAACATATCAAAGAAAAAACAATGGCCAGAAATTTATAATTGTTTTATTCATATCACATGGAACATTGTTCAGAGCAAACCACCTTGCAACAGTGGTGCCCGGTATGTGGGGACGAAAAACAACCAAAAACCAAACATTTTTTCATGACTTTCGAATGAAATATTTACGATCAAGTTTCGATCACATGACCATTACGAAGCTGACGTGACGCACGTGATCATGAATAGCAACATGACGTCACTGTTGCATTGTCGCAGTGAAGAAGACATCTTTTCAACGCCTCTCTAGTTCGCTTCAAATTGATCAAGATGCACAAGATGGACTACCGTTGCCTGCCCATCAGGAGCAGACAGTCAAAGGCACAGGCCTAGCTGTTGACGACCTCTAGCACTGATCTAAGCAACGGAAAAGATAAGTCTAGGTGTTTAACTGTTATTATTGCAAACAGTGCTAACTGAGTCCATGCCCTCTGCCTACATCGGCATGTTTTTACCTATGTTTAATGTACTTTTTGTTGTCTTAATGTGTTGTTAATTCGTGGGAGGTAGGGAGGATGAACCGAAATTAGATTCTGTGGCTCTCACGATGCCTGAATTGATTTCGGTCGTTTCTTAGGGCAGTTAAACGATTGCACTTTTGGAAGCCCCATTGAGGTTTGCCATTGGACTATCTGTCCAAATCTGCTGTCGTTTGACGATTTGTGTTAGCTGTACCGTTCCGTAGATAACTGGTGTATTTTATTCGTACTCAGTTAACAATTTTATTCAGTTCTGTATCATGTTCGTTAACTATTTCGTCCAGTCTCCTCTTACTATCATTTATTTGATGATTGTTAAATGGTCGTCCGTTATGAGTCCTGTGATGTCATCATTTTTTGCAGTCATTTTTTTTTGTGTACTTTGAATATTAAGTTGACCTCGGGTCAGACCTTGACCCTTCATTTGGCTTGTGACACTTCCGCTTGTTTTATTTAGTTCATAAATTCATTTTTAATTGTGAAAATGTCTTGTTTGCGTCTTAACATTGTTTGTACCCTTTAGTTGCATCATTGTTTTGTTTGTCCTCATAATATATATTAAATACTACATTAATAATATGATATTATATGCAATAATACACTTGTAATTTAATTTAATTAATTTTTTCTGATATTTAATGTTAATATGGGACATTGCATAATTATGCAGTGATAGTCCAAGAAAGTAGCACTACAATTTATAAGAGATGCCTAGGGCATAATAATATAATATATATATATTGACCAAATAAAATAATCTTATAGTCTACCTTTGAGGTAATAGACCCATTGTATATTATTTAATATACTTTTCTGGTACTAAGAGAGTGACTTAGTACATTGAACAATATAATTACTAGGAATCATACCCAACATTATTGGATATTGAGATTAATTGTGTGAAGTAATTACATAATAGTTAACAGATATCATAACTATTTATGATATAGTATTATTTAGATACAATATTGTTACAAAATATTGTCTATTAGTTGAACTTAGACATTAGAGTTCAGTACTATTGTGATTATTTATATTGAATATTTCTAAGTTGAGTAAGTAAGTATAATAATTACTCTGAAGCTACTATTGACTATTTTAATCAGTAATTATCAATAATTACTTACAGATAAAAGTCAAAATGCTTACTATAGACCATTTCGTTAAAATTGGTAGGGAATATGGTTATAAATCTCAAGAACTTCGTCAGTTTGCTGAGGCAGAACTGGAAAAACATGAAAGAAAAGAAGCAGAGAAAAAAGCTGCATTAAAGAAAGAGGAAGAGGAACAAAAGGCTGCATTAAAGAAAGAGGAAGAGGAACAAAAGGCTGCATTAAAGAAAGAGGAAGCAGAACGTGAGATGAAGCAAATTGACAAGGAAAATAGATTGAGAGAGATTGCTCAACGTGAAAGAGAAGAGCAAAGAGCAATCGCCAGACAGGAAGAAGAGAATAAATTGAAACGAGAGGAAATTATTTTACAACAAGAAATGGAATTGGCGCGTATTAAATTGGAGACAGCAAGATTACAAGCACAAAGTGCTGATGCAAACCAGAATAATAACGCACAAAATGGATCATCATCCAGCCAAACTAAACATTTCTACAACTTTAAATTACCCACTCTCAACTTGAACGTGGACGACCTTTCATCGTTCCTGTCACGTTTTGAACAGACTTGCAAAACTAACCATTTGCCTGAAGAGTCATGGGTACTCAAGTTAAATGAATTCTTGGTTGGAGAACCACTGACGGCTTCTCAAAATGCTGACCCATCAATAGCAAATAACTACGGTGCTATTAAGTCCTTGCTTTTACGAAGGTTTCACCTGGACGAGGAACACTGTAGGTTGAAATTTAAGGGAATTTTACCTGAATCTCCAAAAGATTTTGCAGGATTCATTGCGAACATACGCAATACATTTAATAGATGGGTTGAACTGGCAGAAGTCAACAAATCATACGACAAATTAGTTGATTTACTACTACGGGATAAGGTATTATCTTCGGTTAGCCAGCCATTTTTTTGCATATTTGCAGGAGCGTAAACCAGGTACTATGGACGAGTTAGAAAAAATTTCTTTAAACTACTGTTCGGCACATCCGAATGCAACCATTTCTAACTCCTCATTAAGAGAACCTCTACCTGTGGCGTCTAATATGGCCTACAATCATAATAACAAACAAAGACATCACAGTGTAGACAGAAGCAGGTTCCAAAGAAATCACAATGTTAACTTTCAGAAGGGACATAATAATGATTTCAACAATAAAAATGAGTTCAACAGAGGTAGATCACGAGATAGAAATTATTCACCTCAAACAAACTACCACAATGGTCAACATAACACTAATTATAATCGATCACATACTCCCAATAATAATAGTAACTGGAATGGTAATAATCATGGCTCGAGACATCGAGATAATAGTTACTATAGAGGACGACGAGATAATTCTAACAATTATACTCGGAATCGATCTCATTCTCGGGGATCATCTCATTACAACCATAATACAGGGGCGGCAGTTACAAATAATACTACCCCTATAGCTCAGGTCCCACTTGACAATAATACAACACAGTCTTCTGCTGCATGTTTTGCTATTAATTATAATGTGGCAAATAGTTGCCAACAATGCAATCTTATTTTTCAGAAGGCGAAAGAAACAGTGCTTAACTGCGGACATATTACACCAGAGGTAGGTCTTGCAGTCAACGATGGAACAGGCCTACTAATTTTTAACAGGGGATTAGTTAATGGATCCGTCGTCTCAGTGCTGAGGGATTCAGGATCCACAACGATTGGTGTACGACAGTCGCTGGTACATCCTAGCTGTGCAACGGGGGAATATGTCCGTTGCATGACTTTTGGGGGAACTATTGAGTTTTACCCCACAGCTATTATTCATGTTAACACACCTTTTTTCACAGGGAACGTAAAAGTATGTATGCTAAAAAAGCCTATAGCTGATCTGATGGTTGGTCGTATACACGGCAGTAAAGATTGTACTCCAGATGAGATTATAGAATGGGAGAAACATAACCTATGCACTGGAAACGCCGTGACGACTAGAGCGCAGACTCAACTCATGGAGAAAGTTGATGATAATAAAATGGATGCAGACAACCAAGAGGAATTTGTAGTCAATTCACCTATTGACAGGGAAACATTTGCAACCAAACAAAAAGAGGATAAATCTTTAAAAAAAATTTTTAAGCTGGTTGATAAAGTTGACAATCTATCCTCAGGTAATAATAACAAACATTGTTTTGTTATTAAAAATGACATATTGATTAGATGTTTTAATGACAAATCACAAATGAAACAACAAGTTATGGTCCCGTATACTTTTAGACGGTACATTCTTCAACATGCACATGACTCACATTGTGCTGGACATATGGGATATACTCGAACACGATCTCGAGTACTGTCTTCATTCTTTTGGCCAGGAGTGTCAAGAGATATTTCGCAGTATGTACGTTCCTGTACTACATGCCAAGAAGTGAAGCACGTGGAGCTTTTCACACGGCGCCTATTCAGGCTTGCGATATCTCAGTAAGACCGTTTGACAAGATGGCAATAGATATTATTGGTCCATTGCTACCATCGGCCAGAGGACATAGATTCGTCCTTACGTGCATTGATTTGTGCACACGATGGCCAGAAGCTATCCCATTAAAGACCACCACTACCACAGATGTAGCTGATGCACTACATCTCATCTTTTCTAGAATAGGGTTTCCTAGAAAACTTTTATCAGACCATGGGTCACAGTTTATATCTGACACCATGAAGGAAGTCATGAAAACTTGGAACATTGATAGGAATTTAAGTAGTATTTATCATCCTATGAGTAATGGTGCGGTTGAAAGACTTAACCGTACACTTAAACAACTACTACATAAGGTTACTGCTAAGCACCCTCATGACTGGGACAGAGCACTCCCAGCTGTTCTATTTGCTTATCGGGAGGTACCGCATGAACAAACTGGCTTCTCTCCCTTTGAATTAGTTTTTGGTGCTCCCCCAAGAGGTCCTATGGGACTAATAAAAGACTTATTAATTGACGCGGAGATGACTCAGGACACTCAGTCATCTTACGAGTACGTGATTAATCTTCGGAAGAACATTATTGAGTCTTGCCAGTTGGCAACAGCTTCTTCTGAGGCTGCAAAAGCTAAGGCTCGATCTCTACAAAATAGGTCTCGACGATTACGCCAATTATTCCCAGGCGACGAGGCTTATGTGTTACTTCCTCACAATAACAATAAATTATTGATATCTTGGAATGGTCCTTACAAAGTCATTGATAAAATTTCCGACGTTGATTACGTCTTAGATATCAAGGGACACAAAAAGATATTTCATATTAACATGCTCAAGCAATTTCATACACGTCCTGAACACTTACAGTCAATTTTTCATGAACTAGATGACAACACAGTATCTACTTGTTATTATTCTAACTTATCTGTCATCCAGGAAGAAGAATCTTCTTTTCCTGAGGTACAGTTACCGTTACCGGTACCAGTAGTTCAACCTACTGAATCTTGGCGGGATGTAACCATCTCTTCAACGGTTACACCGCAACAGCGTCTACAGATTGCTAATCTATTACAATCTTATCCAGATGTATTGACCGACGTCCCGGGTCGCACATCGGCTATCAGTCATGACATTACTCTCAATGATGATACACCTATTCGTGTACATCCCTATTCTGTTCCTTTACATTTCCTTGCTAAAACTACTAAGGAACTTGAACAGATGTTGTCTCTGGGAATCATTGAGACTAGTAATTCGCCATTCTCTTCTCCATTAGTGATTGTCCGGAAGAAGGACAATAACATCAGACTATGTGTTGATTATAGAAAATTAAATGCTAAGACTATAGTTGACAGCGAACCACATCCACTTATCGACGACTTACTGCCACGTCTATCCAACGCAACTATATTTAGTAAGATAGACTTAACTAAAGGTTATTGGCAGATACCACTGACCGAAAAGGCTAAGTACTACACCGCATTTTCCACTCCACAAGGTCTATACCAGTGGAATGTGATGCCTTTTGGGCTTGTTAATGCGCCAGCTACCTTCATTCGCCTGATGCGACAAATTTTATCAGGTAGACCAGACGTTATTACATATATTGACGACATATGCTTGTTTAGTTCGTCGTTTGAGGAACATGTTTCGGGACTTAGATATGTTTTCGACACTCTAAGGAATTATCATCTAACTGCTAAACCTACAAAGGTGCAAATCGCGTGTAATGAGATAACCTTTTTGGGACATATCATTGGATCGGGATATATCCGAACGTTACCTAGTACAGTCTCCAAAATTCTAAACATAGCAGTTCCTCAGACGAAGAAACAGGTCAGGAGTTTGTTAGGACTTGTTCAATATTACAGTAGATTCATACCAAACTTGTCATCCATCACGGCTGTATTGTCTTCATTGTTAAAAAAAGACATGCCGGTGAAGGTGACATGGACTGGTACATGCAATGAAACTTTCAACAAAATTATAAATTTGTTCTCGCATGAACCAATTTTAAGACTTCCCGATGCTTCCAAAAGATTTTTCTTACGAACAGATGCTAGTAACTACGGCATTGGTGCATGCCTGCTCCAGAACCATGATGGCATTCTACATCCTACCTTATATATTTCAAGAAAGCTAAAGCCGGCAGAAACAAAGTATTCCACAGTCGACAAGGAACTTTTATCTGTGATATGGGCAATAACTAAACTCGAAAAGTTCCTGCTTGGTGCTCCCTTCACCATACAGACGGACCAACGTGCTGTAGCATCCTTGCGTCGATCTAACCATAAAAGCCAGAAACTCGCCAGATATGCAATCATCCTACAGCCATTTGAATTCTCCATTGAACATATTCCTGGCACTGAAAACATTGTGGCGGATGCGTTGTCACGTAATCCTATTGACGACGAATAATCAACATTAACATTCCTAAAACATATCAACTATAAAGGAACTAACCTTGCCTTCAATTTAAACTTTATAAACACTATATGCATCACAGAATTGAACTAAAAGACAATCAAGGTATACATATTGACATTGAAACTTCGTCTAACGTCCATACACGATATATGAATATTCGTTGAACAATCATGGAACAATATCTGACGACAAGTCGAACTTATTATCCTATGTGCACTTAATTCTTGGATGCTGGGATAAATGACATTTCTTTCCAACGTAAACGTTTGAACATTTTTGCCTAAAAGAATTCATCAGGATCAAGACTACGGATGGATCATCATATCCTATACTAATTAATTAGTTAACTTAACTTCTTAATTGAATTATTATCAATAAAATGAAATGTGAGAAAAAATGAAATGAAAGAAAAAAAAAAAAAAAGAGAACGAAATATAAAAAGAAGAAATTATGAAAAGAGAAAATAAATCTCACACAAGTATTAAATTAATATTTTTTTTTAATGTACCTATACATTATTTAGTTAGTTAAATTAGATAGTTATTATTCACTAACACTTAACACACACAATTAAGTTAAACTTATATTCGAATTTCTTTCTATTTCTTCTCACTTATTTTGTTTTTTCTTCTCTCATAACATCGCGTTACATTAGAACCTTAATAATTTAACTCTTAGTTTAATTAATTAATTTAATTTTAATTAGTCAAATTAATTCCTATATGACATACTAATACGACAGACCTTACTTTAATTTAATTCTATCATTCACTATTAACATTGGACATTTTATTTAGTTGATATAATAATATGTATAATATTGATATATAATATGATTAATGTTAGATGACTATGACAAATAGTTAGTTGACATGACCGCAACACGGTTCTACTCAGAACATCGTCGGCCATATGTCACAATTGTGTTAAATTTTTTTTGAAAAATTGTTAAGTCGGATAGATCTTGAAAAAAAATCTATCGATTTTTTTTTTCCCCCGGTGTACAGGGAATTGTTACGGTATATGATATTAACGCCGTCTGCTAAAGGTTATCAGACGTGCAATTGTAAAGGTTAAGGCATTTAATATATTGCGATAGATGTTTCAATTATTGAACGCTCCATACACGATCGATTATGACGTGTATAGCGTTGTTTGGGTCACAGTCGGTAACTAAGAAACGCTACCCTTTGTTACTTGACCGCCAAGCTGAATAGCTGCGTTTTTCTAACCTTCCAATTCAATGGCATGATATAGCCATATATATGCATTTTTTGATGGACCAGGGTCAGTCCTAGAACTCTATATGAGAGGAAAATTTATGGAGGTTAGTATTTAACTAGAATTCTCAGAAGGAGAAGAATAATCGTCAAATTCATATGAAATATTCAGACTCGCAGTCTCACTGTCGGCAGGTAGCCATGTCTAATCTGCGCGTGCATATAGCTGTGATGTTCTGACGACAATACTGCATTGTATCCTTAAACGGACATTGACACGTAAACAGCCCATGCCGGTGCTGGAAGACTTACAGTCCCAACTCTCTGATGCTACTTATTTTAGTAAATATGATTTGTCAACAGGGTATTGGCAAATTTCTCTCACAGAAGAGTCCAAACCTTTCACACCTTTTTCTACATCTAGAAGGTTGTTTCAGTGGAAGTACATGTGCTTTGGTCTGGTGAATGCGCCAGCTACTTTTGTGCGTATGATGAGGATGATTTTGTTCAATAGATCTGATGTCATCACGTACATTGATGATATATGTCTCTATCACAATTCTTAGAAGGAACATATTGCTGGTCTCAGGTCATTGCTCCAAATTCTACGGTTACATAATCTCACAGCAAAACCCTCCAAAATTCAAATAGGGTTACAAGAAACTACATTCTTAGGACACAGAGTCGGTCACGGTTGTCTAAAACCTGAGGATACTACTGTGTCACGTATCCTACATCTCTCTATACCGTCAACAAAGAAGCAAGTTCGCAGTCTCCTTTGGTTGCTGAGCTTCTATCATAAATTTATGCAACATTTTTCGTCCATCACTTCAATTCTGTCGTCGTTAACTAGAAGGGGCTCTCCTAGTAAAATCCTATGGAATGCAGATTGCGACAGAGCATTACACCATATTAAAATTTGTTTTTCTAACGCACCTATTTTAAGATTACCTAACATGCGTTTACCGTTCATTCTCAGGACTGACGCATCTTTGGAGGGAATTGGCGGGTGTCTGATGCAGAACTTTCACGGAGCTATTCATCCAGTTTTATATGTTAGCCGAAAACTGAGTACGACCGAATCCAGGTACCCCGACATTGAACGTGAACTGCTGGCATTGGTATAGTGCATGAACAAGCTTCAGCGGTACTTACTGGGTGCACAGTTTGTCCTGCAAACTAACCACAAGTCATTG
Organism: Oreohelix idahoensis; assembly: GCA_024509875.1. Taxonomy (NCBI): domain Eukaryota; kingdom Metazoa; phylum Mollusca; class Gastropoda; order Stylommatophora; family Oreohelicidae; genus Oreohelix; species Oreohelix idahoensis. Next base: position 798,920 of record JAMPIV010000347.1, read on the forward strand.
ACATATTTGCAAACTGCCAAGTTTCCAAATCAGCGTGTAGCCAGATATGCTCTCCTTCTACGATCTTATGATTATAAAATTCTTCCTATAAGAGGTAGCAGGAATGTTTTGGCCGACACGTTATCCAGATGTGTCATACATGATTAAGACAGTAACTTGGCATGGACATGATACACGGAGTGGTAGGTACGCTGAACCTTATGAACCTGACTATTTCGGAACAATGCTAATGGTGAAACTCTTGATTTCTGCAAGAACGTTTAGTATCATTTATGGATTTTGTTTATTTACTTAAAAGAGAACATTTTGGTAAATTATGGGACTTTATTGGTAATGTTTTTTTTAATAGATTGCATTAGGTCCACTACTACACTAAGGTTATTTCTGACATAGTGTGATTATTATTAGTATATTTGACTTCAGTCGTTGACGTAACCATATATGATATGACTTAGAATGTTACGAGAGGTTTCGGAGGTGCATTTTTGGCCCTCCTTCTTGGGAAAACCGGTACTTTTCTCCTGAGAAGGGTGAGGTGGGGGGGGGGGGGGGGTATAATGTTACACCTCTTTTTGTGCACCTCAATGTTTTCATTATTTTGAAACGCTGCGGTGTTCAACTAGAGTGTCGCGGGAACATATGTTGTGAACTGAGTTTAGGGTGTGTGTTATATTGTAACGTGATTTGGTTAAGTCCGTGGGAAGAATGCAGGTCGTCAATGGGAGGAAAGTGTTGGGTGATGTTTGGCAGTCAGTGGACGGGTGAGAAGTGTATTCAGCCGGTACGGCTTTGTTGAATGTGTTTGTTTCATGATATTCTATGTCCGCCAGTGTGTATGCATACAAGGAAAGTGTTTATTCATATGTGTACCTGATATTGATTATGTGCAAGGAAATAGATATTCATATAACGGACTAGTAACAGACAGACTGTGCGGAGAGGTGATGAAAATACTGTTACTACTGTGTATTCCACATACATGAACCTGGGTGGCCCTATGTGGGTGGGCTTTGAAATTTAGGTGATCATGAATTGTTTATCGTGAATGGAGTACGTATTGGATGTAGTTGTCAATAAATTATATAACTGTCAGCAGTGTTTCTCTAGTAGCTTTGCCGCAAGAAGCAAGCGTTCTAAACCACCCTGCTATTCGACGCTCAGTCAATAGTACACAATAAATATATCAGTTGCGACAATTTGAGATGAAAGTATAAAATGACACAATCTGTACACCGTAGAAACAGTAACAGATAATACGGGCAGAATTACGTTTAAATAATATTAGTTGAAGAAAATAAAGCGATGACAGTGGCAACAGCTGCTGACTATTGTAACAATATTGTAACTATTGTAACAATACTAATAAAGCAACAGTAGAAAACACAGTAGTTGTAGTAGCAATAGAGTAGTTATGTAGTAAAAAGGTAAAGGATCGCGTTACACGCCCAATGAGGCATATTGGGAATATGGTGTTTGCCCTTATTTTCTTGACCATCGGCACACTAGGGGTAATGTGGTCAGCATCACGCCGGAGTTAGGTAGTAATCAATCAATCAACACCCTTTAGCTCCCCAAGGAGCATAGGCCTTCAACAAACACATTCCAAGTCTTCCTGTCCTGTGCCATCCGCTCAAGTTCTCTTCTGTCTTGGGCGGCTGAGTTGATTTATATTCTTTATTTGACTTGTCCATGTTTGTTGAAGTTTTTGTGGTAAAAAGTTTTTTTACGGGATGGGGTAACCAGCCCCATGCCCAACCCTCCTTAGTCGCTTTTTACGACATGACTGGTAGGGTACTGTGTTACTATTCTTTGCTCCCCTTTCGGGCCCCGGTAACACCCGTGTGAGTTAGGTAGTAAGCAGCAGTGATATTTCATTAGTTTTGACATTATCAGATTTTGTCGACGCCCTGACTCTTCTCTTTCCTAATTGTGATCAGTCGTAAGACCTCAAGACCTTTTAATATCTGGACATGCACTCTAATATAACTGAAAAACCTTGTGTATAGGTTGAGCGGGACGAGTCTCGTAAAAGCGAGGTAAAATTATTTTTGAAAGACTGCTCAAAATGAGAATACGATGAGCGGTAATAGTCACCGAATTTGAAAATACATAGAGAAAACAGAGTATGAAAAAAATTGCGATTTTATTCCCAGATTGCACTGTTTGATACATCCCTAAAATATATGAAATCATACATACATCTTCAGGTATCCGCAAGAAAAGGGAGGCAAAGGTAGACATAAAAACACACACACTCACATGGAGAAGAGGGCTGGAGACAGAAGTGAAAACGATGAGAAAGACGTAGAAAGAACTTGAGATGATGGCACATGACATCAGGCCTATGCTCCTTGGGGAGCTAAAGAGTAATGATTGATTGGTTGGTTGATTGATTGGTTGGTTGATTGATTGGTTGGTTGATTGATTGATACATACATCTTAGCAACAAGATAGACGAAGTTGGATGAACAGACAATGATCAAAATAAAAACACAAACGGCAAAAGGAGCGTTCATGGATCTGGAAAATACACGGAAATGAAAAAAAAAACTATGACCAAAAACCTACAGTTAAAGCTTCATGGCAGCCGTGTTTCTTTGGTTTGGTTTTTGGTTTTGCTTTTAAAGACCATCTTCACTGGACACGAACAACTCCATCAGTGCTCCGATCTCCTCCCTTAGATCACATACGGAGGATCTCAGCACAGTGCTCAAGCTCCGTAGCATCGGCGAGGATCCCAATGTATGTATACCGGAATCACACATTCTATAGATATATTTTGTGGAGGGAAGGTTTTTTCCAATTTTATAAATTTTGTCTCGGCAGCGGTCGAATGGCCTGCTCTTTGCGATTTCCAACTGTTGAGGGATTTTTAACGTGCGCAACTTGCACATGAGACTTCCAATTTTGTTCTTCCTTATTCGAGAAGGCTAGGTATCCCAGCTCACTACTCAGGAGTTCAGGAGGAATTATGACATCATTAGAAGCCACTGGTTCTGACAAAAATTTTCATCAATTACATTCCCTGTCCTGGGAACCGAACCCGGTACCTGTATAGTTAGAGGCGTACGACATACCGCTTACTCACTCCGACCCTCTGTTGCCTTGAAACTGTGGAATAACAACAATGAAAACCAGATAGAACAAAACAGAACGGTTCTTCTTCTTCTTCTTCGTACACTATCAGACGTCCACTTGAATGTTCTCAAAGAAAGCATTAGTCAGTTTGAGGCTATTTGAATCCCCGTAAAGCTTTTCCACGAAAGGAGCTGGCGTCGGCCATATGCACTTTCTCTGTACCGCATATAAGGGGCAACTTTAAAGCAAATGTTCAGCAGCCATTTTATCAGTGCCACTGTTACACTGATCGGTAGTTCCTATCTTTAGCTCGTTGAATAGATGGTATCTCAATATGGTGTGGCCAGTGCGGAGTCTGAAGATTACCACTTGTTCTCTTCTGTTGAGCTGGTAGTAAGCATCATTCTGTGTGTGCCCTGGATGTTCTACATTCCATTTGTTTCTGTAAATGATTCTGATAAAACTCTTTGCCTCCTCAAAAGTTATGCTTGCATCAGGCTGAGGTAGATGTAAACAGAACGGTTGAAATGGTATGAAAAAAAATCTATGTGGAAATAATAGAAATAAAAAAATACCTGTAGAACAAGATATAAGAAGACAACGCTGGCATTGGGTATTGCACGCATTGAGAAAACCAGCTGATAGCATTACAAGCCAGTCCTTATTCTATAATCACCGCGGGAAGAGAAATAGAAGCAGACTAAACACAGCCGGAGAAGGGAATTCAACACAAACATAATGGGCATAATGAAAATATGGAAAGATCGGGGACGGATGGCACAAGACAGGAAACCTTGACTTGTATTTGTTGAATGACTGTACCCTGGGTACATGACAGGGAAAAAGTAGTACCAACAGTAGTGGTATGATCAGGTGTAGTCGCCAACGTCTAGGTAACAATACACAATCTAGCACTAAAATATGGAGTAATATACTATACAATGAAAAACATAAATTTGAAGAATGACGAATGTAGTAGAATGAGAAAGGCGATCTTAGTTGTCAACGAGATGCATTGGGTGGGAGGGACATATGAATATGTGTACTATTATGCACGTTGGGTTTCTATTTTCCTTTACGCTCCTTACAAATTATGGTACCACGATTGCAACTAGTCCGCTTATAGAAAGCCTGTACCAAACAATCGCATGCTCTTGGAGCAGTGGTTCCTGTGGTGATTTGTTTTACCTCATGAGGTTGCCAGCCCCTTGCACAACCTTATATTAGTCGTCTTGTACGACATGCTTGAGGGTGTAATAGTCAGGTCTAATTTAGCTAATCCTCTCTCCAACATTACAATTAATATTCACGATTTTTAATTATGGATAAAAACAACCGAGAAGTGATGGTGATTAAAAATATGGGAAATAAGGTAGACCACTGTCTAAATACTGACTTTCACTCTCGTGGAATAGAGCACACTTTATCAGCTCACTCATTATACCCACTTGGAACTTACCTGCACACAGGGTTATGTTAATACATCAAGACTTAGCTTCATTGTAAAACTAAAGAACACAATTTATCAACCAACTGGGTCACGGCTCCACAGGCTCATTTGTCACTGGATTAATTCCCTTGCTCTGCAGTGATGGTCTAACAATGGCCAAAACCTAGAGTATCTAATGAGGGTCTTCTAAGGTATCTACCTTCACTCAAGATTACTCCTGGCAGAGTTGTAGATAGAAGGATGATGATGCTTCTTTCTCAAGGTAGTATTCAAAAGATAATTCAGAAATCAAGACCAATGCTGAATTGGACTGAGGAATTGTTAGTTTTTCATCTGCCCGTCGCCTTTTATGAAGAATTATTATGTATTTTAGCTCGTTCAAGCCCCCAACTGGTTTAACAGTAAAATATTACTTATATAGCTCTGTTATAGGTATTTAAAATGACTGAGACATACAGGTGCAGTTCACTCAAAATGACAAAATCAACTATAAATTTGTATATTTACAGATAACAAAATTTAATAGTCAATTATCGTTAACAATTGTACAATAAATAAGGGTGGGGTGAATTCAGATAAAATCTTTTAAAATTTCTTCACAGGCGATGGTCTGATATGACAAAATGTTTTCTGATTTGAAAACAGTGTTCACTTGGCACCTTTGAATGTGTACTTAGCTGCCAGTAAAATTTCGGTTGGTTTCTGCTCCAGCCGATGCTTGTTCTTTGCAGGTTATGGACTGGTTCACTCTCGTCACTGGTCAAGTCTGGTGGCTGAAACACGTCCCTCGTAGTATCGTAGGGTAATTGCGAAGATGGTCCAGCGTCTGTTAAGACCCGTCTGCTGTAGATGTCTAGCTTTGACGGCACGGTCACTTCCACAGATAGCTTTACCAATTGGTACTACCGACTAGTATTTTGAAATAAGAGAGAAACAAATACCCTCCAGAGTATCGGGTTTCCTGACACAAAATCAGGTGCCCTCCACTTGTCATTCCACCACCCTATCTGCCTCAGAACTTTACCCTCTCTGAGCATTAATATTAACCCCAGTGAGCGAAAAATAGCTATTGCATTTATATTGAATATGTTTACATTTTCATATACACTGGTTAAAAATGTTATATAATAAGTATGTACATCAATTATGTCATCATCCACTCCCTGCTCCATATGGAACTTGGGACTACGTCTATATATATATATATATATATATATATATATATATATATATATATATATATATATATATATATATATATATATATATATAACTTTGGAGGAAAAAAAATTGCCCCAAGATGAAAACGTGATATAGCGAAGCAGCGCTACACAGGTCAGCGTTAACTGGGGTGTTACTTTATTTAATTGTATTTGTCTCATTGTGTTGGTTGTTACACATTTCTAGATCTAGTCTGTTTTCTATTTTTTTTAAATAGTAACAAGTAACTTTACCCTGCTTGGTGCTGTGTTTTGTGTAGCACACTTGTTTCGTCTAACTTTAGTTTAGACATTTTTTTAAACTGTTATTAATTTTCTTGTTATTCAGGGCAGAAATGTATAACGGTTATGTGCCAATTTTCTTCGCCCTGTGTAAACATTTTCGTCGTTTTTTCTGTTTGTACCTTCATCGCGTCTTTTCTTTCTAACTGCAGCTGATATAAACAAACATCTCGTAATTATATTGTACAGTGTGATTCAAATGTCTCCATACAGAGGGAAAATGGTCATTTTTTTCTAAAAACAAACTGTCACTTTATTCACAAAACATGTAATTCAAAAGTCTCTACACATAGGGACAATGGTTATTTTTTAAACAAACTGTCACTTTATTCACGAAACATGAGAATAATTTTTTAAACAAACTGTCCCTTTATTCACCAACACGTCATTCAAAAGTCTCCACACATATGGAAAATGGTTATTTTTTAAACAAACTGTCACTTTATTCACGAAACATGAGAATAATTTCTATACGCTCTTCTTTAGACAAAGGCATTTTAGAAGGGTACCTAAAAACACAAAAAAAGAAACATTACTACCTATGTATGGGGACTTTTGAATAATCCTGTTTTGTTTTCTTCATACAACTTATCTTAGCTTGTCAATTATGACTCTTGCCTAGGTCAAAAGTACACATAATCCCCTTGCATAAACTACCGTAGTGGAATGAAGTGTTAGAGACTTCACCATACTAGATCTAGCTTTAAATTGGAAGGGGGGGGGGGGAAGGGTTGATCGAATACTGCGTTATGCTGCATCAGCTATTAGGGATTCACTATCGTACATATATTTTTAATGTATCACAAGAAGTTACTTTCCGTCTGCTTTTAGAATCGCTAAACTACACCCTCTTTTTCAAACCTGGTTCATCCTCTAATAGTAATCGTGTTAACTATACGCCAATTTCTCTGATATTGTCGCTGTCCAAACCACTGGGAAAAAACATACACAAAACAACAATACAACACCTAGCCAATAAAGACCTGTTAATTGACAGTTAGTCTCGGTTTAGACTGGCACCTAAACATCAATAACGATAATACTCGTATATGTGAAGCAATATTTGTAGAATTAATAAAAGCATTTGATATGATAGATCACGTTATTTTAATCAGAAAATTAGAAGCAATGAACGTACATTTTAGGCTGGTAAAATTAATTCAATCCAACCTTTGTCAATACCGGTGTTCCTCAGGGTTCTATTCTCGGCCCTCTTCTCTTTGCCGGATACATTAATGATCGTCCTCTGCACATCACACACTCATACTGTGAACTGTGTGGCGATGACTGTACTGTTTATACAAGTAATCAAAGTTACACCACAAAAGAACTATCTTTACAAAACGATACTTACTTACTTACATACTTACTTAGTCGTTTCCCTTCTACCGTGAGGTGTAGAGGTTTGGAAAAGAGAGAGCGCCAGACTATCCTGTCGGCTGTCTTCCTTCTGGCCTGGTTCCATTCTAGTCCTCGGTCCTTCAAAGATTGTCTAATGTTGTCCTCTGTGGTGAAGTGGGATGTTATAAATATTTATAGGGGACTTAGTGTACTGACTGAGATCAGCTGTGAAGGTATCTATATCTATTAAGAGTAGTGTATTATAGATAACCTTACTTGCTACCACATATCTATATATCTCAGTCAGAATTATTCTGGAATAGTGTGATGACTACGTTAGGTGTCTAGGGTATGTGTATGATGAAGTGTAAGTCACAACAACAGACAGATAAACAATTTAATTTAATCCACTACTCTTGACAACACTGTGACACTCACATACATATAACACTCTATGAGAATATCTTAAGGAGTCACTGATAACTTTTCAAATAACAATATGTATTCATGGTTATCATAAAAGTATATGTGTCCTGATTCAAATACAAAGGAACCAGGAATCACAATCAATTTTAATTACAAGTATATGTACAGACTTTATCAATATGAATATTGTAGTGACATATATTATTAAAATATCCTATGTGTGTCAGTTGTGTAGTGGTAATATGAGGTAATACTGGTTTTGTTTTGTTCAAGCTCTGTTGGTATTTGTCATCATGACTTCAATAGTTTGTCTTTTGGGACTAGTATTGGAGATGTTCTCAGTTCCTGATATTAAGACAATTAAATTCCCCTCTGAATGTTATTTTTACAAAGTCATTTCAAGATGAGGGGACATAATGTTGAGCTCAGCTGGCCAAATCAGCTTATCTTGCGTGATGGCGGCAGGAAAGGACTCCTCTGCTCGAATTCTCCTCTGGGCTCTGGAGACACCTCACTGATAGCTAAAAAGACCAAGGAGTATGCTGTCCGACTCTGGATTCAGCAAAGCTCTGACCAGGTGCTGCTCAATACCATCAAGACCACGGTCCCTGAAAACAAGAAGGATGTACCTTCTACTTCATAACTAATTGATACTCTAGTTCTACACTGAGCACAATACAACACAAACATTGAGTTCAGAGCGTTAGGCAACTGTCAGCTTCATCTGAAATACTTTATACCAGCATTACCCTCCTTAATGGTCACTACGCCTCTGCACTTCCAGCATTATTTCTGTCTAATCAATCATCCAGGTGTCAGTGTACTATTTGGCCATTCCATGCCGTTTTACTTCCCTCCGACACCCTCTGTTCAGGCTGGAGCATTATAGGCTTTATCTCCTGTTTGCCACTGAACTACACATATATATACAGGCATAAATTAACAATTTACATTCAATTTTCATTAAAAGATACTGAATGGTTCAAGCTTACCACAATTTCATGGAAATAAACACAGATACGTTGATTAGCAATGAATTCTGGCACAATTACTGGCACAAATTCCCATCTGCTTATGTTCCAGGCTTTTTTTTAACACAAATATGAGCTGGCTTCAACGCACTGTTGCTTTATCAAGATTATTTGCACTAGTGGTCTCGAACTAACGCTCCTAAGTGAGTATATCAGCGAGTCTAGCCAATGAGGCCACGTTTCGACAAGTGTTTGAAAAAATGTTACCTTTTCACGTCTCCCCTAACAACGAAAGATAGTATTTATAGCCCGACCAATCGTGGTTAGTCTTTCATTTGTTGCGCTCCAATCAATTTGGAGTTTACATGGTAGGCTAATTCTGTAACGTAAGATTTTTTTCAAACACGTTATAAAAAAATTTTATGAGCAGAAATGATTCCATGCTGTCAGGCATCCCCACTATTTTATTTTGGTTATAATTTATTAATTCCTGGACTATTTGCGTAACGTTTTACATATTCTTGGTCAGCAAGCCCTAAGGAACCCAAATATCCAAATTTAAAAGAGCTACGTGGCTGCGTTCAAAATATGTATTTTCTACCTCCTGTTTCGAAGATGTGCTGTCTGGGTACTGTTATGTTTTCAACCGTAAACCCATCTAATGTTATCTTTTCTAATAAAAGTTTTTCAGGATTTATAAACCTAACTCTGGGATGGGTAATGTATTTTATCACTGTCCGTCTGAAAAAAAGTTAGTGCATGTAGTCTTACACGCGTGATGGCAGCATTTGTGTATCGCGCGAAGCGTGTTTAGTGTTCGGCTTTCTGCCTCTCCCTTCTCGCTATCCTTTTGTCCATCTGTCTTTTGATCTTGGTAACATAGTGTAGAAAAAGACATGAATGGAATTTAAAATTTAGGTCAACTTGCATATTTCAAGGTTTTTCTTAGAAAGGCAGCACATTTTATTGTGTGTTTGGGAAACGCGTGTATGTTGCAGAAGGCCTTTAATATCAACGTGAAACGTTACAATTTGCATACGCAGTAGAAAACAAGGGGATTTCGAGTACAGTCATTGTGACAGCACTGTTCTTTACCATTCTTCTTCCTTTATTTATTATATGTATTTATTAGGCTTTATATTTACTTGATAATTTATATATGTGGATTAGAATATTCCACGACATCCTCCCAGAGGACTCTGGGTCGTCCTGGAAGTCAGGATCCCTGGCTCTTTGTTTCCCATGCTTGTCGTGGTAGCCGATCTTCTCCCATTCTGCAGACATGGCCAAACCATCTTAATTGGGACTGTTCTACTTGGGTCTGCAGGGGGTGGGATTTTGGTCTTGACGTATCGTCTGGTTGCAGACCATGTCTTTTCTTGTTACTTCAACCACCTTCCTCAGATACCTCATTTCTGAGGGTTGGATCTGGCTTTTGTAGGTTGTAGTCATTGTCCATGACTCGCATCCATATGTCAAGACTGGGACATAGGTGGAGCGGTATACAGCCATCTTCGTTTTCTTACCAACCTCTCTCTTGCTGAGGAATCCTCGATTTGTGGCCTGAAAAAGTCTCCCAGCTGCTGCTTTTCGAATGGCCAACTCTTCTTTGATGCCTCCCTTTCGGTCTATAATAGCTCCGAGGTATTTAAAGTGGTCGACCTGCTCCAGGACCTGTTCTCCCAGCTTAATCTGATGTCTTCTTTCTTCTCGTGATATCACTGTGGATTTTGTTTTAGAGCTGCATATGACCATCCCTCTCTTCTCCAGGTTTTCTTTCCAGACTTGCAGATTGGATTGGAGATGTTCCTCTGATTTAGCAATCAGGGCAACATCATCAGCAAATGCCAGCTCTGAAATACAGACATGTCTCATCTTCCAGTACCCCACTGAATACCTTCTTGTTCTCTCCTTATATGCCTTGATGACATCGTCCATGAGGAGTATGAAAAGATAAGGTGACAGGATATCACCTTGTCTTACACCAGTGGTGGTTCTGTACTCTTCTGACTTATGGTTTGCTGTCCTCACATAATTTCTGCAAGACTTTTAGAAGCTATGTATAGCATGAATCAGAGGTGCTGGAATGTTCGTCCTTGCCAAACAGTCCCAAAGTTTGCTCCAGGGGACCCTGTCAAACGCCTTTTCCAGATCTATGAAACAAAGATGGATCTCACTCTTATACTCAAGGGCATATTCACTCAGCTGTCTGAGTGTGAAGATTAGATCTTGAGTACTTGGTTTTCTCGGAATCCGCACTGGACCTCATCCAATTGTGGCTCAGCTAGGCGCCGGAGTTTCTGCTCTAGGATTCTAGAGTATATTTTACCAGGGACACTGAGAAGGGATGTGCCTCTATGGTTTCCACATTGTCGATTGTCACCCTTTTTGAAAATTGATGTTATGATGGCAATCTCCCAATCCTTTGGTATGGTCTTGTTGCACCACACTGCCTGTAGGACACTTAAGAGTAATAGGTCGCCTGATGCTCCCATGAACTTAACCATTTCTGGTGTTATACCATCATGGCCTGCTGCTTTGCCCATCTTGATTTTCTCCAATGCTGCCTTCAGTACTTCCATCTTTATTTCATCTTCACCATCCCTGGTTTTCTCTTCTGTGCTAGTGGTTATCATTTCTGATGCTTCACCATGCTCACCATCCAGGAGTTCTGAGAAATATTTTTTCCATCTTTCCATTACTTCCTTCGGGGCAGTAAGCAATTTGCCTTGCTTGTCCTTTATAAATTTGAGAGGGCATTGTTTTTCCTTCCTCATGTTCTTTAGGGTCTTATAGAACAATTTCTGGTTTTCTTGCGCATCTTTTTCTAGCCTTTCTCCAAATTCTTCCCAGGACTTCTGTTTTGCTGCTAGCAACTTGTTCTTTGCGTCTGTTCTGAGTGTCACATGTTCTCTATATTTCTCCATTTGTCCTGTTGTGTTTTTAGCTCCTAAGTATTGTTTCCATGCCATTTTCTTCTCTCTTATATTCTCGTTGACTTCCTCTGTCCACCAAGGTGTGCTCGTTTTCTTGTTCCCAAGTCGGACTTCACCACATGCTTCTGCAGCAGCTGTCTTTATGATGTCCTTGAATTTAAGCCAGAGGGTTTCCAAGTCATCAAGTTGTTCTTCTGTGTTGCAAAAAAAGCATAGTAGGGAGAAAGCACAAACCTATTATCTGAAAGCCACCTGACTTACTGTTTTGTTTATTGTGTTCGTTCTACGAACGCTTCCTGGCTGAATGCATGTGCATATTCCACAATATGAGCTAGCCCTACATTACTACACGATTGTGCATGGTGCCAAGAATAACCAATAGCACAATTCGAGAAATCACAAACACCTGATGTTCTTCCGTATAGAATGTCCTTCACCTTCCACGAGAGTAAGTTATCTTTGAGATCTGCCAGCAATAAGTGCCGAACTCACTCTCCCATGCTACGGTTCTCCATAGCCACAAAAGTTGAAAGGTCATACAGTTTTAAATTTGCCATAAGCTTAACATCATTCGAACCTGAACTTCGCCATATATTCTGAGGAGCGTTTTCTAAATGTTACCCTTTCTTAAAAAGGGAATAGGAACTTATCAGAGCGTCTAGTTAGCAGAGTGGTTAGAGCTCTGTTCTATCACTGACAAGGTATCGGATTCGAAACAAGTTGGCATTATGCTGCAGTCTATCCAGCTGTAAAATTGGTGCTTGATTCTACTTTTTAGTTAGGGAAGGCAAAGGCAACGGGAAAGGGAAATAATCACCCTATCTCTCGAAGTTGGACCTAGTATAGTGAAGACTCTAATACTTACTTCCCCGCGGCAGTATTTGTTATGCGACAACCTTTACCTTTTTATTAGCACTACTAGCAATAACACGTCAAAATTGACAATTTTTAATTGAAGCCATCTTATCATTTTGATCCATAATAATAATTGTCTGCAATACTTTAAATAAAAATGTTGCCTAATCCTCAACTTCCTTTTATTCTTAGAGTCGACGCCTGGGCCCGCTGATCAGTCTCGATCGTGAAATTGGCGCCTATTAAATATCGTTGAAGTTTGGTTACGCTCCAGATGATTGCAAGCAATTCATTCTCAAGAATGGGATATTTGGTTTCCGTAGGTGTAAGTTGTCGACTAATATGAGGATTAGGCAATCTCAAAATAGGTGCCTTAGTAAAAATACACTTTAATGTAGTTTAAGGTATCAGAACAACAATCAAAAACTTACATTTTAAGGTTATTTTTAAGACAATGATGAGTTAAATCCGTTTCCCGAATGAAACTGGACAGAAGAGTATCTTGATTGTCTGTTGATTTAATCTGCATTTCCGCACCTTCCTGTCTTCAATTCATGTACTGTTTATCAATCGTGTTGTTGGCTTCTTTCCATAATCAAACTGTTCATGCACACCTTCATTTGCGCACTTTTCTGTTTTCAAGAGAGTACATTAACTTTCAACCACAGCTAAGGGGGTGCAACTGTGTTGAAAGTTAGACAATAATTGTATTGTTTCCCTTATATGTGACTGACCGACCGACGTACTTACGGCGGGTATTATGGTATTGAATAGTTTTTCAAAATGCCCTTCATTTTGTGTTTTTTTCTCCCATTCCAACTCCGCCCCTTTTTCCCCCTAGAATGTTGTAATTAGCTTTGAACATAAAAGTAATTGTGGAATGCATGTACCTTTAGCATGTTGTTTGAGCCGTTTCTCTGTCCCTATAGATATTATATTAAATACGATTATTGAAGCTTCTTTCGGTATTTCTATTATTCTCCATTCTTGATGACCTATACGTTTTCAATGTTTCTATTCCTGTCTGTTTTTGATGACATTTACGTTTTAAATATTTATATTCCTGTATGTTCGTGATGACCTATATGTTTTAAATATTTCTATTCATATTTCTTCTTGATGACCTTCACGTTTTAAATATTTCTATTCCTGTCTGTTATTGATGACCTTTATGTTTTAAATATTTCTATTCCTTTTTTGTTCTTGATGACCTTTGCGTTTTAAATATTTCTATTCATGTTTGTTTTTAATGACCTTTATGTTTTAAATATCTCTATTCTTCTCTGTTCTTAATGACTTTTAGGTGTTAAGTATTTCTATTCCTGTCTGTTCTTGATAATCCTTATGTGTTAAATATTTCTATTCCTGTCTGTTCTAAATGACATTTACACTTTAATTATTTATATTCCTCTCTGTTCTTCACGAACTTTTTGTTTTAAATATCTCTATTCCTGTCTGTTTTTGATGACCTATATGTTTTAAATATTTCTATTCCTCTCTGTTCTTCATGACCTATATGTTTTAAATATCTCTATTCCTCTCTGTTCTTAATGACCTTTATGTTTTAAATATTTCTATTCATGTCTGTTCTTGGTGAACTTTGTGTTTTAAATATTTCTATTCCTGTTTGTTATTAATAACCTTTACATTTTAGAGATTTATATTTCTGTCTGTTCTTCATTACCTTTATGTTAAAAATATTTCTATTACTGTCTGTTCTTGATGACCTTTATGTTTTAAAGAATTCTGGTCTTGTCTGTTATTGATGACCTTTATGTTTTAAATATTTCTATTCCTGTGTTCTTGATGACCTTTACGTGTTAAATAATTCTATTCCTCTCTGTTTTTGATGATCTATATGTTTTAAATATCTCTATTCCTCTCTGTTCTTCATAACAAATACGTTTTCAACGTCTCTATTTCTTTCTGTTCTTCATGACTTATATGATTTCAGTGTTTCTTTTTCTATCTGTTCTTGGTGATATCTGCATACAAAATATATAATGTTACTATGTTCTGCCTGTAATGCACACCTAAACAAGTTGTACGTTAATGTACCATAGTATTTTAATTATTATATTATATTATATTAATTCGTAATGTTAAATATCCGCGTTGCGTTTAGCTGTGTACAAAACTAGAATGTACTGTGTTCTCTACTTTTCTCATTCCTTTTTTTTTCTTTTGCGCACCTTAAGAAGCATAGAGCCGCCACTTTTTCTGGTCCACTTTCAGTCAGCTTGTAGCAAACTTTCTTGATGACCTTTACGCTTGTACCAAACTTTCTTGATGATATTTACGCTTGTACCAAACTTTCTTGATGACATTTACGCTTGTACCAAACTTTCTTGATGACCTTTACGCTTGTACCAAACTTTCTTGATGACCTTTACGCTTGTACCAAACTTTCTTGATGACATTTACGCTTGCACCAAACATTCACATGCTCACGCAGCAGTGGTTTCTATGTCAATTTGTTTTACTTGATGAGGTTGCCATCCCTCATACACAGCTTCATATTAGTCGCCTCATTACAACATGCCTGTGTGTGTAGTTTGTTCTGTTCCTTTCTTTATATCTTCAGAGACCCCCGGATTTATACATGATGCTACCTGACAACACAAATGTGATGTTACTATGCCCCATCTGTTACGTACCTGTACACAAAGTTGTATGTTAATATACCCTGTGTTACCCAATGTTGCAAAACGTTGAATGTTAATTTGTACCAGTTTCATTTTATTTTGCACGAAAGAAGAATTTATCGTGTCCTGCTCTGATCTAACTCCCATCACGTGTGAGTCATTACCACGTGGAAAAAGGCAGAAACTTGCATACATATTGCCGTTTCTTTACCATTGCTGCCTTATTTTTACAAACTCCGCATCACCGGACACGCCCTTACACGTAACTACATAGTTACACTGTGTGTGCTGTGGGTGTGCAGTGGTGTATTTTCCCTCCTGCACTGTCGTTGATTGGCGATTGGCTGATCAGTCTAATGTAGGGGTCGGCAACCCAAGAGCTTAGGGTTCGACTTTAGTAACACCGAACTCTCCAAAGATTTATCATAATTACCGCACTAAGTACGTCGGTCGGTCACATCATGCACACCGTCATTTGCGCACTTTTCTATTTTCGAGAGGATACATTAACTTTCAACCACAGCTAAGGGGTGCAACTGTGGTTGAAAGTTAGACAATAATTGTATTGTTTCCCTTATATGTACTCTCCCGAAAATAAAAAAGTGCGCACATGACGGTGTGCATGAACAGTTTGATTATGGAAAGAAGTCAACAATACAATTGATAAACAGTACATGAACTGGAGACAGGAAAGTGCGGAGATGCAGATTAAATCAACAGACAATCAAGATACTTTTCTGTCCAGTTTCATTTCGGGAAAGGGATTTAACTCATCATTTTCTTAAAAATAACCTTAAAATGTAAGTTTTTGTTTGTTTCTTCAAGACAAAATTTTAATTTAAAGTATTGAAGACTTATTATTATGGATCAAAATGAT
>JAMPIV010000347.1:817500-920000 GCA_024509875.1 Oreohelix idahoensis
CTATCATCACTACAAGCACTAAAACACCCAGGTAAATGTAGCCGGCCAGACATAAAGGAAGAAATTCTAGCAATTAATACATCACTAGGGAACAGAGGATGCAGTTTGAGGCTAGTGTGGGTTCCAGCACACATAGGTATTGCTGGTAACGAGTTGGCAGATCAGAACGCCAAGAATGGAAGAATAAGTAAAAACAATATAAGAGCAGGACTGAGAAGGTCGGAGATCAAGAGCCAAGTGAAGATAACTATAAACGAGGAATGGAAGACAACATGGAAGAAAGGTAGAAAAGGCAGACACGCGTTCAAACTGCTGAAAGAACCAACAAGGAAGTGCCAGGTCAGAGAAGAATTAAAGATACCATCAAACAAAAAACTATGGCATCTCCGTCTCGGTGCAACATACTTTATGATAGAAGAACCACACTGCCAAGAATGTCAGGAAGAGAATGACATAGAGCACTACCTGATCCACTGTAAAAAGTATGAACAACAAAGGTTAGAATTAAAAGCTTACTATAGAAATCACAATATAGACCTGGCAGGTGATAAGGTTTAAGTATAGATGCCCCAAGAGATGCCCAACCAATACTTAAAAGATATATACATAAAACAAAGGAACACATATAAGGTAGTAACAAAAACAAGAACAAAATAACACAAAATTTAAAAAAAAAACCTACTAACTACTCATAGGACAAGGAAAGACAAGGTATTAAATAAAAAAAATAAAAAAAAACGACTCAAAAAGAACAAATACTAATACAAAGTAAAACCAAGTGTAAAGAACAATAGTTATCAAGAAACAATACAAAAGAGAAAATAAAATGGACAAATACTAATATAAATTAAAATCAGCAACTGCTAAAGACAATAGCTATTTAAATTGAATACAAAATTAAAAAATAAAATGACACTAAATACCCCAATTATAACCAAATTCCAGGTTTAACAGGGTAGACCAAGATGGAACGAGAAGAGGCAATAACGATCAGCTGTTAAGTGCCCGCTCTCCACCCATCACCTCATCAAAACAACAACAACGATAGATAGAGAGATAGATAGACGTAGTAAAAGCTTTATAAGTATTAGCAGCATCAGCAGCAGTACTACTAGTAGTAGTTGTAATACCGGGAGTAGCGGTAATAGCAGCAATAGTAGTAATAATAATGCCAACAGTAACAGCAGGAGTAATAGATGTTGTGATAGTAAAGTAGCAGTAGTCGTTGGTGGTGATGGTAATTGTAATAGTAATAGTATTTATAATGGGTGATAGTGGCGCCATGTGCAGCAGTAGTAGTCGACGTAAGTCTACTTGTGGAATACACAGACTAAACCGACAATAAGAGTATAGAGAAGGAAATGATAATAATAATGATGATGATAACGACGACCACGTCGAATTTGACTGATGATGATGGTAGTGGTGGAGACCGTAACTCGTGATACATGTGCCAAATAAAAACCTTCATAGCTAACTGTAGTCCATCATTCAGTTGACATTATAAATATAGCGATTTAAAAAACATGGGCCAATATTGTCAAAAGCCTTTCATATTCTCTTAAACCATAATCGTCTCATGTGACTTATTTCGTGTAGGCCAATTAAAAAAAAAAATTTTAATTCGAAATGTCACAAATCTTCAGCATAAATTAGTGTTTTTCCTGAAAGCAGACCAGATCCAGACAAGCGCCAGTGGAACAAGAAATGAGAAGATGGCACTGGAGATGGATATAACACACATTGAGGAAACCTGCCGTTAGCTTTACCAAGATGTCCACGTTCTTGAATCTCCACTGTAAGAGAAGACAACTGGTGACAGACGTGAAGGGGTTGAAGAAGACAAAGGAAAGACTTTGAGCGGATGGCACAGGATAGGAAGACTCGGTATAAGTTTGGTGAAGGCCTTGGGGAGCTGAAAGGTGACGAATGATGAATTAATGAGATTGTTAAAATATCCATAAAAATGATTCACAATTTCAAAGTCAACAATTCTCTACTTACACACGAGGGATCGTTTTCTGATATGTCTTTATTATTCCTTTTCTATCTTTTTTTTTTTTAAAATTAAAGGCAGTAATTGTAATTCAATATGAATAAAGAAGAAAAACAAATTACATGCAGTAAGATTTTATAAACATAAATAAGTTATTATTATTATTTTTTTTTTGGGTAAAGTTTTTACAGAGAACGTCATTTGCTGAAATTACTGTGCGATCCAACTCAATGGTGTGAAACTGAGTCTCGTAAAAGTACAAAACAGTACTGCACCGGGGGAAGGGGTGGGGGGTCTTCTCCAGATCTAGCACCACCTTGAAAACCCCCTAGGTCTGGTTCTGGGCCCTACCACACCCTTGCAAATAAGCATGTATATATCTGCATAGTCAACTGATGTGCACGTGTCATGTGCCAGAGTGTGTGTGGATAAATATATATAAATGTATTTGCCAATATAACTTCGTTAAAAAAATGAATAAATACACTACAAGCAGTTTCTTACCAGACAAAAGAGTCCAGATGTGAATTTGTTTCCAACTTCGAGTCGTCCCTCAGAGAAAGATGCGGGAAATTCTTGTCTGAGCTTTTGTTGGCTTGCGTATGCGCGAGCTCACTAAAGAACAAAATAAAAATAGTGACGAAAGAAGACCTGCTCTGGCAGTTATCCAGTGCGCAGCAACCTTTGGTCTTTTTCTGAACTAGCTGCAGGAAGCAAAACTCAACTTGTGACGAGTTAGTTGCCTTACTGTGTGGAAGATATATTGTTTCGCAAATTCTGCTTTAAACTGCAAGAAAAACTGGCGGTTTTGTATTTACTGAGATTGTATGTCTGTGGTTCATGTGCGATGCACATATGGTAGTAACTTCTGCAATATCTGCGCCATCAGCATTTGAGAGAAAGAAATGCGTCAAGCAGTGGAACTGAATGCTCGAATAAACAAGTGCAGTGGCAATCTATTCTTAACGCATATTTTTGGTTAGGTTATGCTGTTCTTTCATACTTCCCTTTTTGCCATTCTTTTGTTATTAAGATTTAGTTTATACAAATTTTAGGTGTGTAAGTATACAAACAAACCTTTTCTTTAACATGTATAATACAACGTTATAATACAACGTTATAATACAACGTTATAATACAACGTTATAATACAACGTTTAAATGCAAATACTAATAGTCCTCAACTTATCTGATCTTCTTATCATGTATGTAGTCTATTTAACTCCCATCTACACAGGCTTTACGACATAAATGGGAAAGGGTTGTGGGGGAGCATTATCATTTGGTCCGGGCTACACCTCACTGAAAGAGGGAGGGAGGGAGGCCTTAACTCAGCCAAGGAGGCGTGATCTCCATTTTGACCCCCCCCCCCCCCCCCCCAATGAGGGGGTCTCACATTGTGAAACGGACCGGGTCTCATCTAAGCTCGCAGTGTAAGGTAAAAAAAGGTAAAGGATCACATTACATGCCCATTGAGGCATATTGGGAATATGGTGTTAGGTCCATTTTTTCTTGACCATCGGCACCCCAGGGGTGATGTGGTCAGCATCACGCCAGAAGCTCGCGGTGTGCCTGCTTCTAATTCCCTATCTCTTTCAAGCACTCTCTTGCCTGTAACTTTGCTGTATCGAAAGAGAGAGCGTAAAAGAAGCAGGGACACAAATATTGCAACACATTGGTCAGTGCCAGACTGGACTTGCCTTTAATACCTAAGCTACAACACGCTGTACAAGCGTGAGACGAAAAATGTAATTATCTTGTCTAAAGAATGAGAGAAATAAGAAAGAAAAATGCATAGTTTGTGGAGCTGTAATTATCGGAACATAACCAGCATTGCTCATTAAATGGGTTTAATTAATGTATGGCCGTTCAGTAAATGAAACCAACCGCCGTTTTTTTAAAATATACAGTCACACCCTGCTTTACGACGATTCGCTTTCCGACGCTTCGCTCATACGACGGTTTTCAGTTATCACCCATGTACATGATACGACGGCTTGACTCGCTCATTCGACGCTTTTTAGGCATGACACTTTTTCAAAACCGCATGGGCGCTGAGTCGCTTACCTTTGCTCTCTCTACTACGCTTTATACTTCGTGACCCAACGCGTTGTTGTCGCATTTCACGTGCATCATTGTGATTTAGCTCTGCTATTTTGTGATCAAAAATATGCTTCCAAAGTGATTTCACTATTTCCATATTTTATTGTTGTTAAATAAACATTTAATGTAATACTAAAAATGTCGTGAAGATGGCTAAGCAGCTAGAACTTGAAGTGGAGGCTGAAAGTATAGCAGAACTTGTGGATTCCCGTGCACAGCCCCTGGGCTTCGAAGATTTTCTGGAGCTTGAAGAACATCGCGCGAGATGAAGATGATTCTGCAGTAGAAAAAGTGACCCCTAGCCTAAAGGCCTAACCTACAAAGAACTTGAGAAAGCTTTCCAACATTTTGAAAGGGAATGATAATTTTAGACAGAACAGATCCCAATTTTGAAAGTAGTTGCAAGGTTAACACTTCAATTTTAAATTTCTAAGCCTGTTATTCAGAAAAATACATAGAGAAGAAAAGAAGATCGACAATCCAGAGGCACTTCACGAACACATCAGCACCCCCCAAAAGCCCTACTGCATGTATATCATCTCAAAGCCCTATTGCAAGTACATCAGCAGAAAGTCATGTTGCAACTACATCACCCCATAGCCGTACTACATTGTCTATCGAAAGCTCTACACGAGCAGCAAAAAGACCTGTTTCTACAGTAAGTACATCAGAATCTCCAGCAAAGAAGCACTATGAAAAATGGACTGTTATCTAGAAGATGTGGGCTCTCCTTCAGACTTCCTTCAATATTTCAGCAGTCGCAGCAGCTACCAACAGAAGAATGCTACAGCTATGAAAGATACATAAAATACTGTTTACATTGTTTGTTTACATTCTAAGTTGATTAGTTCTTCTTCTTCTTCAAGTACCGCGCCTAATGGCGTAGGAGATCATATCTCTCCACAACTTCCTGTCTCCAGTACAATTTATCAATTCTGCTTTTGACTTCTTTCCATGCTACGATGTCAAACTGTCCATTATTTGCTCTCTTTATCTTCCCCTATCTCTTTTTCCTTCAATCTGACCTGTTGTTACGATATATTCCAGCGTTCCTCTTCTCATAACATGCCCGAAAAAGTGGATTGCTTCTTTCTAACTTGTGAAATAAGTTTCCATTGGCCTCTTTCAGGACATCTTCATTCCTCTTTTTGGCTGCCCATGGTATTTTTAACATTCTTCTGTAAAACCACATCTCTGTTGCCTCTAGTGCCTTCTCTATTTGTTTACTAATTGTCCACGACTTACTCCCCTATGTCATACTCCCCTATGTCATGATTGGTTCTATATAACACTGAAGAACTTTCTTTCTTACTTCCAATGACAAAGAATTGTTGCATAAAATACTCTTCATTTTATAGAATGCTGCTTTTGCCTGAGCTATTCTACTCTTCACTTCTGAGATTCATCTTCCACCCGTTGTTATGAATGTGCCGAGATATTTGAATTTATCTACTTGTTTTAAAACAGTTCCATTTACTTTGATTGTGCATTTTGGGGAAGCCCTTTTCTTTGAGATGACCATTACTTCTGTCTTTTTGCTATTACGGATAAGGCCTTTATTTTTACTTTCTATCACTATTGTATCGACCATTTCCTGCAGCTCCTTTTCACTTTTTGCTATTAAAACTGTATCGTCAGCGTATCTCAAATTGTTTATATTTTGTCCGCCGAATGATATTCCTGGCATGTCCTCTAGAGATCTCATTATATTTTTAATGTACAGATTGAACAGATCCGGTGACAGCATACATCCCTGCCTGGCACCCTTTTTTAAATGCTGAAACGTTCCTATTTGGCTGCTAACTCTTACAGCTGCTGTTTGTCGCCAGTACACGTTCTTTATTTTCCTCAAGTCTTTACCATCAACGTTTTATATTTCTAACATTTTGATAATTTCCTCATGTTTCACTTTGTCAAATACCTTAGTGTAATCTATAAAGCACAAGTATAGATCTGTCTTCACCTCTATGGCTCTTTCTATTAATGTTCTTATAACATGTACAGCATTGCTTGTGTCTTTACCTTCTACAAATCCACACTGTTCATCACTGATTTTTGGTTTAATTTTATTTCTCACTCATGACAATTCGTAAAAATATTTTGGTCACATGACTCACAAGACTAATGGTGCGATGTTCTTCATATTCCATCGCTCCAGGTTTCTTTGGCAAAGCTATGAATATGGATTTTAGCAGATCATCAGGTATTTGACCACTGTTGTAGATGTCATTTAAGAGTTTTATTATCACTTCTACTCCAAATTCTCCCAAAGCATCCATTTCCTCTTCTGTTACATTATCTGTTTCAGGCGCTGTGTCTTCCTTCATGTAGCGCATGGCATCCTCTACATCTGTCACAAGTATTGGAGGGCCCTCACAACTGTCCTGGTCATTCAAATCTGGTCTTTCATCATCATACAGCTCCTTGGTGTATTCTGTCCAATTTTCTATCATGTTCTCATGACCTATTTGTCACGGATTGCCTCCCCTTTGCTCTACAGTGATGGTCAACAATGGTCAAAACCTAGAGCATATAATGTGGGTCTTCAAAGGTATCTTCCTTCGCACAAGAGTACTCTTGGCAGACATACAGAAAGAAGAATGATGATGCTTCCACGTCGAGGGTGTTTCTATAAGATAATTCAGAAATCAAGAACAATGCTGAATTGGACTGAGCAATTGTTAACTTTGTATCTACCCGACACTTTTTATAAAGAATTATTATGTATGATTTAGCTCGTTCAAGCCCCCAACTGATTTAATTTAGTGAAATCTTAATTTAGCACCGGTAGCTCTGTTTTAATTGTATTTAAGATGACTGAGACATACAGTTGCAGTACACTCTATTAAATCAACTATATATATATATATATATATATATATATATATATATATATATATATATATATATATATATATATATATATATATATATATATATACAAATAACAAATTTAATAATCAATTATATTTAACAGTGTAAAATGAATAATTATCTTTTTAAAAAAAGGTTATCATCACAGGGTGATGTTATGGATATTGAGAACATTTTTCTGAAAAAAGTTCACTTGACAGCTTTTAAGTTTGTACTTAGCTGCCAGTAAATTTGTTTTCTGCTCCAGCCGATGGTTCGTTCTTTGCAGGTTATGGACTGATGCACTCTCGTCACTGGTCAAAGTATGGAGGTTGTGACATGTTCCAATAAATATCAGGGAGTAATGACGAAGCTGGTACTCTGTAAAGTTGCTTTCACACACACACTGTAAAGTATCAGTCTGTCTGCTCTGTAAGGAAGAGTGGTGTGTTGTTAGATCAGGCATGCTCCAGTCTACCCAGCTGTAAATGGGTAACTCACCCTAGTCCTGAGTTAGGGAAGGCAAAGGCTCCAGGGGAAGCAGGCCCTAAACTTGGTCACTTCAGCCGACGCAGGATGGTGTATGTATAAAGTAGAAGTGTAGAGTGTGATTACCGCGAATGGTGTACTGTTCGTGTGCTGACCAATATAACCACTCACACTTGTGTCTACAAGGCACCAATGCAGACTGCTGGAATCTTAGTTTACTCAATTTATTCAGACGTACACACTGGGACATACGAGTACATCATGGTTCGTTGACATATCAATTTGTAGGTATACATAGCAGATCTGAAGTCATGACACATTCAGAAATAATGGGCAGTACATCAAAAGTTCAATGTCATGATACATTATGGCCACATCCCCCTATCTGACTAAACGCGTCAGTGAAGGGCGGATCGATAAATAACCAAAGTTACTTGACGTCCATAGTTTGTAGTATAGATTATGAAACCACGAAAAGGGGGTTTCTAGCAAGATTGAGATCTCCCTGTCACTGTCCGATAATAAGATAAATAATCTGTTCTCTTGGCAGTGATCAAAACATATGATGACTGAAATCCAACATGGCTGCCTCCCTGAGTTGTCGTTCACTCATTCATAGGAAGGAGAATATAAGCCAGAGTTAATTTATAATGGGTATATAAAGGATTTCATAAATGTTTCCATACAGCTCTACGGTGATCAGTTAATTCCACGTAGCCATAACCGCTGCAGGAAAATCTGTCATCTTCGTCGATACCAAACACGACACTAGCATAACGAAGCACCAAAAGTCAAGCTAGGCCTAACCGACGAGAGATCATCAAAAATAGGAGCTGGGTTTACCTGGAGTCCGAATCATCTATATACTGACATAAGGAGAGTCTCTAACACAAACTATCGTAGAGACACCATCTCCTTCAGAAGAAAAACCACGTCGTAAGACATTTTTTTCTGACGAAAGGACCAGCTCTTGAAAAACGTACCCCGCCATTTGTAAGCGGTACATCGGAACTCATCACGACTTGTCAAGACAACTCATACTTCCGCTAGCAAGAATCTAGTCCCTCCTACCCATCCAAAATATACAATATAGGACTGATTCTACTTGTACTAATAATATGTAATACATATGAATTCAGGCCATAAACACAATAAGCAAATTAATATATTTTCTGGCCCTAAAAAATAAGTACAAACGCAAGCGCAATATCCTTGCGCTGGATCAATATCCAGAACGATTACTCCTATAATCAAAAGTGTGAATCAAACATGGATTATCTCGCTTTTACCATAAACAGCATTTTCATACACAAATAAATGAATGTCTATATTTTTCCCATATTAAATAGCCATATCGATTTTTGTAAAATGTGCGTCAAAATATGCACGCAACAGATTACCACACCCCTCGGGAAAAAAAAAAATGGTACATTTTTTTTTTTGAAATACATCTAGGAGCAACATACAATAGGCTCACAACGCAGCAATAACAATGCGCAGATGATAAGCATAAGTTTTATGACCTTAGAGAAAGTACTTCTCTAAGTATAAATATTTCCAGAGAGGTGTCACCAACGCATACTACAATATTAGCAATGACACAATTTCCACATTAGTTTATACATAAATTCCATCTAAGATATCTTAACATCATGATCATCAAAGACGAAAAACATTGAAAGATCAGCGGTGAATACATATCAATGAACCGCTAAGTAGTGTTACAATCAATATATGATATATTACATATGTGTACACATTTCAACATAGAAACAACTGTATCAAAGTTGTATAACAGTTATGAATCATGTGGGCATCTAGACAAAATATCTGCCATCACATTTTCTGACCCACGGATAGCTCGCACCGAAAAATGAAATGGCTGTAGAGCAATCGCGTATCGCGTTGATCTCGCGCTCTTCAGATTTTTACTCTGAATAGCCGTAAGAGCTTTCTGGTCAGTTTCCACAATGAAATGCGCGCCCAGAAGAAATCTTTGCAGTTTAAGGATTGACCAAACCATAGCCAATAATTCACGGTCTAGGACCGAGTAATTCTTCTCTGCGGCATTTAATTTCCGAGAAATATACATCACAGGATGCAGAGTTCCAGAGTACTCTTGCATTAGTGCAGCTCCAATCCCGGTGGATGAAGCGTCACTACGAAGAATAAATGTCTTATCCTTAGAAGGCAATACTAGGATAGGTGAAGTAGAAAACATAGTTTTAACCTTATCCAAAGAGGATTGACATTCTTGAGTCCAATGGACTACATTAGGAGACCCTTTCTTTAGCAAGGAAGAAAGAGGTGACATAATGGAGGACAGATTCGGGATGAATCGTCCATAAAATTGTATTAGACCTAAGAGACTTCGTACTTGCTTTTTAGTCTTAGGAATAGAAATGTTAAGTATCTTACTTGTATTATGGTCTTCTGTTTTTAGGAACCCATGACCAACACGGTGTCCTAAGAAAGATATTTCGCTAAAACCAATACATGCTTTCGATGGTTTCGCTGTCAGGTTATGCTCGCGTAAGATAGACAATAGTTCATTTATACCATTATAGTGATCGTTCCAAGTATCACTGAAAAGACAGATGTCATCAAGATACGCAATGACATCTGAGCGATGAGATAGGATTCGACGCATCATGCGTACAAATGTAGCAGGGGCGTTCATAAGACCGAAAGGCATGAAATTCCATTGGAATAGACCCCTAGGCGTCGAAAAAGCAGTAAACGGTTTGGCGTGTTCGGATAGTGGAACTTGCCAATATCCCTTAGACAAATCGAGTTTAGTAAAGAAGTGAGAATTCGATAGTCTCGTAAGTAGCTCTTCTAGTAAAGGCATAGGTTCAGCATCGAATTTAGTCACTTGATTCAATTTGCGATAATCCACGCAAAGACGTATGTTATTGTCTTTTTTCCGTACTATAACCATCGGCGAAGAATATGCTGATGTGGATGGTTCAATAATTTTTAACTCTATCATCTCATCTAACTCTTTCTCTACCTGTGCTTGAAAATGTATCGGGATAGGATACGGTCTGACTCTTATAGGACTATGGTCAGTAAGAATAATGTCATGTTGAATGACATCAGTTTGACCAGGAATGTCAGTAAGGACATCCTGAAATTGTTCTAACATAGTAGAAACTTGTTTCTGCTCTCCTGGAGATAATTCTGGAGAAATTGCAACATCTTTCCATGATTCATTAGAGTGAAGAGGAATCAGTGGAAAAGGTAATTTACATCCGAGAAACTCGTTTCCTCATCCTGTATTACTGACAGAGATGAGTACTGTCCATGTTGGACTGGAAAATCGTCCGTTGCCTGGAAAACAGGTTGTAAATAATCAGGACGTTCATGGAATTCCGTGAGCATGTTGATGTGGAAGGTTTTACGCTTCCCGTCAATATCGACGATATAGTCAACATCGGAAACCTTTGATATTATATCGTACGGACCTTTCCAAGAAATGAGAAGTCTATTTTCCCTACAAGGTAGCAAGACAAATGCTTTGTCACCTGGACAAAGTTGACGCAAACATCTCTTTTTATTGGCAAATTCCCTTGCCTTCTGTTTCGCAAATTCAGAAGAAGCAGTTGCCAATTTGCATGCTTCAATAATCTTGTGTCTAAGTGCGATGACATATTCATAAGAGGATTTTGTGTCATCGACAATATTATCAGCAGTTATAAGATCATGCAGTAAGGACATAGGACCTCGCGGTTTCGCGCCAAAGACAAGTTCAAAGGGAGAAAATCCTGTATGTTCGTTGGCGACCTCTCTATATGCAAAGAGAGCCGCGGGTAAAACCCTATCCCAATCCTGAGGATGATCTTCTGTTATCTTACCTAGTAGGTTTTTCAGAGTTCTATTCAAACGTTCCACCATCCCATTGGACATAGGATGATAAATACTACTCAGCGATCTCTCTATCTTCAGAGTCGACATTACTTGAGACATGGTATCCGATATGAGTTGGGTACCATGGTCGGATAATATTTCTGCTGGAAATCCCAGACGAGAAAATATTAACCAAAGAGCATCTGCGACATCAGCAGTAGTTATGCTCTTTAGAGGAACAGCCTCCGGCCAACGTGTGCACATATCAACACACGTCAAAATAAATTGGTGTCCTCTAGCAGACTTTATCTTAAATGGACCAATGATGTCTATCGCCATTTTTTGAAATGGCCGAATGGGAATGTCTGCAGCCTGAATAGGTGCATCATGGCGTGGACCTCTGGATTTAATCTCTTGACATACTTTACAAGATCGACAATAGATTCGTATGTCCTTATTCACCGCAGGCCAAAAGAAAGATTGAAGAACTCTAGCTTTAGTACGGGAAAAACCCATATGTCCAGCACACTGCGAATCATGAGCGTGCTGTAAAATTTTAACTCTCATATTTTTAGGCACAAGGATTTGAGAATGAATGGACTTAGCGGAGTCTTGTACCATACGTACAAGTACGCCATTCTTCAACGTAATCCAAGATTTACGATTAGTATCCTTATTCGGATCACCTTTTGTTGCCAGAGTAAAGAATTTCTTTAGAGTAGGATCATCTTCCTGCTGTTTGATAAAGGAATCGTGGGAAATCTCCAAGGGATCATCTTGGATCTGCGCATCATTATCTTCAGAATGTGAAGATTGTGGCATATTGAGAGCTTGAGCCCTAGTGATTACTGCATTAGCAGATTGCATATTAACATTTTCCCAATTAGAAATTTGCTGTGGAGTGCATTCTTTCACTCCATGAATGCGACCGATGATAAGATCAGCGATCGGATTCGGCAAGAGACATGCTTGCACCTCTCCTGTAAAGAAAGGCGTAGCAATATTGATAATGGCAGTGGAGTACTTCTCCAATGTGCCACCAAATGTTACACATTTGACTATATTGCCTGTAGCTCGAGAAGGATTTACGAGTGATTGCCTCACTCCAATTGTAGTGCACCCCGAGTCGAAAAGAATTGATACCGGAGTACCATCTATTAGGCCCCTATTAAAGACAAGAGCACCCCTTCCATTATGCGCAATTGACGCATGGAGAGCGGGAAGTGGGTGACCGCAGCTTAAAGTAGACACTGTGGTTGGATCGAATAATGTTTTGCATTGCGAACACTCAGATGCTCTAGCAAAATCAAAAGCGGAATTCGCTACACTATTGGAGTCTTTTTTATCATTATTCTGATTATCGGTGTCGTGGAACTCCTGTTGTGCAGAGTTAGCCTGGTAATAAGATTTACCATGTCTTTTGTGTTGTGATCTACCTCGGTTATAATTGTCTCTATAATTATTATTGCCTCTGTTATAACCCCTATTTGGGTTTGAATCATAATATTCATGATCATAATCATCATGCTCATTAAATTGAGTATCCCTGTAATATTGTTTCTTTTGTCTCCATGAAGCACTTGGGTAGTTCCTATAGCTACTCCCTTTCCGAGAATTTCTAACATTATGGGCACCCCTCGCGTGTCGAGGACTATCAGCCCGATTCCAGTTCTTCGAAGAAGAACTCTGATTTGAGTGGTTATCTTGGTTTTGATACTTATTCCAATTAACCTTTTTATCAAATTTATTTTTAGCTCCTTGGAATTTGTGTGAGTAATTCTGATTATATTCTGTTGCCGAAGCAACTGGCATACTCTCTTTAATGTTAGAGTTACTAAGAATCATGTCAGGGTGTGCCGTGGCATACTGGTCACAATATTCTTCCATTCGCTTTATTGTACTAGGTTTACGCTCATGTAAGAACTCTAGGAATGATTTATTTACAGAAGACATGACCTTGTCTCTTAGCAATAAATCCGTAAGACCATCAAATGTTTTCTCTGTTTTGGATAATTCAATCCATCGTGAAAGTGTAATTCGTGCTTTTGAGATGAATTCTGAGAATTCTACACCTACCTCAGGTCTCATTGTTTTAAACAAAAGACGATAACCTTCTTCAGACAGCTGATATCTCTTTATCAAAGCTGCCCTAACAGCATCATAATTATCTTTGTCGGCCTCTTCAACAAAATATAACTTACTCAGAGACTCCCCTTTTAGATTTTCAGACAACTGATTCACATACTGTGATTTGTCAACATTATGAGATCGACAAGCCCGTTCAAATCTAGAAAGCCAAAATGTTATGTCATCACTGGTAGGGTTAAACGCTGGTACCTTGACCTTGTACACGAAGGGTTTACCATTACCACCAGATGCCTGATTAACATTACTCATACATGTCAATTTTAATTTCTCTAATTCAAACTCATGTTCTCTTATTGCTTTTCTCTCTTCAGCTTCTCTATCTAATCTTCTCTGTTCTGCAGCAGCTTCTAATTTCTTCTGTTCTGCAGCAGCAGCAACTTCTAGTTTTTTCTGTTCTGCAGCAGCTTCTAATTTTTTCTGTTCTGCAGCAGCTTCTAATTTTTTCTGTTTTGCAGCAGCTTCTAATTTCTTCTGCTCTGCATCAGCTTCTAATTTCTTCTGTTCTGCCTCAAATCTCCTTTCCTCCACTTGCATCTGCAATTTCTTAAGTTCAGCAGCAGTATCAGCTTCTTTTTCTAATCTTTTTTCTTCAGCTATTGCTTTCCTTTCTTCTGCAGCAGCTTTTTTTTTCTTCTATTTGAAGTTTTCTCTCCTCAGCCGCAGCTTTTTTTTCTTCAACAGCAGCAGCAGTTTTTTTTCTCTTCTGCAGCTAATGCTTTGTCATATTGAGCAACAGCCCATTGTTCTAAGTCTTTTCCAGTCTTATCAAGAGATTTTCCTTGAGCAATAAAATAATCTAATGTAGACATATTGTCTTCTTAAATCAGAAACCTGAAAAAGTAAATAAATTACCCTCTTTCAAGTTAATGGGAGACAAGTCTATACCTTAGACTTAGTCTTAGTCCAAACTTGTATGGTTTATAATAACCAATGATAACTTGAGTACCTGTGGACAACAATAATTGTATCTCAAATACTGTGGGGACAAGCCTTACAAAGGTCTTGTATACCTCAATGTAATCAAAGATCACTTGAGTACCTGTGGAAAAAAAATATTTCCCTTTACCAATCACTTTGGGAGACAAGCCTTATAAAGGTCTTGTATACCTCAATGTAATCAAAGATCACTTTAGTACCTGTAGAAAAAATATTTCCCTTTACCAATCACTTTGGGAGACAAGCCTTACAAAGGTCTTGTACATTTTGTTTTATAACAATAACAATCAGAAAGTACTGATCTGTACTATCCTATCAGTGTATACCACTGTACGTCATATGTCAACTAAAGACATTACAAATGACAAACAAGAAAAGACAATCTGAAAACATTTGCAGAGATCAAATTAAATCAAATAGGAGAAATGAAAAAAATGATCACAGAAACCGTGATGATAACTGCCATAAGATAACAAGACAAATAACGCCACAGTGTATAAACATAAGGGTGTAAAAAACTGAAATGAAAGAAAAGATGAGACCTACAATTATACAAACAAATCAAACAAAACTAAGGAACACAAAAAATGTTACAAATACAAATATGAAACAGTCGTCACAACTAACCAACTATTTGCAAACTATGTTGCATGCAAATTTCAATTAAGAAATTGCTCCCTATCGAACGCCAGAACAAGACCAATATCACTCGGTATTTCCTGTTCTAGTCACCACCCATCCAGGCCCGCAACATATAAACCCCTACACATATAAACAAATAACATGTAAGCATAAATAGCATATATAGCATACAATATCATTTATGTCATGAATGGAATGTGTTGCAGGTATAGTGTTGTAAAGCAGGCACAGTTTATTTTAATACTAATAACTTGCCACTTTATTCAGTAATAGATTTAATTTTAAACTATTACACTGTCAATTTTTCTCTGTTGAGCATCTGAAGAACCAACGATGAACTATGCACTTTATGTTCAGCAACACTGTGATTCTTCCGTACGTTGAGAAATGTCAACAATATTGCTCCAGATATTTTCTACACTTGATACCACTGTCCTGTGTAATACTGTCTGTACAGCGAAAAACTGTCAACAAGCGCTGAAGCTGACATCGACTGTATAGCTGTCCTACTGGTGTTGATGTGTTCAAACAAATGTTCTTTCAGCTGTAAACTGAGATTCTCAACACAAAACTGCGTAAGCTGGACCCAGAAATCTGGCTCGCCACTGTAAAGTCTTCGTTCTTTCCACTCTGTAAAGTTGCTTTCACACACACACTGTAAAGTATCAGTCTGTCTGCTCTGTAAGGAAGAGTGGTGTGTTGTTGAGATCAGGCATGCTCCAGTCTACCCAGCTGTAAATGGGTAACTCACCCTAGTCCTGAGTTAGGGAAGGCAAAGGCTCCAGGGGAAGCAGGCCCTAAACTTGGTCACTTCAGCCGACGCAGGATGGTGTATGTATAAAGTAGAAGTGTAGAGTGTGATTACCGCGAATGGTGTACTGTTCGTGTGCTGACCAATATAACCACTCATACTTGTGTCTACAAGGCACCAATGCAGACTGCTGGAATCTTAGTTTACTCAATTTATTCAGACGTACACACTGGGACATACGAGTACATCATGGTTCGTTGACATATCAATTTGTAGGTATACATAGCAGATCTGAAGTCATGACACATTCAGAAATAATGGGCAGTACATCAAAAGTTCAATGTCATGATACATTATGGCCACATCCCCCTATCTGACTAAACGCGTCAGTGAAGGGCGGATCGATAAATAACCAAAGTTACTTGACGTCCATAGTTTGTAGTATAGATTATGAAACCACGAAAAGGGGGTTTCTAGCAAGATTGAGATCTCCCTGTCACTGTCCGATAATAAGATAAATAATCTGTTCTCTTGGCAGTGATCAAAACATATGATGACTGAAATCCAACATGGCTGCCTCCCTGAGTTGTCGTTCACTCATTCATAGGAAGGAGAATATAAGCCAGAGTTAATTTATAATGGGTATATAAAGGATTTCATAAATGTTTCCATACAGCTCTACGGTGATCAGTTAATTCCACGTAGCCATAACCGCTGCAGGAAAATCTGTCATCTTCGTCGATACCAAACACGACACTAGCATAACGAAGCACCAAAAGTCAAGCTAGGCCTAACCGACGAGAGATCATCAAAAATAGGAGCTGGGTTTACCTGGAGTCCGAATCATCTATATACTGACATAAGGAGAGTCTCTAACACAAACTATCGTAGAGACACCATCTCCTTCAGAAGAAAAACCACGTCGTAAGACATTTTTTTCTGACGAAAGGACCAGCTCTTGAAAAACGTACCCCGCCATTTGTAAGCGGTACATCGGAACTCATCACGACTTGTCAAGACAACTCATACTTCCGCTAGCAAGAATCTAGTCCCTCCTACCCATCCAAAATATACAATATAGGACTGATTCTACTTGTACTAATAATATGTAATACATATGAATTCAGGCCATAAACACAATAAGCAAATTAATATATTTTCTGGCCCTAAAAAATAAGTACAAACGCAAGCGCAATATCCTTGCGCTGGATCAATATCCAGAACGATTACTCCTATAATCAAAAGTGTGAATCAAACATGGATTATCTCGCTTTTACCATAAACAGCATTTTCATACACAAATAAATGAATGTCTATATTATTCCCATATTAAATAGCCATATCGATTTTTGTAAAATGTGCGTCAAAATATGCACGCAACACACCGACTAGTATAATGAAAGAAGATAAATACCCTCTTGAGTATTGGGTTTCCGGACACACAATCGTCTGCCCCCCCCCCCCCTCCCCTCTTTAAAAAAAATTTCCACCATCCCATCTGCCTGAGAACATTAATATTAATACCAGTAAGCGGAAAACATTCATTACATTTATATTGAATATCTTTACATTCGCACTGGTTGAAAAGGTGAACAGTATAATAAGTATGTACATCAGTTCTATCATCATCCACTTCCTGCTCTATATGGATCTTGGGGCTACCTCTGCTTTTGTTTCTATCAGAAACCCGCATAAAGCAGTGGTGATTCATGAAACCATCATTCTATATGTTGAAGTTGCCAGCCTAGTATGACTTGGACATCCATTAGCAATTTCCATATGTTAATAAATGCAAAATATAGAATGTTAAAATGTACAACTCACCCTAAAATCCTTTTAAGAATGCTGACTCCTGGCTCAGTGAAATAGTTAAGGCAACTTGTTAAAGATTCCTCTTACACTTGGTCAGGGGTATTACTTTAAACTAGGCTCCCACTCTGACTTTGTTTTTCAGATTTCTTGGATTCCGGCTTTCCGTGTTAATGTAGGTTGAGTTTTACTGTGATATAAGTCTACAAGATGCTCAAACAAGGTCCGTTCCGATAAATTGGAATTCTGGTCCTATTCCTTACTCTGGCTAACTGGTTGTCTTCTTGATGAGGTGAATTTCACAGTACTCTACCCCGGCGAAAGTGTCAGATTATATTGCAACTCTCGTCCCACGCACGTGGTTGTTACTATTTGACCAGGTTCCAATCATAAGTGTTGTTTATAACAACTAGAATTGCCCAGCCACTTGTATTAAAACATGCGTGCTATGCTAACTTCCTCATGGAATCTTCTGCGGGACTCATGCGTTTGTAAATTTCAAACGGTCATTTTCCGTATAAGGAGTTAGTATTTCCATCAATTCTTGGTAATGATTACCAATACAACTACTTACATTATCAAAATAATGTCTTCGTAACGATTCTGCCCGGAAGCGATTACAACATTTCCGTCGTCTTCAGGTGCGTGTCTACAATATGTCACCGCCTTGATCATTTACTGCCCTGTACCTTTGCAAACAAACATTCATCGTGTTATCAGCTGGGTTGTGCTCCCTCCACGAGAGAAATTAGGAAATCACAATAGCTTTATCAGCACTAAATAAACTCGCTGGGGCGAACTTCGTGCTACCCCGGCCTCCAGGTTTGGTACATAAGAATTTTACCAACATGACAGTTGGTTAATATTGCATCACCTGTCTACTCTCTCAACAGGGATGGTCAGGTAAACAGACATGACAAATTATTACAGGAAGTAGTGAAAACAATGACTCAAAAATACCAATACTACCAGAGAGAAAAAGAGAGCGAACAAAATTATGTGACACCCTTAACAATGTGCCTTCTTTTGATTTCAAACAGCTAGTGACTGTTTGTGTCCTGCGTGTTAACTCATTTATTTGCATGTACATAGATTTTGTGTCTTTTCGGTTCTGCACTTCAAGCTCTCCGCATTTCTGGTTTAACCATGCTTCTTTTGCTGTTTTACATTTGCATCCATCAGTTGTAAAATTTCACCTGTCACCCACTCCTTCTTTCCAGTCCTCTTCACTTCTAGTGCGATTTCTTTTGATGTTTGATGTATTGATTCATTTAGCATTTCACACTGTTTATCTATACTCTGTATTTTTCTATTGCATTGTACCTATTTTGTACTGTAATGTTGTATCTTTCACTCATTTCCTTATCTGATTTAAGTAAGGATAAGTTTAATTTGATATTGTTTGAAGCTCGCTTTCTTTCTTTAATTTTATTCTAAGTTTTCATATTACTGGTACACAATCGCTGTTGCAGTCTGCTCCTGGCCTAGTTTTCACAGATTCAAACTGTTTCTAAATCTCCTGAATATTAGTATGTAGTTATTGCGTGTCGTTTTATGGCAATGTTAATAATATATATATCCGGATGGTTCCTGATGCCAAGATGATGTCTAGGGTAGTAAATTCTCAGACACTGTAACCAGCCGACACCATTCAGACATTTTAGGATCACAACTGGCGACGTGGACAAATATAGTTTATTTAGAACAGCACGCAGCTCCACAAATATTACAATTAATGCCAACAATATAATGGCATATAATCGACAGTAAGTCCATGTCAAAGCAGGCTGTCATAATCCTTCTCAATATGATTCATATATTCTTATTAATAATCATAGAACTTCATTTATTACACACTTCAACACCAGGCGCTCAAAATATACGTCCACTCGCCATTAAACACAATGCCCTTCTCTTCCCTTTCTCTCCCAACAGTCACCTGTCTCACGAGACCCAGCCAAGCGTATCGGCTTAACGTAGCTCACCCGTCTTTTCCAGTGACCCGTGTAAAATAAACAAACGAGCCCCGCTGAGCTAAAGCTATATAATTCACACCTGTTATGAATTTTAATCATAACAGTAACCCCCCCCCCCCCCCCCGGGCCGCAAAATAATGGAAACAAAGTTTTCATTATTTCCGTGGTGTGAGTATACCAACACCAGAGTGAAATATGGTATTTCACTATACATACGCACTAATATAGCACCCAGGTTTCTGCCATAGGGTAGGCAATTAAACAATAAGAGTATGGTCAATGGTTAATACCATAGCCACTGTCTCCTAGTGACAAAATCCTATTTAACCACAATGTGAGGTCACCATAACTAATAGTACTCAACATATTAAAAATGATGGTAGCAATAGATGCACTCACATACCTCACACCGTCACATAACGCCTATCCGTCAAGTTCAGTATCAGTAGTCACTTAATTAATTCATGATCAACATCAAAAATGCAAAGCAATAAATAATAAACAAATATGCACCAACGTAAATAGATGAAATGAGGCAGACAATCATAATAGTAAGGTAAAATAATGCAACATCTTACGCTAAACAATTAAAGTGAATGTACATCTAAAGTAATTATGAAACAAAATGTGTTGTGGTGCCAATAAGAAACATAAATTCTTACACCTTACTGTAAATGTGTGTCCTATCAGGTAATAATACCATATAATACAAATTACTAATAATATTGAGAACGCATAAAATGTTAACTCAACAATTAATGTAATTCTAGTAAAGGATGTGCGAAAGACCTAATCCTATTCCATGAATTAAAATGAATCAACCGTTAACTAAAGCACTATATTAATAACAATAATATTATAGAATTACACACTAATAGAATAATACTAACTAAACTCTCAAGTTCATGTCCGTGATCCTCTGCTATATTCTCGTATAAGTCACATTATAATGTATCTGTACGTATAGAAGTTCAGTGTTCATCGAAAAGTACAATATGATTCTAGTAGTAGCATCCCCTTGAACAAGCAAATAATTCTTGAGTACCGTCTCTTCATTTTGAAACGTCACGGCAATAATAGCATCAACAAAGATTTGCCTTCAAACTGTCCATCGCGTCATATATGTCTGTAGTAATCAACAATTGTGTGTTTATGCATATAAAGTACGTATGACAACTGTTCCTAAGGACAACGACATCCCCGTAATGAGCTGAGTACAATGAGATCCATCTTTAAATCAGCGACATCCGCATTCATCATCGTCAGGTGCCTAGCAAAGTGCTCCATACCTGTAAGTACTGTTCAAAGAGCCCTTGAGCGATTTATTTCAATTTCTGATACCACAGTTATGATTGTTCTGAACCTAGGCATCTATCTCAGAGCACTTGTATCTTCAATTTTGTGAGCATCAGCATCATCGGCAAACAGGTTCATAAAAAGTAGAATGTAGAATCGGTCACCACGTGAGGTAGTCAGCAAATAAGTTATCTGTAACCTCACACGGTACTTGCATCTGCCGCGTTGTCAGTTGATAATGAGTCTTTCATACAACGTGACAGCACATCCGCCACCACGTTGTGACAGCCCTTGATGGCACGTATGGCGTAGTCGTAAGGTTGGAGTGCAAGTGATGCTCTGGCAGCCCTCTCATTTGGAACTTTGCAGTTTTCAGATATGACAAAGCTTTTTTATCTGTCTCCAGCACGAATCTTGCGCCAATGAGGTAGCGCTGCAACTTTGAGAAACAAAAAACCACTGCGAGCAACTCCCTTTCTACAATAGGATACCTCTTCTCCGTGGGTGTCAATTTTCGGCTGACATACAGAATTGGATGTAGCCGGTCATCGAATTCCTGCATAAGTGTTCCACCGATTCCCGAACCAGAGGCGTCGACTCTAAGGACAAACGGAAAACAAGTATCAGGCAATCGTAAAATTTGTGATTTTGAAAAATAACATTTAAGTACATTTAATGCCACATCGCAAGAATGTGACCAAACAATTTTATTTGGAGAGTTCTTTCTTAGTAACGAAGACAGAACTGAAGTAATTTCTGAAACTTTAGGCAAAAATTTCCTGTAGAAACCGACGAGACCTAGAAGACTGCGAACCTGTTTTTTTGTCTTAGGAATTTCTAGATTCAAGATCCTACAGATAGTGGAATCTTCAGATTTAAGACAACCGTCTCCTATTTTTTGTCCCAGAAAAGAAATTTCTGTGAAACCTATCTTAGTTTTCAACGGTCTAGCAGTAAGGTGATGGAGACGAAGAGTACACAACAAAGACTGAATTCCAAGAACATGTTCTTCCCAAGATTGATGGAAAAGACAAATATCATCAATATAGGTAATAATGTCCTCACGATTAGAGAAAATTTTACGCATCATGCGGACAAATGTCGCAGGCGCGTTAACGAGACCAAAAGCCATAAAATTAAATTGGAACAGACCCAAAGGTGTAGCGAAAGCAGTATAAGGTTTTGCACTGTCTGATAAGGGAACTTGCCGATATCCTTTTGACAGATGAAATTTACTGAAACACCTGGCTGTAGATAATCTGTCTAAAAGAGAATGTAACAAAGGTAACGGTTCAGCATCCGAAACAGTCAAAGAATTTAGACGCCTGAAATCAATACAAATCCTAATGGATTTGTCTTTCTTTCTAATCAACACCATAGGAAAGCTGTAAGGAGATTTAGAAGGAGTAATTACGTTTAATTTTATCATAACCTCAATTTCCTTTTGTACCTGTGACTGGAAATACACAGGGATAGGATACGGTTTCAGCTTAATTGGCCTGAAGTCAGTTAGAAGAACATCATGTTCAATGATATTTGTACGCTCAGGAATATCCGTGAGCACATCAGGAAAAGATTGTAGTAACAAGGAAACCTGATCCGTTTGGTATGAGGCCAGAGTTGGCGAGATAACAATATCCTTCCAACTCTCAGTAGACAAAAGTGGTAACATAGGTAGAAACAACAAGGACTCTGAACTATTGGGTAGTTCAGACAACTCTTCCTGTCTGACCGCTAAGGAAGAGTGATGATCAATGGGCTCGTCGATAGCCTCAAAAACTGGTTTAAGATGAGGAGGACGGGAGTGAAATTGTTGCAGCATGTTAATGTGAAAGGTTTTTTCCTTTCCTTTTACAGAAATAATGTAGTCGACATCTGACAATCTTTCAATCACAGTATATGGACCTCTCCACGATACAAGTAATTTATTGTCTTAACTAGGTAACAACACACAGGCCTCATCACCGGGCCATAATTGGCGTAGTTTGGTTTGGTTAACAAACAATCTTGCCTTACTTTTTGCCTTTTCTGATGCATCTACAGCTATCTGGCATGCGTGAATGAATTTTTTCCTTAAATTAACCACATATTGGTAAGAGGTTTGAACATCCTCATGCAAGTCAGCTCCCACCAGTAACTGTTTCAATATGGACATAGGTCCTCGTGGTTTGTCACCGAAGACTAATTCGAACGGCGCAAATCCAGTATGTTCGTTAGGTATTTCCCTATAAGCGAACAATACTGCTG
This sequence comes from Oreohelix idahoensis, assembly GCA_024509875.1. Lineage (NCBI taxonomy): Eukaryota > Metazoa > Mollusca > Gastropoda > Stylommatophora > Oreohelicidae > Oreohelix > Oreohelix idahoensis. The sequence goes on from JAMPIV010000347.1 coordinate 840,596, forward strand.
GTAGTACTCTATCCCAATCCTGCGGGTATTTCGCAGTTTCCTTGCCTAGCATTTGTTTCAGATAGCGGTTGAGCCTCTCAATTTTCCCATTTGCAATGGAGTGATAGATGCTACTAAGAGATCTGTTTATTTCAAACTCCCTCATAACCTGACTCATTACGTCAGAAATAAACTGAGTTCCCCGATCTGATAATATGTTTTCAGGAAACCCTAGTCGACTGAAAATTAAAAATAAAGCATCAGCAACATCTACCGTAGATATTGTTTTAAGAGGAATAGTTTCTGGCCAACGTGTGCACATATCAATGCATGTTAAGGCATAACGATGACCTCTCGCTGACGTGACTGAAAGTGGACCTAAGATCGATTGCCATTCTTGCGAAAGGACGCAATGATATGTCTGTCACCTGGATAGGCGCATTATGCTTGGGACATCTAGCTGCCACGTCTTGGCAAGTTTTAAACGTGCGACAAAAAATTTTTACGTCTCTTGTCACCCCAGGCCAAAAGAAATGTGACAAAACTCTCTGTTTTGTTCTGGCAATCCCTAAATGTCCAGCACAATTTACATCATGGGCATGCCGTAAGACAAATGGGCGGAAACTAGTGGGTAACATAATTTGTTTTTTTTTTTAATTGACGTAGAATCTCGGAAATTCCGAATCAAGATACCATTCTTTAATGTGTACCAATGTACCGAATTATCGTCATATACAACATCATCAGACTTAGCAAAATGAAAAAAAATTTTCAATGAATCATCATCATTCTGCATTTTTATAAATGATTCCTTGTCAATAATTTCAACTTGTAACTCATGGACCTCTACCTACTTCTCATCATTCATCAGCTCTGTATGTGACTTCGCTCTAGTCGTGACAGCATTTGCCGTAATCAAATGCTGCTGCTCCCAATTTACAATATTATCATTAGTGCATTCGAGAAGTCCAGGAATATTTCCTAGGGTTATCCCAGCAATTGGTTTGTCCAACAGGCACACGAGCGTCCTCCCAGTAAAATAAGGGATATCCAAGAATACTTCCGCAGACAAATAATATTCCACTGTGCCACCGAAAGTAATGCATTTGACTTCCTTGCCTGTATAATCATATTGATCCCCAACGACCTGCGCACTCCAACAGTAGTGCAGCCAGTGTCCCTGAGCACTGAAAGCAGTTGGTTATTCACAAAATTTTTATTAAACACTAGTGACCCTGTACCATCATAAGAGGACATGACTGGCAAAGGATGTCCGCACAGGAGCATAGGAACTCCTTGTAGCTGAAACAGAGAATTACTTTCCAAACAATTTGTACTGTTAGATAAGCCTACACTGCATGCATTTGCATGAGAAACAACATCACATATATTCATAATCCCGGCTTGAAGCCTCCAGAATTACGTAGCTGTTACGTGTCGTTTTATGGCAATGTTAATAATGTATATATATCAGGATGGTTCCTGATGCCAAGATGATGTCTAGGGTAGTAAATTCTCAGACACTGTAACCAGCCGACACCATTCAGACATTTTAGGATCACAACTGGCGACGTGGACAAATATAGTTTATTTAGAACAGCACGCAGCTCCACAAATATTACAATTCATGCCAACAATATAATGGCATATAATCGACAGTAAGTCCATGTCAAAGCAGGCTGTCATAATCCTTCTCAATATGATTCATATATTCTTATTAATAATCATAGAACTTCATTTATTACACAATTCAACACCAGGCGCTCAAAATATACGTCCACTCGCCATTAAACACAATGCCCTTCTCTTCCCTTTCTCTCCCAACAGTCACCTGTCTCACGAGACCCAGCCAAGCGCATCGGCTTAACGTAGCTCACCCGTCTTTTCCAGTGACCCGTGTAAAATAAACAAACAACGAACCCCGCTGAGCTGAAGCTATATAATTCACACCTGTTATGAATTTTAATCATAACAGTAGTCAATCTGATTATGAACATTGTTCCCTGGACTTTTCCACGTCCAAAGGCGTCTAGGATGCTGCTTAAACCAGGTGTTTCCTACTATCATACCATGCGTTCTTGTCCACTCTATCAGTCTGTCACCTCTCTCATTTCATTCTCCCAGGCCATAACCACCAGTCACACCATCAACTATTTCATTTCCAACCTTTGCATTGAAGTCTCCAAGTATAACAGTTGTCTCATATGAAATTTACACTAAGTCATTGCCTTATCAAGACCCCCAGAAGGAAGGCGAAAGAGAGGCTGACCAAAAACAACTTGACGGGGCACCGTGGAGGCCGAGATGCAAAGCGTTAACCAGAGTTTTGGCACCTCACGAAAGGTGGCCACCGACCGAGCAAAATGGAGATAGTTTGTTGCTGCCTTACAAGACGCTACTGAGCATGGCGGCCACTGACGGCTATGTCCATCTGCTGTTAAGGATCCAAGAATAAGACGATACTATTAACTAGCTTATTAAATACTAATTGGTCCTCTTCTTCTTTGATCGTTAGCTGCCGACTATCAAAGCAGAAATAGCCAACATGCCTGGTGGCGTCTTGTACGCTTGTGTACGGTGGTGGTCACATCCTGGGCAACACTCTTGGCTGACTGGCTAAACTATATAAAAGAGTAATGAGTAATCTTTTTAATGGAATGTCAATTCCTATACTAAGATTACACTGACAAACAACATTTTTCTTTCTTATATAAGAATAGGTGTTCTAAAGTCAGTTTCTTGCGCTGATTTCAAATTTGAAATCCGTTTATCTCTATCACATCGGGTTCTTAAGACATTTGTGAATACATATATTTTTGGGAAACCGTTATTTTCTCCGTTTCATTTTTACTATATAACTTATTAAAAATTAATAAAATGCAAAATAATTCTACTTTTTATACTGCTAAAAGATGCATGACATATGTTACACTATTTTTCAAATAGTTACTGTATTTTGAAATAATTCTGAGCGATATATGGCTTCTAGAAGTTGTAGAAATTCGGCTGGTCTGTTCTGTTAAGTGTGCGGATATTTTACCGATCGTGTTCACCAGAAAAACTTTACACCATTACTAAAGAAAGCATATGAATTTTATTTCGATTCGAAAGTTGATGATGCAAATAAATCTTGGAAGCCAAATGCAGTTTGTTCGACTTGTGCAAACACATTGGCAGGTTGGTTACGAAAATCACTGAAGCATAAGTCGATGCCTTTTGGAGTGCCAGTAATATGGCGTGAACCGACAAATCACGCTACTGATTGTTACTTCTGCTTGACAAATATCCCTGGTTTCACTTTTAAAACTAGAAAGTCTGTGGTTTATCCAAATATTGAATCGGTTTCGAAACCAGTGCCTCATGATCCAATCACGTGTCCGATCCCAGTTCCACCAGAACAATATCCGTTGGACGTGAATGAACCATCAGAAAGTGATAGTTTACTTGCTTTAGAAACTAATTCTGACTCGGATTATATACTGGTGAATGATGGTGTTCACTTAATTAACCATTCATAACTTTCAGATCTAATACGTAATCTTGCTCTGACCAAAGGACAAGCGGAATTACTCAGTTCGCGACTCAAAGAATGGAATCTTTTAGCGCCCAATACTCCGATATCTAAACTTCGTCATAGACACAGAGAACTTGTTCAATACTTTGAGATGGATGATGACATTTGCTTTTGCAAAGATGTAAACGGTCTAATGGTGCACCTCAGTCATGAGCACATAGTCAACGAATGGCGACTTTTCATCGACTCTTCCAAGACTAGTTTAAAAGCCGTGTTATTGCATAACGGAAATTTATTTTCATCAATTCCAGCCGCCTACTCTGTTCATATGAAAGAAACTTATGACAATATGGCTAATGGCTATACTTTTGGCAAAAATAAAGTACAATGACTACTAATGGCGGATTTGTGGAGACCTAAAGGTCATTGCATTTCTCACGGGCATGCGGACTGGGTATACTAAATTTTGTTGTTTCCTATGTGAATGGGACAGCCGCAACAGACAGGAACATAATGCAAGAAAGGTGTGGCCTATCAGGGATCGTATGCAGCTCGGGCATAAAAATGTAATACACGAGCCATTAGTTAACAAAGACAGCATCATGTTACCACCGTTACATATAAAGTTGGGGCTCATGAAGAATTTCGTAAAAGAGTTAGATAAAACGAGCAAAGCTTTAACTTATCTTCGAGAAAAGTTTCCGCAAGTTAGCGATGCAAAGATAAAGGAGGGTATCTTTGTAGGACCTCAGATTAGGAAAGTTATTGCAGACAAACAATTCGAGAACTTGTTACATGGTAGTGAACTTTGCGCACGGATGGCATTCAAATCAATCGTCGATAACTTTCTGGGAAATCACAAATCTGTCGACTATGTGCATATTGTTAAGCAGTGCATAGATGCATACAGAATTATGGGCTGTAACATGTCCCTCAAAATCTATTTGCTCGATTCGCATCTTGACTTTTTCCCTGACAACCTTGGCGAAGTCAGCGATGAACATGGAGAATGATTCCATCAAGATATCGCCGTAATGGAGTCACGTTATCAAGGACGAGGGAGTGTGACCATGCTTGCCGATTATTGTTGGATGCTTCATCGCGATGTACCACATGCCATTCACCGACGAAAGTCGACTGCAAAGAAATTCAAGCCTACATAACTGTTATACTTCTTGTACGAATGATGTTGTAATACTGTATGCATTGTTAAAAAACTTCAATTGCGTATTTCTAGAGATCCCGACCTGATAGAGAAAAACGGTTTGCAGATTTAAAAACAGCGCATTAAAATTGACCAGAAAAACATAGAAATGTTAGAGAAAGAAAAAAAAATTTTTTTTTTTGTTAGCCAGTGTTATCAATGAGGCGGAGGAATCTGAAAAGATCAACTGCTGTCGAAGCGACAAAATGCGTGGCCCACTAGAGAAATAGATAACGACTGACCACCATGGAAGAGATTGAGGCCTTACTCTTTAAATTCCCCATAGAGTTACAAAAAATAAAAGGTAAAGCCAAGAGCTGAAGACCAACGTGCAAAGGGACGACATGTGACCGCTTGGCATACACTACAATTAATACGTGTTAAAAACTACATATAATGAGAATAACAACGTTAAAAGCAGTTAAGACATTTGTGCACAAAATACAGTGTCATGACAAGTTCACGGCTTCGGGAAAGCTGTCCCAGAACAACAAAATAGTAAGTGCCTGTTTATTGAATGGAAAAATTTGAGAGAAGTTGCAAGTCATGGGTTTTTCCGTTGCTAAAGTCGAAATAACAGAATGTCGTGTGCAAAAAAGTCGAAAAGCTGAGAAGAGCGTGTGCAAATGTGCTTGTACAGATTTTAGGATACGTTAGGCGAGAGGATTTTTACAGAACTGCGTCTTCGAGATTATCAAGACCAGTTTATATTTTCTTCTGGTGATACAATTTCATGTTGGATATAATTTTCATTTGTTTTGGATACTCACTATTTTGGGTAAGAAAGAAATACGTGTTTTATCATTGTGCCAATGACATTTGCTGTTCCAATCACGTTAATAAAATATATTCTATTTTTCTACATTGCTGCGTTTTCCTTGAAACATTACAGTTGGATTATTTGACTAAAGCACTATACAAGACATTGCATTTCACTAACCATAAAAAGGGTACGAAAGAACTCTGGGTTAAGGAAGAATAAAATAAGGTCAAGTATTTCCATCTCAGGCGGTCAGTCCTGTAACGACTTGAACCAAGAAACGTACAATAGTTAGCGCTCTTCAAAATATTTACCTGCGGTCAACCATTAACTGAAACTGACCCGGTCAGCTGACAGACACACACACATTCTTTCATTGATGCCGTAAACACAGCTACGGCTACACAATACTATTTAATGACGCGACCTGCGCCCAATTAGCTGCACGGTCACAGACAGTGCTGTAAATGAGACGATAACATCAAGAGATAGACTGGAAAGAGTCTATCAGAGTGCACCATCAAGACAAGAGACAGAAGACGTTGGAGATCCATTACAGCCGACTTCGATGTTGAGATGGCAGATGATGATGATGTTTAGTCTTCCTTTCTTACCAATCTAAACATGTGCCTTTTCTCGTTACCTGTTAACTATAGCCTGCTAAAGCCTTTTCTCGTTAACTGTTTAACTATAGGCTGCTGAAGCCTTTTCTCGTTACCTGTTTAACTATAGGCTGCTGAAGCCTTTTCTCGTTACCTGTTTAACTATAGGCTGCTGAAGCCTCCCCCCAACAAGATAAGTTGATGTTATTGTACTTCGTTTTCTTCTTCTTCTGTTTGTTCAAGTGCCATGCCAGTTGGTATAGGTCATCATGTCTCTCCACAGTTTTCCATGCCCAGTCCATTCTTAGTTAAATGAGTTTCATGGTTTTCTTGTCATAATGGTTTGACACATATTCTGGTAATCACTATAACCATTATTTTCATTTTACGCTTCTTAATGAACATACAGATGCACCAACGCACATTATGTGCGACTGCAATGGTGGTTTCTGTAGTAAATTTGTTTTGCAGAACGAAGCTGAATTTGGTTTTAATTTGATTTTTTAAATAAAAGGGCAATAATCAGAGAATCCACAAAAAATATTTTCAGTTATTTCCCCTCATTCTTCTAAAATTACCGCCAATCACAGCGCTTCCCTATATGAAAGTCGGTTTTAAGACTTGAAAACACGGGAACATAATTTCTCGCTGTCCCAACTCCCTTTCCTTCGATGGTTACAAGTCAAGTTAGCGTTGAAAGGAAATATACATAAATTAATTAAGATTCAGTTAAGAAATGAAAGATTAATAAAGTTGACCTGTCTATTTTCTTTATCGGACTGTTCGAGCCATTTAAGCCGAAATGCGTCAGTTTTTGTTGTTTTTTTTTTTTTTCGAGAATGTTTGCAATGTTTGGCAGTAAATATCTTAGTAATAGAATTTTCGCATATGAAGGTTAATACGCTTACTTGTATACCAATATTGATAGTCAAGCTTGTTATGTTAACAGTTACAACCTGAGGAAATAATTTAAAAACCCTGCACTGGCAACATTGTTATCACGGGAACAAAGTTAACAATATCATTCATTCATGACAGTTCAGCTCATTGCAGAGTTTAGGTTATCAACTAATTCTTACCAAGTCTTACTGCCCTCCGCCGCCCGCTCAAGGTTCCCATGTCGTCTTTATCCCTTTCCTGCTAGTTTTCAGTTCCCCTCTACATGTAATGACTGTCACGAGATTGCCTCCCCTTGCTTTGCAGGAGTAGTCCACTAATGGTCACAACGCAAGCGTATCTAAAAGTAGGTCGTCCAAGGTATCTATCTTCGCGCAAGATTACTCTTGGCAAAGATATAGATAGAAGATGAATGCCGTTTCTACCTTAGGGGAGCCTTCACAAGAAATTCTCAGAAGTCAAGAACAAACGCTGCTTAAGGGCTAAGCAAATTTATTAACTTATTATCTGGTCCGTAGCCTTTTGTGAAGGGGTTATGCAATGATTCTGGCCCGTCAAGCCCCCAGTTGGAGTAATCCAACGAATGCCCTCTTATAATTAATGGCTCTATATTTATATATATATATATATTTATCAAGAAAAACTATCTCGTACGTTTGCTTTCGAACATATAAACTGATTCAACTACTTGTATTATTGTTTAGTTCAAAATAACATACAACAAATATAATAGTCAATTAGTCTTTAACATGGGAAAATAAATAAGGAAAAATTGTGTGAAAGTTATATTAAATTTTTCCTCATTGAGGTTTTGGTAGGGCGTTAATAATAATGTCCGTATTTTTGCTGTAGCCTGTTATATAAAACTTAGCTCCAGATGCGTCCTGCAGTTATGGTTTCCGTCACTGCTTTTTTGGTGATGAGTACACTTCTCCACATTATTCGTCCACTGTAGGCGGTTGATGATGACACTCTTCTCTCACACAAGTGGCGTAGGAACTTCAGTACTTAAGTCTGATGTCATGTAACCACGAACTGTGACAAATTAGAAAGAAACAAATGCCTCAGTACATTTTGTCTCCCCAAACTAACAGGCCCATTTTCATGCGCTCCACCCACGAATGTCAACCTCTCAGAAGAATTAAATTCCCGAGCACACAATGTAACTCAGGGAATTTGATGAAAATTCACTAAGATCATTCTGGGTTTCAACTAGGAAATTGCGTCTGGAGTGCATGGATAATGATTTGCCTGAATTACAATTAAAAAAGGTATATAAATCTCACAACATGATTCTATACACTTTAGGCACATGGGATGTATCATCACTCATTACTCGTCGCTACTCCCGTCGGGTTCTGGGATCATCTCTGCTGTCGGGTTTCCCGCACGACTAGTCGAAACAATCACCAGCTCTTGCAGTAGTGGTTCATGCATATACTTTTTTCATATGTTGAGGTTGCCAGCCTCATATATATAACCACTTAGCAAGAAACCTGTAAAATTTACATTAGTAAATAAATTGTTTACACTTACCCCCAAATTTTGGGAATACACACTTCTCCTGGCGCATATTAGAATGGACCCACAGCCATGTATTTAGATGCTGTTCGAATCACTTAAGTCTGAGAAATTCCTCTTATGACGGGTGAAACACTTGGTCTTGAAATCTATAATTCCTCTTATGACGAGTGAGACACTTGGTCTTGAAATCTATAATTCCTCTTATTACGGGTGAAACACTTTGTCTGGAAATCTATAATTCCTCTTATGATTCCTTGTGATAAAATTCCCAAGTTTCCAGTCTTGTATTAAAATTGCGGGTTTACTTGTACTTCCAAAGTTGCCTAAAACTCGATCTGGCACTTATAGTTGTGGAATGATAAGTCCTATCCCCTTTCCTCTGGCTGGTAGGTGTTTAGTTGACGCTGCGATGCAGGATGTCTGTTCTGTCTGCTGTGACTCCGAGTTATTAGATTATATCTCACAACCCTTAGTTTCAAATCCCAGCTGTATTTTTCGCCGAAAGTTCCAATCAAATCATTGTAGATTCTGGCGAACCAATCCAATCTATCTAGCACTGTTTGGGTGGGGAAGTTTATCATTACTCATCCCACGCGTATTTGAAATTTTAAGTTTAATATACACGCGTGGCCTCTTACACAGTGATGTCATATCGTTACCTAAGACTTCCAGCGCACCTCTGTTTATCACCTTTATCTGCGTGCCTCCGCTAGACAGATGTCTGGTCAGACCGTTTAGTCTTCTTTCATCGTATCACAATACCGGCTTGTGTCAACATAATCAACAGCTTACCAATGGGGTCAAATGTTTGACCGCCCCGTTTCCCCAGATTAGGCGATAAAATATTATCGCTGGCCGGGTCACCAAACCTGGCAAATCGTAACAACAGTCTGGGAGTGGAGTGTGAAACAACAAGATACGCATTACTCCCGTAGTAAATACTGCCATAGGGGTGTGGCGTGTTAGAGAATTCACCATGCTATGTCCAGCAAAGAGCAAAATGGTGAAAAAACGAATGAAAAGGCATGATTTATGCCAAATAAAAGCGATGAGTGAGAAAAATGAAGAAAAGGAAAGGATACTGCCGGAGGGCTGAAGGTGTAAGAGATCACACAAAGAGCATGTTCAGACGTTTTGTCACAATGATATAAAACTGAACTTAAAACATTGGTGATTCGTGCAAAAGCGGTTGTGATTAAGAGTCAATTAGAAGAAATTCTGTACTCATATTTAAAAGGTTAGCTAATGTTGAAGCTCCATAGAAATGACGTAACGGTTAATGGCGACATGCATTACGCGAAGTACTATATTACTTCTAATTGCGTCATGATTAAGATTAATTATTCTTAGGAGCATTAATGGAGGATTCCTCAGCAACAAAGAAGTTGGCAAGAAGACGAAGATGGCTGTATACCGCTCCACCTATATTCCAGTCTTGATATATGGATGCGAGTCATGGGAAATGACTACAACCAACAAAAGCCAGCTCCAAACCTCGGAAATGAGGTATCTGAGGAAGGTGGTTGAAGTAATAAGAAGAGATATGGTCCGCAACCAGACGATAAAACAAGGCCTCAAAACCCAGCCACTGCAGACTTTTTTAGAACAGTCCCAACTAAGATGGTTTTGCCATATCTGCAAATTGGGAGAATACCGGCTACCGCGACAAGTATGGGAAACAAATAACCAGGGATCCAGACCTCCATGACGACCCAGAGTCCGCTGGGAGGACAACATCAGGTAATCTATGAAGGACCTAGGTGTGACGAAATGGACGACCGCTTAGCGATCTTTGGTTCTCTCCGGTAGTATCGTACATTTGTGGTACTGATTTTATTATGTGCTGTCCATTATCGCTCTTTTCTTTCTCTCTTTCTTTCTTTCTTCGTTATTTTCTGCTAAGTAGGAGAATTTGATTTTATCAAATCACCCTGTAGGGGATAAATTTTACATTTGCAAGAAGCGGCTGATATAATTCATCAGATATGATACATCAGATTTGTTGGTTATAGGCGCGGCAGATTAACACGTACATTGGCCAGCGCTTCGGCTTAATTATCGATAAGACACGGAGTTTGCGTACTCATACGACAGATAACGAGATTACTGTCTGTGTGACACATGTGGCCAGACAAGTGTGATATAATCGTTTCCGGTCACTTGGTGATAAGTAATCATGGATTTCTTACATTTTCGACAATATGAGTCTACAAATGTGTTTGTGGGGGTGTATGCAAGGCATCAGATGTCCATATATGGTAATACGCGACATTTGCAGGCACACACCTTAATTCACGTGGGACTATTTAGAATAGCACACCCTATCTGCATAATTTGAAATGACTGGATCTTTCTAATAACTCCGCCTAGGTCGGTCCCAAGCCCGGCTAAAAAAGGAAGAGAGCGGCCTGCATGGAGGCCGTAAGACGGCAGCCCCTCCACCATGCAAAAGCACAACAGGCCAATCACCTGTTTGCTTTAAACTTTGGATTACGAGAACTATAAGAGAGAAAACAGGACTGATTCTAAAGGCGACGAACTGGAACGGACTACGGACTACGACTTATGGAACTTAGAACGCAAGAAGTATAAATGAGAAAGAAGAGGAGCTGGTGGAAGAGATGAGGAAAGCAAAACTAAAAATCCTGGCTATAACGGAAACAAAGAAAAAAGGACAAGGAGTCATGGATCTCGATGGCAACACGCTGCTCTACTGTGGTGTACCCCCATCTGAAAGAGCTAAAGGGGGCATGGGTTTCATTGTAGCCAAAAACCAAAAAAGACAGTATCAAGGGATGGAACTTTGCCTCGGAGCCCATTATGGTTGTGAAACTAAAAGAAGGAAAAACCATAGTCAACCTGGTCATAGTGTATGGGCCAAATGAGGATGAGAGAGCAGAGGTCAAGGGGGAATTCTTCGAGCTGCTTCAAAGGACAGTGGATGACTGCCTAGATGAAATTATCATGCTCGGAGATTTCAATGCCATAGTTGGAAATGACCATGCTAGATGGGGTGTAGTTATCGGAAGATATGGAGAAGATACTCTCAATGAAAATGGAAAGCGACTCCTTAGATTCTGCAGGGAGCAGAATCTGATTATTACAAACACAAAGTTCCCTCATAAGCGCATACATGCATACATTAGATGTGAACCAACAAAGAATGAGAAGTCAGTGATCGACTTGCCATTGTTAGGAGGAGCTCATTCAAATATGTCCAGGATGCTAGAGTCTGGAGGAGGCCAGAGATTGGAATTGATGACTACCTGCTTACAATAAAAAAAAAAACAACTGAAAGAGTTGCTCAGCCTATGAACTGTCAAACTTCACGCAAGAAACTAAGTAAACGACGGGAGAAATGAGCATTAAGAACTACAAGCTGAGAGAGCCAGAAATTAAGACCAGATATCAGGGGCTTATTGCTGCAGCGGTAAGCGACAAAGAAGAACAGCCTGATGACTTGGAAACCCTCTGGCTTAAATTCAAAGACATCATAAAGACAGCTGCTGCAGAAGCATGTGGTGAAGTCCGACTTGGGAACAAGGGAAAGAGGACACCTGGGTGGACAGAGGAAGTCAACGAGAAAATAAAAGAGAAGAAAATGGCATGGAAACAATACTTAGGAGCTAAAAACACAACAGGACAAATGGAGAAATATAGAGAATATGTGATACTCAGAACAGCAGCAAAGAACAAGTTGCTAGCAGCAAAGCAGAAGTCCTGGGAAGAATTTGGAGAAAAGCTAGAAAAAGATGCGCAAGAAAACCAGAAATTGTTCTATAAGACCCCAAAGAACATGAGGAAGGAAAAACAATGCCCTCTCAAATTTATAAAGGACAAGCAAGGCAAATTGCTTACTGCACCGAAGGAAGTAATGGAAAGATGGAAAGAATATTTCTCAGAACTCCTGGATAGTGAGCATGGTGAAGCATCAGAAATGATAACCACTAGCACAGAAGAGAAAACCAATGATGGTGAAGATGACATAAAGATGGAAGAACTGAAGGCAGCACTGGAGAAAATCAAGATGGGGAAAGCAGCAGGGCATGATGGTATAACACCAGAAATGATTAAATACATGGGGGTATCAGGCGACCTATTACTCTTAAGGGTCCTACAGGCAGCGTGGTGCAACAAGACTATACCAAAGGATTGGGGGATTGCCAGCATAACACCAATTTTCAAAAAGGGTGACAATCGACAATGTGGAAACCATAGAAGCATATCCCTTCTCAGTGTCCCTGGTAAAATCTACTCTAGAATCCTAGAGCAGAGACTCCGACGCCTAGCTGAGCCACAATTGGATGAAGTCCAGTGCGGATTCCGAGCAAACCGAAGTACTCAAGACCTAATCTTCACACTCAGCTGAGTGAAAAGGCCTTTGAGTATAAGAGTGAGATCCATCTTTGTTTCATAGATCTGGAAAAGGCGTTTGACAGGGTCCCCTGGAGCAAACTTTGGGACTGTTTGGCAAGGAAGAACATTCCAGCCCCTCTGATTCATGCTATACAGAGCTTCTACATGTCTTGCAGAAATTATGTGAGGACAGCAAACCATAAGTCAGAAGAGTTCAGGACCACCACTGGTGTAAGACAAGGTGATATCCTGTCACCTTATCTTTTCATACTCCTCATGGACGATGTCATCAAGGCATGTAAGGAGAGAACAAGAAAGTATTCAGTGGGGTACTGGAAGATGAGACAGGTCTGTATTTCAGAGCTGGCATTTGCTGATGATATTGCCCTAATTGCTAAATCAAAGGCACATCTCCAATCCAACCTGCAAGTCTGGAAGGAAGAGCTGGAGAAGAGAGGGATGGTCATAAGCAGCTCTAAAACAAAATCTATGGTGATATCACGAGAAGAAAGAAGACATCAGATTAAGCTGGGAGAACAGGTCCTGGAGCAGGTCGACCACTTTAAATACCTCGGAGCTATTATAGACCGAAAGGGAGTCATCAAAGAAGAGTTGGACACTCGAAAAGCAGCAGCTGGGTGACTTTTTCGGGCCATAAATCGAGGATTTCTCAGGAAGAGAGAAGTTGGTAAGAAGACGAAGTTGGCTGTATACTGCTCCACCTACGTCCCAGTCTTGACATATGGATGCGAGTCATGGGCAATGACTACAACCCACAAAAGCCAGATCCAAACCTCAGAGATGAGGTATCTGAGGAAAGTGGTTGAAGTAACAAGAAGAGACATAGTCCGCTACCAGACGATACGTCAACTCCTAAAATCCCATCCCCTGCAGACCCAAGTAGAACAGTCCCAACTAAGATGGTTTGGCCATGTCTGCAGAATGGGAGAAGATCGGCTACCACGACAAGCATGGGAAACAAAGAGCCAGGGATCCAGACCACCAGGACAACCTAGAGTCCGCTGGGAGGACAACATTAGACGAACTTTGAAGGACCGAGGACTAGAATGGAACCAGGCCAGGAGGAAGACAGCCGATAGGATAATCTGGCGCTCTCTCTTCCAAACCTCTACACCTCACGGTAGAAGGGGAACGACCAAGTAAGTATCTTTCTGATTAGATTCATAACAACAACGCTTGGGAAAATAGGAAAATATGCTGAGCATTTCGCAGTTTTATTTCACTGTGAATTTCTCGCTCACCCAGACATCATCAGATCTCGCCAGAGTGAAGACTAGCTTCATAATTCCTTTTTGTTAACCGGACCTTTTATTGGAGAACCATATAAGACTTAAAAAAGCACAGGAAATCTCTATATTTTAATAAGGAATCCCGGGACTAGGAAACTGAAGAAACACGGAGTCAGAGGGGAATCTATTGTAAAATTAAAGACATCCCAGACACGTGTAAGAGGCCTAACCAATTCCTTAACTTATTCTTCTGAGCAAAAAGTATGTAGCCAAGATTGGTGTAAGTAGTGCATTTTCATTCTGTTTTATTACTAACATGTGAACTAACATATTTATATATTACCATGTGAAGTTTAATATGTAAAACTCGCTATTGGATGTCAAAGTCATTTTGACAGCATACATAGGGACAGTTTATGGAAAATACTGAGGGCTTATGGAATTCCAAGCTGCATAGTGGCAATCATAAAAAGCCTCTATGCCAACTTTACGTGTAGTGTTGGGCAGAGCAACCTAACCTTCGAGGTGAAGACAGGAGTACGACATTGATGCCCCTTATCAACCACTCTTTTTTTAACAGTCATAGACTGGGTGATGCGCCAGACAACAGAGGGCAGTCCAAGAGGAATAAGATGGACTACATTTTCAACATTGGAAGATCTGGAATATGCAGATGACATTGCACTGCTGGCACATTCACATCAACACATCCAGGAAAAAACGGATAGACTTAATAAATTTAGCCAGCAGGTGGGCTTGAACATCAATTTAAAGAAGTCTGAGGTCATGACGCTCAATGTGAGCAACCCTGAGCCCATATCAGTAAGGAATCAGCAATTGGTACAGACAGATACCTTCACATACCTAGGAAGCATAGTAACACCAGACGGTGGGGCAGGCAAAGACATCAACATCAGAATGAATAAGGCAAGAACAGCCTTCTTTAGCCTAAATAACATCTGGAAGTCCTCCCAATACAGCACAAGCACAAAATTAAGATTATACCAGAGTTGCGTGCTTTCTGTGCTTCTCTATGGTGCGGAATGCTGGAGAGTCACAGAGAAGGAAATGTCAAAATTGTCCTCTTTTCACACAACATGCCTAAGAAAAATTCACCGCATTTTTTGGCCGAATACCATCACCAACCAAGATCTGCTTACTCGGAGCAAGCAAGAGGACATGCACACCATCATAGCTGGCAGACGCTGGAGCTGGGTTGGTCATGTCCTCAGAAGAAACCCCGATGCCATCACAAGAACAGCTATGCTTTGGACCCCTGAAGGAAAGCGAAAGAGAGGCCGACCAAAAACAACTTGGCGGAGGACTGTGGAGGCTGAGATGCAAAGAATGAACCAGAGTTGGGGCACTGTACGAAGGATGGCCACCGACCGTGCAAAGTGGAATCAATTTGTTGTTGCCCTACAAGACGCCACTAGGCGTGATGGCCACTGACTGCTTTGACGGTCGGTGGTTAAGGATCGAAGAAGAAGAAGAGAACCTCAGCGTATAGAATGATGATTCATGACCACCACTACACGGGCTGGTGATTGCTTTATTGATAGTTTCGTAAAGAAAACTAAAAGCATAAAGTAGTTGCAGGTTCCCTATGGAGCAGGGAGGGAAAGATGAAAAGAAATGAGGTACATTCTAAGTATAATACTTATATTTTCAAAGCACTGTAAAACATACTCACTTCAAAATTAATGTACGTTTTCAAGCTTTAAACCAGTGTAAATGTCTATGTGAAAATATTCATTTTAAATTAATAGACGTTTCAAACTTTTCCATAAGTGTAAATATAAAGGAAACATAAATGAATTTATATTGTGAACACTTTTCAAACAGTGGAGATGTAAATGTAAAACATATTATATCTGTACGTTTAGCCTTTTCATTTAAATGTAATGTAAAGCTAAAGCTATTCAGTTTAAATGTAAAGGAAGTTTTATCCCGAGGGATTAAATTTAATTCTCATCGAGGGTAAATTCTGACATGGGATTGTAGAATAGAAGAGGGGGGCACATAACTGTATTGGAAAACACCATACTCAGAAGAGCGTTTCGTTTCTATTTCTTTTACCAGTTACTGGTGGTCCCAGAAAAAAAGTACTATCTCCGGAACCAAGTGAAGGTAGAAGTGAACTGACGTTGTGCGAGACGCCGTCATAAGAGGGTCTTATAGACAGACGCAGAACCAACTTGGCCGTTTTTCAATGACGTTCTGGGAACGTGCGGAGCCTGAACTTTGACCAGAGACGAGCGCAAGTAGAGTGAAAGGAACTGACCCAGTGGGAGAAGAAACTACCATTGGCAGCTAAGTGAAAATATCCGCTGCCAAAAGTGACTTCCTTTATTCAGTTAAATCCCATTCAAGTGATGAAATCCTTTTCATAACTATTCAAATTATTTCTTTTAAACTGTTAAACTTAAAGTGATTATTAAATTTTGTTATTTGTAAATATTCAAATTTAACTTCGATTCAATGATTTTAAATCTCATCTCATCTCATAATCGTAACCTCTTCTACCTCGTGAAACAAGGTGTAGAGGGGACCCAAGGAGCACAAGGCCCTGGGCAGGTCATGTAATCGAAGAGACTGGCAAACAGGTGATTAGCCCATTGTGCCCGAACTTGCCCTCATGTGTACTCATATTCGCTATAAAACCACCGAACAATCGAGACGTCATTCCAGCTAAAATGGACAGAGCCTCATATACCCGAAGGTTTCGAGGGATGTCCTTCCTCATCTGCGATTTTAAATCATTACTACATCTTTGTCTCAGTCAAAGTTACTAAACACACACTCTAAACAGAGCTATATATATATACATTATAATAATAATTCCACATATTAAATCAGCGGTGGGAGCTTAAGGAGCTAGAATAACCATTGCTTAAATTCTACATAAAAGTGTCGGCAGATTACATAATTAACCTGCTCAGCAACAGCCAGCATTGTTTTCGCTTATCTGAATATCTTGTGAAGACTCCCATGTGATAGAAGCTTTACAGCTCTTCTATCTACATTTCTGCAAAGAGTAATCTTGTGTAAAGATAGACTCTATTGAAGCCTATAATAGATACTCATGAATTTTGGCCACTGTTGGACCACGACTGCAAAGCAGAAGAGGAAATACCGTCACACGAGGACTAGATTTGAGCGAGAGCAGATGGAAGACTGCCGATAGGATAGTATGGCGATCCTTCCTCCAAATCTCTACACCTCACGGTAGAAGCGGCATGACTAAGTAAGTAAGTAAGTAAGTAAGTATTCTGAGGAGACAATGAAAGAACAGAACAATTGCTTCCTCCTGCAAGTAGTCAGAGGCGACTAATATGAAATAGTACACGAGGCTGGCCACCTCATCATGTAAAACGTATTATTACATAAACCACCGCTTCAATAGCACATAAATGCTATTATGCTGGTTTCCTGTAATGGGTCCACTTGCAATGGCGGCACCAGACTCCATTGGGAGCGAAAATGAAAATAATAATCCTACTAACATTCATATAGCTCACAGTCAAAGGGACCGAAGACGCAGCAACAGTGATAAATGCAGTCAGCGACTCACAGCTTGACTACTTGCGTCAGGGTCAGCGAACTATAGCTGACCAAGACCGTACTCCACCTCCAAGTGGTGGTCCTGGAAACAGGCTGCATCACTGCAGTCTGGCTGAGAGAGTAGGGATCGAAGAGGGAAGGCTAACCCGGTCCCAAAAAATACCGTGCTGAAGTCGGATGTGTCGGCCGAAAGGCGCAAATATTGCAGCTCCGCTGGAAACGGACACAACGCAACCAACGTCCTTTTTAGGACGAACGAAGCAGAAGAAGAAGAAGATAGTCAACGGTTGTGAGTTTAGGAAAACTAGAAATGCTAAAGCCGACAATATCAGCTGTGCTGCCGTCTCCACAACAGAGGCTCACTGTAAGAAATTTACAAAAGCATTTCTTGCATTGATGGTGATCTAAGGGAGACTACTTCCCGCCAGAACTCTTGACGTTTTTCTCCCTTTAATAGTGCTATCGTCTGCCGGCTCTTTTGCTCACTACTTTTTCCCGCCGATAAAAGGTAAAGGAGGTTCCATAGCGGATACTGCGTAGGAGAGTGAAGTGTTTGAGATTTCACTATACTAGAAAGAGCGAGAGGCGGGGTATTCAGTTCCTTTCATCGCTGCCTCTTCCTTTTCTTACTCAAGAGCAGAGTCAGGTACCCATAAATAGCTGGGTAGACTGGAGCGCGATGTCATCATATTTCAAACACGGTACCTTAGCCGCGAGAGGCCAGCTCTTTAATCACTCTGCCAGTCTTTATGGGTTGAGTTTTATACAAATTATAAATTATATGAAGACAAGCAACTGTGTATTTAACTCGGGTTATCCAAACAGACCAATGGAGCAGAAATTCAATAGTGGACATTTTGAACTTTAAAAAAATCTTTTATCGGCTTTTCGGCTCACGGTGACTAAAGATAAGAAAATATTTATACAAACCAAACTGGTTTATGCGCCCTTAGTGTGTGTGTGTGTGAGAGAGAGAGCGAGAGAGAGAGAGAGGTGTCTTTTTATATGTTTTTTAAATTGTGTTATTTTTTAAAACCGTAACTGGTCTATCTAAACAAACGGTGGTCTATTTAAAGAGAAGACAGGAAATTTCAACACGCATGGAGAGGAATGCATGTCCGAATACATGTTGATGAGATAGAGCGAATCTCCGAATACACGTGAAGAAGACAGCAAGACTGGTTACAAGTTTAACTCGTGCTGTGGGGTAATTACCAACGCGTTTATCTATCTGTCTGTCTATCTATCTATAATGCTCCAGCATATCTGTGGCCAATGTTCAAATACAACGAAAGACGCAGTCAACGCTTTAACAAATTGCAAGTACCCAAGCCCAGGCTTGACTTATTCAAGAAAAGCTTAGCGTACTCTGCTGCTCATCTTTGGAATTGTCTTCCATATAACCTAAGAAACAACCTCAGTCCCTATTAATACAATCGTAGACTTTTCGAATACTTTATTAGTTCTTATTACATCCCCCCCCCCCCCCCCTTCCCAATCAGATTATCTTTTCTTATAATATCAACTGTAGGTTCCAATGACGATGTTAGTAATTTTCAACATATTTTATGTCATGTTTATAAGTAGTTAATGTTAATATGAGTGTGCTATTTTATTTTACTTTACAATGTTCAATTCCTTGACACTGATATGTAAAATGCAAGTGAGAATAAATGAATTCAGTATGAAAGGTGAGAGAAAGGTAGGGCAGAATGTCAGATGGGCCTGCGTGCCCAATTCTCAACCCTTTGAAAATAAAGTTCGTTCTATCTATCAATCTATGTATCTATGTATCTTTGTATCTATGTATCTATGTCTCTATGTATCTCTGTATCTATGTATCTATCTATCTATCTACCTATCTATCTATCTATCTATCTATCTATCTATCTATCTATCTATCTATCTATCTATCTATCTATCTATCTATCTATCTATCTATCTATCTATCTATCTATCTATCTATCTATCTATCTATCTATCTATCTATCTATCTATCTATCTATCTATCTATCTATTTATTTATCTATCTATCTATCTATCTATCTATCTATCTATCTATCTATCTATCTATCTATCTATCTATCTATCCATCCATCCATCCGCCCGCCCGCCCGCCCAAAATTCCCCCCCCCCACGTCCGTCCGCCTGTCTGTCTGTCTGTCTGTCTATCATTCTCAAATACAATCGAAGACGCACTCAACGCTTAACAAATTTCATGTGCCCAGGCCTACAGAAAGCCCAAGAACAGTTTAGCTTTCTCTGCTGCTCATCTTCGGAACAATCTTTCACATGGCTCATAAATCACTCAAGTCCATATTCATACAATCGCAGACTTTTCGAATACTTTATGAGTGCATATTACATGCCACCCTAATTTAATTATGTTCCCAAATCATTATGTAATATCGTATGTAGGTTTTAATGATTATGTGTGACTTTTCAATATTGATTATGGTAATATTCTGTAAATGTGAGTATACTGCTTTTTTATTGTTACGATTTTGTAATTTGCTTGACATTAATATGATATTTTAAATGCATGCGAGAATAAATGGATTCAGTATAGAAGACGAGAGAGCAGAAGGACAGAATGTCAGATAGACCTGAGAGGCCAATTCTGAACACTTCAAAATTAAAGCTCGTTCGTTCGTTTGCTAGATCTATCCATCGATCCATCTGCCCCCCTGCCTGCCTGTCCGTCTAACTCATCTGTCTGCCTGATTGTCTGTTTACCTACCTACCTCAATAACACTTACCTACTTATCTACCTACCTATCTTTCTATCTACCTAGTGCCCACATATCTACCTGTTTACCTGCTTACTTGTCTACCTACCCGTTCGTGTTTGTCTCAAATTTTTCTTTTTTGTATTTTTTAGAACTGTATGTACTCCCTTTACCGTGTGTGATAAAATTAACCGTGATACAACAGGGAGTGATGAGGCCACCCCAACAGCACATCCATTAATCGTTCTCCTAGATAAATTACAACTATAAACAGTAGTAATATTAACTAGTCTTGTAAAATACATATGTACACACCTTTCATTTATTATGCCATATATTCATGCATTTCATTCATAATTGCAAAACCTTTCATATGTTCTGACCAAAATAAAACCTTGGTTCAGAACAAATAAACTTAAAGAAAATTTACGATCAAAATTTTACACAGCTTGAGTTAGTTCAGTGTGTTATAACATTTTATTAATATTATTAGACTTATTAAATATCTGTGTGTGTGTATGTAATCTACCACAACACATTACATATCAGTACCCTAGAATTTTAACGTAGCCACATTCATTAGTAAAAAAAGATAGGTGTGAGGTCGTAGTGGTAGCAAGAAGGGCCTTCTGTAAATTCACAGCTACATTTATCTCAGGAGCCTTCACAGCTGACCTCATGCATCACACTAGGTAATATCACAATCATACAATACCATCAAATCCACTACATATATTGGGGGCTCGTCCGGGATCATTAGCTCAACAGTAATATTAGGATCTCCTGGTGGGAGAATTAAATTAGGGGAACACATTATAAAAATTAAAAGTGGCCCTTAAAATTAAAAGTGAAAATAAAAGTTGGTGAATCTTCACAGCCAGTGGTAATTAATTAGTTAACTGGCTAATTAGAATTACTTTAGACTATAGTAATTAGAATTACTTTAGTGGTTGGAAATTTTATCTTGCTCATTGCTAAATTGTCTAAAAAGTATGGCGGAGCTAGCCAAATTCAGATCAGCTGCTGTGCTAACGGCAAAGGATATGGGAATGGATGGTCAGGTTTTAATTCAATATGTAACGGCTGAATGTGATAAGTATATTGAACGGGAAGAAAGAAGATTAGAAAAAGAGGCCGAAAGAAAATTAGAGTCTGAAAGATTAGCTGAAGAGAAGAGGCTACAAATTGAGGCTGAGACTAAGAGGCTGCAGATTGAGGCTGACAAAGAGGCTAAAGCATTAGAGGCAGAAGAAAAACGACAGCAAAGGGAAGCAGAAGATAAAAGATTGACTGCCGAAAGGGAGGCAGAAGATAGAAAGTTGCAAAGGGAGCACGAATTACGACTAAGGGAGCTGGAGCTACAAGGCCAGGCTCCTGAAAATGGTGCCAGCCCTTTTGCCTCAGATGCTACGCCCAGTCTGGGAGCCTCAACATCAGCTATGGGGTTTCATTTAGACCATTTTGTTGAGAAAGACGATGACATAGAGGGGTACCTCGGACGTTTTGAGTTATTAGCTACTACATATGGGTTAGAGAGAGAGAGGTGGAGTTTAAAGTTATCACAGGGACTGATAGGTACTTCTTATGAAGTCTTCGCAAAAATGAACAGAGAAGACCAAGACAATTATGACATGTTAAAGCAGGCTTTGTTATTGAGGTACGAAAAAAATGGTGAATTTTATCGTAAGAAATTTAGAAATGCCAAACTGTTGTCTGGGGAGACATACCACCAATTCTCTGCCAGACTGGAAACCTATTTGGAGAAATGGACGGCTCTGGGGAAGACCCAAGATCTTAAAGAGATGATCATGATAGAGCAATTGAGAGAGTCCATGGCTCCAGACATGAGAAAATTTCTCATGGAACAAGGTGCAGAGAAGTTGGGGGAGGTTTTAAATGTCGCTGAGAGGTATCAGGCAGCCAAGGCAGAGGTAAGTGGTGCTAAAAAGAAGCACATAGACAATTTTAAAGCTCCACAGCAATTTCATAAATTTGAAAATAGAGAACAGGGAAATAAAGGTAGGACAAACTTTGAACGGCCAAGTAATGACTATCGAGACAGAAACTCACAGTTCAATGACCAAAAATCCAATGAAAGAAAACCGTTTAACCAAGGAAAAAGATGGTGTAAATGGTGCAAGAAAGATAACCATAACACCGAATTTTGTAGAAGGAAACCTTCAAACATTGCTGCAATGAAGTCGGGGACTCAAAGATTAAAGGTTAATCCTAATGGACAGCAGGAACCTTATCACCCCCCAGTTTGTGAGGATGTTATTTGTAATGGGGTCACCATAAGGTGCCTTTATGATACAGGTTTGGATTATGATTCAGTTGTGAAGTCTAGCCTAGTGGACCCAAGTCAGTATACCACAGAAACAGTGGAAATACAAGGGGCAACTAAGGACATACCACTCATGACACTTCCCATCGCAAGGATAACGGTGAAAACTCGCTATGTGGAAGGAGAAATCAGAGCAGCAGTGATAGATGAACCAATCTACCCTCTGATATTGGGGTGTAGATACGTCTTCTTGGGGAATCCCGAGAGACCTGTGATCATGGCGACAGTGCAGACCAGGTCACAGAAGAAGGAGGAAGAAGGTGAACCTATAAATGCTCATCCAGAGGAGATGAGGAAGGCGCAGGCTGAGGATAGGACACTCAAGCCATGTTTTAAAAAATTGCCCAAATGCCACACACCTCCGAGCAAGGGGGAATATTTTATGAAGAACAAACTATTATACAGGAAGGCCGGAACTGGAACAAATGGTCACAACCAGCTGGTTCTTCCCACTTCATATAGGGATAAAGTGATGGAACTCGGGCATGCGATTCCCTTCAGTGGTCACATGGGGATCAGCGCCACAGGACAGCGTATAGCTTGTCATTACTTTTGGCCAGGGATAACGGAGGATATAAAAAGATATGTCAAATCCTGTCCAGAATGTCAAAGGGTAGCTCCAAAGCATTGGACTGCTCCTGCAACTCTAGGGGAAATGCCCATAGTGGGAACACCTTTTGAGAGGGTTGCAGTGGATATTGTGGGACCTCTCACTCGGACCAAGAGGAGGAACAGTTACATCCTTACTCTGGTGGACACTTGTTCTATGTGGGGAGAGGCGGTAGCCCTGCCATCAATTGATTCAAAACATGTAGCAGAGGCACTACTTATAATATTCACCCGATTAGGATTCCCGCATCAAATCTTGACGGATAATGGCTCTCAGTTCAAGGGGAAACTAACGGAAGAAGTTTTTAAGCTATTTCAAGCCAGACACTTTCATTGTAGTCCGTACCATCCGCAAGGGAACGGCCAGGTAGAGAGGTTCAACGGGACTCTCATTTCTATCCTGAGAAAGCTGGCACACGAAAAACCGGATCTGTGGGATCAATTCCTGCCCGCCGCATTGTTTGCGTATCGGGAGGTACCACATAGTTCAACCGGGATGGCTCCCGCAACTCTGCTATTTGGGAGGCCAATAAAAAAAGGTCCTAGAAGCACTATTAAGGACCTGGACAGATGAGAAGGCGGAAGAGACTGTTACCTCATCTTATCAATACGTGAACGAACTGACCACTCGTTTGAAAGCTGGATGGAAACTGGCAAATGATAATTTGAAACAAGCCAGGAAGAAACATGCAGCATATTTTAATAGGAAGGCAAAGGACAGAGAACTAGCTGTGGGAGAGAAGGTGCTGCTTCTACTACCCGGTAGCCAGAATAAATTACAAATTGGATGGCAAGGTCCATATACGGTTCTAGAGAAGGTGTCTAGAACAAACTATAAAATTGACAAAAAGGGGAAGGAGAAAGTTTATCATGTAAACCTGTTAAAGAAGTATCTGGACAGACCACTCCAGGAAAGCACCCCCTTACTGACCTTGGCTATCGCAACTCAAATGCAAAAGGAACCACTCACCTCACATGAATACCCATTACATCCTTGTGAAACAGCAGCACAGGTAAAAGTCAGTAAGCACCTGACTAAAAACCAGAGGGAGAGAGTTCAACAGGTTCTGGAGGAACATACAGATGTATTAACAGATAAACCAGGCCATACAAATTTGCTACAGTATGACATGAAACTGGTAGACTCAAACCCAATCTGTATGAGAGCCTATTCTATTCCGTTCGCAAAGGAGAAGGCATTGAAGGAAGAAATAGATTATTTGTTGAAGGAGGGGATTATTTCACACAGTGAATCATCTTTTAGCTCCAGTGTCGTTTTGTTGAGGAAACCGTCTGGGGAACACCGACTGTGCATAGATTACAGGAAACTGAATGCTGTCACAGAAGGACAAGTGGATCCATTACCAGACACAAAACAGTTATTTGCCAGATTAAACAAGGCAAAATACTTTTCAAAGGTGGATCTTAGTAAAGGCTATTACCAGATTCCAGTGAAGCCTGAAGTGAGACCTTATTTGGCTTTTAGCACTTCGGATGGACATTATGAATTCAACATGCTACCATTCGGACTGAAAAATGCTCCGAGTGTATTTTCAAGGATGATGCGCAAATTGTTGGATCCCCTGAATAACCCATGTATCACGAATTTCATGGATGATATTCTCGTCGCCACAGAGACATTTGAAGAACACATTGACGCTCTAAAAATGTTATTTAATAGGCTTAGGGAGTCCAACTTAACTGCTAGGCCAACAAAATGTTGTATTGGATGCAAAGAGTTGGAATTCTTGGGACACACTGTATATCAGGGTAACATGACCCCTGATCCCAAGAACTTGGAAAAACTGCAGAGAGCACCTAGACCACAAACAAAAAAGGATGTGCGATCATTCGTGTCGTTATGCGGATTTTATCAAAAATACATGAAAGATTTTAACTCTATTTGTGCTCCTCTGACTGATCTGACTCGCAAGAACTTCCAGATAAAATTATTTGGACTGCGCAAAGTGAATTAGCGTTCCAAGACTTAAAGGAAAAACTCACTAGCAAGCCTATTCTCAAACTGCCTGATTTGACACAGGACTTTGTCTTAAGAACAGATGCAAGTAATGTAGGACTCGGGGCGGCTTTGTTGCAAAGATCATCTTCACCTGATGGGGAACTGAACCCAGTCGCTTATGCAAGCCGCAAATTGAATAAGGCGGAACAAGGATATTCCACAAGCGAAAAAGAATGTTTAGCGTTAATCTGGGCAATAAAGAAGTTTCAAATCTATCTGTATGGTAGGACTTTTGTGGTCCAGACGGATCATCAGCCCCTCGTATTCTTATCTCAGGCTAAGCATGAAAACGCAAGATTGCTGAGGTGGTCTTTATTGCTTCAACCTTATCAGTTTAGTATCCAATATATCCCAGGCAAATTGAATGTCGGTGCAGATTTCCTCAGTCGGCACCCCTGTGATCAAAATTAGAGTAGTGGCAGGCGTAAGGAGTAATTTTATCTATGTGTATCACTGGTTTTGGAACTTGCCGTAGGCATGTTTTCAAGTGGGGAGATGTGTGATAAAATTAACCGTGATACAACGTTAAAATATCTCCAAAGATAAAATGTAGGGATAAAAATAATGCGTAAGCTACTAGAATACATGATCGCCCACGACGCGGGTCACCACCCGCCATGGAAACTAACTTGTTAGACGTGAAGGCAAAACGTTTACCCTTGGAACGGGATGAGAACGGAGATCAAAAGGAAAAAAATATGACTGAACACGTGCTTGAAACTAGCAAGGCTAAAAAGACGCAATTGGTGGGGAAAGGAAAAAAATTCACGTCCCCAAGTTGACACAAGGTAAAGAAATCGACAAAAGGGACCTTAGCTATTATACGCAACAGTCATTTCTTGGACGCTTTTGCGATAACTTAGTCCGTTTATTTGAATTCAGCGGCAAACGCATTACAGAAGATGCTTGAAAATATTTCAAAAAACCAATTAACCTTGAAAAGTAACTTTTTCTTAATAATAATGTTAGGAATATAAAACCTAGCTGGCCTGATGGCCCATCTTGAGCAGTGAAATAATATGCTTTCATTTATACAGACGGATAGATAATAAGAAAGATATTGACAAAAGACTGTGTTGTTCATATCAGCGAGCGACTGCATTGAAACAAAAAATGTCCCTAATTTTCAAAAAACTGCGGCCTTGAGACTCAAGTGCTAAAATCCAGTTGGAATGAAAGAGAGGGAATGTGGTGGAGAATTGTGGCTAAAAATAACTTTAAAGGCAAAATTGTGTAGGGGACGGTAGAGTTGGTTCAAAAAACAAGTGTGTTTTTTTGTGAAACGCAAGTAGAGACAGACGGACCAACAGACAATAATACATACTTGACTGAGGTATGACTGAATTGACTTTTGGTAGGAGGTTTGAATTTGAAAAGGAAAAAATGCGGTGATTGGCCACAGATAAACATATTATCGGCGCTCAGACGCGCATTTTTGCCATTCATCATAAGTTGTCCAGTAGTAGACACATAAATAATTCAGTGGTGTATTTCCCAGAAGCTAATTGAAATATTTAGAGGGACGCCATACAAAGCCAGCAGCTCAGCTGAGTTTTGCTAGCATATAACTGTGTTCTCTATTCATAATTCTGAACTGTGAGTTTTTATTTGGCACCAAAGTGGTGTCAAATGCTATGTTGAAAATACAAGAGTGGACCCGTGCAGTCTAATATTTTGGCAGAGCAGCCTTATATTGCCCCCAAGCACGGAGAGGTGGGGCCACCAGATTCCAGCACCAGAACTACTCATTCAAGATACGTGAGCGTCTGGCCTGCTGGACATTCACCAACTTATTCTCTAACACACCAACTATATTCCCATCAATAAATGGACAATGTTTAGTAGCCATAGACAGGGAATGATGAGGCCACCCCAACAGCACATCCATTAATCGTTCTCCCAGATAAATTACAACTATAAACAGTAGTAATATTAACTAGTCTTGTAAAATACATATGTACACACCTTTCATTTATTATGCCATATATTCATGCATTTCATTCATAATTGCAAAACCTTTCATATGTTCTGACCAAAATAAAACCTTGGTTCAGAACAAATAAACTTAAAGAAAATTTACGATCAAAATTTTACACAGCTTGAGTTAGTTCAGTGTGTTATAACATTTTATTAATATTATTAGACTTATTAAATATCTGTGTGTGTGTATGTAATCTACCACAACACATTACATATCAGTACCCTAGAATTTTAACGTAGCCACATTCATTAGTAAAAAAAGATAGGTGTGAGGTTGTAGTGGTAGCAAGAAGGGCCTTCTGTAAATTCACAGCTACATTTATCTCAGGAGCCTTCACAGCTGACCTCATGCATCAGACTAGGTAATATCACAATCATACAATACCATCAAATCCACTACACCGTGGGAGTTCGAGAACAAGAACCATCTTGTAATTCTTGGTCTGGTTTTGGGCGCCCCCCCCCCCCTCCCTAGTGTGTGTCCTATGCAGCTCTAGTGTCTTTTTTCTCACCTCTGTTCTATTTATATTTGTTTAGTTAGGAGACACCCCTTTTTTTTAAATATCGGAAGCATGCTTGTCAAAAATAGTTACAAAAACAGTAAGCATATATATTAACTTAGTCTTGACGCGGGTAGGAAAGCTGAACAAATTATTATAACTCCGAAACTGAAGTTTTTAAGACAAAAAAAATCAGTTTCCATATCTATATCATAGTTTTGCTTCATTTGTTTCTTGTTTTTCAATGCGACTGCATGTGTGTGAGTTACTTTTTTTTTGTTGTTTTTGTTTTTTGAGTTTTGCTGACCCTTGTTTATCTCATTGAACTGCTATCTTTTGTAATGGCTTTATTAATCTTCTTGAATGAGTTTTTCTTTCATTTTAATCGCTTTGGATTAGTTTCTATTTATTCTTTGAAGTGAAATTTATGTTTCGTTGATTCCCAAATTGTTTGATATTTCT
Source organism: Oreohelix idahoensis (assembly GCA_024509875.1). Taxonomy (NCBI): domain Eukaryota; kingdom Metazoa; phylum Mollusca; class Gastropoda; order Stylommatophora; family Oreohelicidae; genus Oreohelix; species Oreohelix idahoensis. The sequence continues at coordinate 868,890 of JAMPIV010000347.1, forward strand.
AATATTATTTTGCTAAGTATTTATAAAAGCAATATTTCATGCATGCCTTAATTCTGCACTTCGCCTTATTAGCTCTTGTATAATGTTTAAGCTAGTTATCTTCTCTGTGTCTTTCTATTACAAATTACTTTGTCTTTTGTTTATTTTGTTTGTTTGTTTGTTATTTGGTTAGTTTTCTTTATTTCGCAGTATAGGACCAGTGAGAAAATTCAGTCATTAAGCGCCCCCTCCCCCCCTCCCCCCATGTAAATCTACCATCGCTGTTGTTTTGTTGTTTCCAATATTTACTGACCATTATAAAGGTAAAAGTAGTTCTGAGTCTCCGATTGGCAGAGTGGTTAGAGCGCTGGTCTTTTGTGGCAAAGGTACCGGGTTCGAATCACGGTATCGACATGCTCCAGTCTACCCAGCTGTAAATGAGTACCTGACTGCGCTTGAGTTAGGGAAGTAAAAGGCTGCGAGGAATGTAACTTGTCACCCCCACCTCTCGATGCTGGACCTAGTCAAGTGAAGTCTCTAACACTTCACTCCCCTACGGGATTATCTGCTATGACTACCTTTACCTTTAAAGGTAGTTCTACAGCACATACTGCCTTAGGCGAGTGTAGTGTTAAAGATTGTCTCGGTCTAAGCCTTACGAGATGGAGTAACCAGTTCTCCCTCCCCGTTGCCTTAGCCTGCCCTCGTTCAAGAGCAGAGTCATATACCTTCATGTACAGCTGGGTAGACTGGAGCGTCACGCGACATGATTTTTTTTTAACCCGGTTCTTTGCGTCGAGAAGCAAGCTCTGACACTCAGACACTTACTGACGTCAAATGTACGCTGTGGTTAAAGAATTCCACTGTCAGAAACAAAATAAACCAAATAAAGTAATACTAAAGTAACAGTGTGATGATAAGTGTTAACAGGAAAGAAGAAAAACGTAAAGTTATTTCTCCTATAACGCGGTATATGTGTACTTAAAAATCACGTGTTATCTCTTTCTTTCAAAACTTTTTATTATTTCAAGCTTCTTCTCAATACTTGCGGCATTCCTTTTTTCGTTTACTACTTGGATTCTTATAACCAGGACGCTTACTCATGTTTAGGATGCTGTATTAAATACTTCTATCAAGTAGTGTGCACAAGCTCGGGAGAACAACGCGATACGCACTCGTAAAGCACGACACGTGTGTTTTGTTTATTATTCGCGGTTTACTACACTCAATTGGGTGGTGTTCATCGTGATCACGTAGTGTTATTCGGTTGAGCAAAGGATGGTCACTTCGTGGAAAAAATCGCGTATGAGCTAACGCGATTTCGAGTTTTAGTGATTGTATTCCCTTATTTATCTACCGCGTATGAACGAATTCGCGCATTACAAACACGCGTTGAACAGAAGAGACTATTGGAGTGGCAAAATATGATTTAAAGACAACACATGATGTCCGACAATCGTTCCCCGGATTATGAAGTTTAATAATCATGATCAGATACGAGTGTTGCGGATATATGATACTCCATTTGGAGCCCATTTTTTTAGTTATATTGAAATTCACATTCACAGTGAAATATCGGGACACAGTTTTTCAATGTGTCTCCTCCTGGGCAACCTTTTGTAATATGTACAATGTCCAGACGATTCTCCAGTTCCCGCCAAGTGTTTTGCAGCACAGGTGCAATTAATCTTTTAAAGATGGTGACGAAAAACATTCGATAACTATGTACCTAGGTGTAACGGTGAGCGCCTCGCCAAACGACGCACAACTCCTAAGACAATTAATCGTAACTTTCAATTAAATTAACAAAAAGAAAAAAACAGTAAAGATAGTCCCGTAGCAGAAACTGTGACAAGGGTTTGAAGTGTTAGAGACTTCTCAATACTAGATCCAATTTTTTAATGAGATGTGACTAGTTCCATTCTTCGCTGTCTTTGGCTTCCCTAACTCACGAGCAGAGTCTGACACCAATTTACAGCTGCGCAGACTAGAGAGTGACGCTATCAAGGATGATGTTATTGTTGACTAGAATCGATGTTATTGCACTCTGGGCATAGGTGCTCACTCCCTCACCAAACGACGAAGGTTATGAATGCTAATTGCTACCAAGTTTCGAACCCATAACCCGGTGACTACGCCGCAAGGAGAGAGCGGCTCTAACCCCTTAGCCAATCGGAAGTCACCATTAAATTATGCTAATTTATTAATATATTTGGACCCATGTGAAGATATTAAAACAGCTTTCTTGTGATGACAATATCTCATGATATTAGAGTATCAATATAAAAATTTTGTGGGTGGGAGTGTAGTCTTGCATTGTATTCGTCAGCGTGAAATCAGGTGATAACCCATAAAATCTGTCATCATGAATTAATACATATGGTATTTCTTCAATACTCAAGATAGAAAATCAGTGCAGTTATATGAGGTTGGGCTTGAGGCTGGCAAATTCTCGACTGATATTTAGCAGTTAAATTAAATGCCATTTACAACTGCACTGAGTTGCAAGAGCGTCTCAATTATTTGTGTCTGCTTGCCACTGAAAGGGACGTCACTGTAGAGGCTCCATACAGAGCGAATAATTAATTTTGGTGACAAAATGTTGTGGTTGATGCTGATGATGATATTGATGATGTTGATGATGATGTTGATGATGATCATTGTTCCTGTCATTTTTGACGGAGTCATCTGTCAAGTTATTTGCTTATGTTTTTATCATAAGAATAATTGTGTCTTTACCTGCGATGTCAGGTTGATTAGGGGTTGTCTTCCCTTGTTTATTCATTCATTGTGTTTGACCTTTAGGGTCAAAGGTAGACAGTTCGGGCGTATGCCCATGGGCAGGTTTTTTAAGCGGGAGTTGAGTTAGACTTCCGGCAAGCCGGAAAGTGTCCTGGTTTCTGAAGGGACGAGAGTCCATTGTGTTTTTCGGGGAGAATCTTCGAAGTGACTGCACTGGCAGTTTTTCCCAGTGAATCTCTGTGCGTTGGAATGACAGCAGAGTTCCTTGTTAAGTTCTGTGGACTCGGTTACAGGTAATACCGACTTTTTCCATTACTATGCTTTCGGTAGCAGAACATGATAGAAGATTGCCTAGTCTGTGAACTGCAGCTCACCGGTCCTCCATTACAGAACATATATGTTGTGCTCAAGGTAGCCATCCAAGACTATTAGTCTTCATACCATCCAGAAATCCAGTGACGAAGATATATTGTGGGAGCCGCAGATTGGCGGCATATTTATGTCTACAATAAGCATTACTGCAGGGTTGATGGTAACCTGCTTATCAGAAGTACACAGCCGACGTCAGAACGAGGCCTGTGTTTTCGGCTATTATACTACAGCCTGATAATGTGCAATTGGCGGGGAATGCCAAGTTGCACCTATGTGTCAAAGTGATTAAGGTATCTGACGCGTTTAGTCAGTAATCCCAGGGCGACGCCACGAACTGTCCTTATTGAAGAACATTGTATTGACCATGCACGAATATTCAAATGTTTACCAGCTTGCTGAATGCCTAATGTATACCTATCGATTTCCGGTCAGCATGACCTTGTTTACACTGACTGTTCCTGTTGATACCATGTGTGTTCTCGTCAATAAATGTTTTGAAACGTGCCTGCAGTGTCCAAGCATCCTTGACTACTGCATGTGAGTGTATGGATTGCAGGGTCTACATACATACGAGCCTAAACACATTCGCGCCTTCATTCGCACCCACTCTCAGTTCATCATACGCTCGCACTACACACCTAACAACATGTATACTGTCTTGGGCCAGTGATCACCTCAACAAGAGAAAAAGTACAGTTACATTTTTGGTGGACCAGTTACGTGGGCTCTTCTGATACATTTCTGGTGGACAGAGCGAGCAATTAACATTATTGATGACAGTAATGGATCCAGAAATTTACATTTCTCCAGCCTTAAACAGACACCCCACCAGGCTATTTACAGTTGCTGTTACATGTATGATGTCTCCAGTGTTGTCCAGAAATTTACAAGAAGGACAAGTAAACATTACATTTCTGATCTGTGGGTCTAAGCTATACACTGGACAGCTGTAACACACATCGCTAATTCTACAATTGCAAGTTTTGGCTACAACAGGACAGAAATAGGTCATCAACTCTTGACCCAGATAAACAGTGCTAGCATTTATGTTATAATGCTACATAAACCACAACAGGACAAGTACTGAAGTTAACATCTAGGCATTTGCTACGTGGACCACAACTGCAAGTCGAGTCTCTTTTTGTGAACAGTACTGCTGGTTGTTACACGTTTCAGTCAACAACAGATTTTTCTACGCCCGAGCATTCAAGCTACATTGTTCGAGGTCAAGTTCCTGTTTGTAAACAGTACGTGGAAATTGTAAACATTCTATATGCAAGTCCTAAGTCGAGAAGGTCATAGTAACTTTTGTTCGTGAATACCACTTTATGCTACAGTGGATTTGACATTCAGTGCGCGCTTGACATTTTGTTTCTGTGTTCGCAAGGAGCAAGTTAGTTACTTTAATATCATGTGTGACTAAGCTTTATTTTGCAACACATTGAAATATTGATTGCTATTTATGTTCCTTCTACTGTTTTTGTGTATTTTTTTTGTGTTTTTTTTTGGCGGGTTTTCGGTTGGTGGGTCTTACAGTAAATATGCCACTTAATCGAGGGTTACTGTAAGCGTTCTGTAGGGATTGCAATTTTCTTAATTGAAATTTGCTAGCGACTTTTGTTGCTATTTTTTTTTTTTTAGCTGTGACGACATCAGTTAGTGTTGTTTTCGTTATTTTTCCGTTCTTTGATTTTCGATTAATTTTGTTTGTATCTGTTCTTCTCTCATTCCTTCCGTTTATTTCTTTACACCTTTTCGTTTATAACAGTGTTGCCATTTGTCTTGTTTATTTTTCGCGGTTATCATTACACATTTGTGAAACTTTTTTTTTAACTTTTGCTGTATTGTTTATTTGACTTCCGCGAACGTTTTCGGTCATTGTTCTGTATTTTTGTCTTTGTATTTATGATTGCACTACATTATTGTCATACACAGTCTACATACATACACTTGGTCATGTATTATTATTATTATTGATAAGGTACACTCTTCATATAGAGATTGTTAATAAAATATTATTATATAAGATATTTATACAAGTTCTTTGATAAAAGACTTGTTATCCTCAAAGATTGAGACAAGGTGAAATACATATTCAAGTTCTTAAAAAAAAAAAAAAAAGACTTGTGCCCATAGGGAGTGGGATATAAAGGAATTATTTTCCACAGGTACTCAAGTGATTTTTTGTTACATTATAAACAAGAGGACCATACAAGGTCTTTGTCTAAGACTAAGAGAGTCAAATAAAGTGAAGTGAGTATACAAGTCTAGCATTTCAGACTTGTCTCCCATTGAAGTGGGATAAGGTAATTGTTGAATTTTTCAGGTTACAGATCTCATTAGACAGAATGTCTACATTGGATTTCTTCATCCAGCAAGGGTTGACCCTTGGTAAGTCTGGTAAAGAATTAGAAGAATATTCATCTGCTCAATTCGCCATTGCATTAAAGTCAGAAGAAAAGAAACAAAAAGAGGAAATTAAATTGAAAGCAGAAGCTGAACAAAGGAGAGCAGATGCTGAACTAAAGAAGCTAGATGCTGAGAATAGAAGATTAGAACTTGAAGAGAAAAGGTATCAAAGAGAAGCTGCTGCTGAGGAGAGAAAAGCTCAAGCTGCTGCTGAGGAGAGAAAAGCTCAAGCTGCTGCTGAGGAGAGAAAAGCTCAAGCTGCTGCTGAGGAGAGAAAAGCTCAAGCTGCTGCTGAGGAGAGAAAAGCTCAGGCTGATGAAAGAAAATTCCAGATGGAAATGGAAGACAAAAAACTTCAAGCTGCTGCAGAGGAGAGAAAAATTCAAGCTCAAGCTCAAGCTGCTGCAGAGGAGAGAAAACTTCAAGCTGTGGTCACCCTCTTCCTGCTCTACCTGCTACAGTTGCGCATGATGGGAGAGGATCTCTCATCTTACATAAAGGTCTAATAAATGATAGGCTAGTCTCAGTACTTTTCGATTCGGGATGTACTACCGTCGGGGTTAGGGAGTCTCTGATAGGCTGAGGCTGAAATTAGAAAAATGGAACATGAGGAAAGAAAACAGAAGATGGAACTTGATGAAAGACTCGCAACTTTGGAGTTAGAGAAACTGAAATTGGCGAGTACGGGTGCTCAGCAAACAACTTCGAGTACGACAAAGGAGTTTGTTAGTAGGATTAAATTGCCTCATTTCAATCCTTTAAAGGATGACGTAGCAGATTATCTAGATAGATTCCAATTTTTATGCGATACGCATAACATAAAAAAGGAAAAATATGTTGAACAACTGATGGAATTTTTTACAGGTGACACAGTGACTACTCTTATGACAATAGACGAACATGACAGGACTAATTATGATGTTGTCAGAGCAGCATTGCTAAAAAAATACCAACTAAAAGAAGAAGACTATCGTCTTCGTTTTAGGACAATGTTGCCAGAAAATTGAGTAGATTTTTCTGATTTTGTTACAAAAATATGTCGTACATTTACACGATGGGTTGAGTTGTCTCAGACTGAGAAAACATATGAAGGTCTAATGGACTTATTATTGCGAGATAAGGTTTTGTCATCTGTTAATGATTCTTTTCTTGCATTCCTTCATGAGCGTAAGCCTAAAAACTTAAAAGATATGGAGGAATACTGTTGTCAGTATGCCACCGCGCATCCCCATGCTACAGTTAGCAATTCTAAAGTGAAAGAAGGGTTGCCAGCTGCTTCGGCAACACCATATGGCCCTAATTTCAAAAAAAAATTTCAGGGTGCTCAACAAAACTGGAATAGGGGAAGTAAGCAGAATTACACTCAGAAGCGGAGTAATCCAACACATGATGGTTCTTCGTCTATGAATTGGAGACAAGATGGTAGTTCTCGTAATTTTAGTGGTAATAATTTGAGACACTTTCGCAAAGGCTATCCAAATAATAACTATTCGAACTTTCGAGGTAATCATTCTCGACGTCAAGATTATGACGATGGTGAATTTAGAAACCGGGATTCAAACCGGAATGATGATTACAATAGGCAATATGATAACAATTACAGGGGAAATGATAGTCGAAATAATTACAGGGGAAATGATAATCGAGGCAGACCTAGGTTTAACAAAAAAAAAAGACCTTTCCAACAGGCAAACTCTGCACAACAAGAGTTTGATGGAGCCTGTAATACAGTAAATGATAGTGGTAACTCTAGGGCTATCACTGGTTGTGCTTTCGATTTTGGGAGAGCAACTGAATGCCCCCAATGCTTAACATTGTTCGACTCATCGACTGTATCTACTCTAAGTTGTGGTCACCCTCTTCCTGCTCTACCTGCTACAGTTGCGCATGATGGGAGAGGATCTCTCATCTTACATAAAGGTCTAATAAATGATAGGCTAGTCTCAGTACTTTTCGATTCGGGATGTACTACCGTCGGGGTTAGGGAGTCTCTGATAGATCCTTGCTGTGCCACTGGAAAAACAATCAAATGTGTTACATTTGGTGGTACTATGGAAAGTTATCCTACTGCTATTATTAGGATTGACACTCCCTTCTTCACAGGAGATGTCCATGCATGTCTTCTTCCTAATCCTATTGCGGATCTTATAATCGGTCGTATTCATGGGGTTAAGGAATGCACCCCGCAACAAATTTCTAGTTTGGAAGAAAAAAAACATTCAAACGGTCAATGCAGTAGTGACAAGAGCTCAGCTCTTAATCCCCCAACTTCATCGGATAATAGTAATGAAGTTGATAGCCAAGACGAGCACTTGGTGATTTCCCATGACTCGTTTGTTAAACGTCAAGAAGAGGATCCTTCTTTGAAGAAATTCTTCCTTCTTGCAAAGAAAGGGGATCCCAATCAAAATACGAATCACAAATCGTATATTACTATGAAGAATGGTATATTGGTACGGATGGTACAACACTCGGACAAGTCTATGCACTCGCAAATTCTTGTGCCTAAGTGTATGAGAGCCTTAATTCTTCAGCATGCACACGATTCTCAGTGTGCTGGACATATGGGTTTTTCCAGAACTAAAACTAGAGTCCTTGCGTCTTTCTTTTGGCCATTTGTTAATAAAGACATACGAATTTATTGCCGATCTTGCAAAATTTGTCAAGAGGTCAAGTCTAGAGGTCCGAGACATGCTGCTCCTATTCAGGCTGCAGATATTCCGATTCGGCCGTTTCAGAAAAATGGCTATAGACATCATTGGTCCGTTCAAAATTAAGTCAGCCAGAGGACACCAATTTATCCTCACTTGCGTGGACATGTGCACGCGTTGGCCAGAGGCTATTCCTCTGAAGAGCATATCAACTGTCGATATCGCTGATGCTCTTTGGCTCATATTTTCTCGTCTGGGATTCCCCGGAGAAATACTGTCGGACCACGGCACTCAGTTAATTTCGGACGTTATGTCTCAGGTAATGGCTACGCTAGACATTAAAAGGTCTCTCAGTAGTATTTATCATCCAATGTCCAATGGATTGGTAGAACGTCTTTTTTTTCTTTTTTTTTTTTTTTTTTTTTTTTTTTTTGTTGCGTTCGCCCGCTAATACTCGAGGCGAAATCTCAGGTTATACATTTTTATGTCTACAGAAACCTGACATTGATTTTACGTGAGTACCTTCCCCTTTATTTCTTGTACAGAGACAGGTGTCCCTCGCCATTCAGGCAGATACTCGCCGATTTCGGAGGTACCCATTAGAGCTGGGTCGGCTCAGGAGCCGCCAGTCCCTGGTCGACGACACTCCTTCAAATGTCCTCGCCAGGTCTCGAGTTAATCCAGTCCAAATCCCGGTCGACGAAAAATCCTCAAAAGCCGTCGCCCAGGTTTGATCCTGTATCACCTGGTCGCCAGAGCGGTGTTGTAACCACTACGCTAGCGCGGCTCCCGTAGAACGTCTTAACAGGACACTAAAGAACTTGCTTGGCAAGATAACGGAGGATCATCCTGAAGATTGGGACAGGATTTTACCTGCTGTCCTCTTTGCCTATAGAGAAGTTCCCAACGAGCATACAGGGTTTTCTCCTTTCGAACTTGTCTTTGGTGCGCAACCGCACGGTCCGATGTCCTTGTTACACGATTTGATAACTTCTGATAATATTGACGATGATACACAATCGTCATATGAATATGTCATTGCTCTTAGAGAAAAGATTATCGAATCGTGCAGGTTAGCAACTTCATCTTCCGAATTTGCGAAAGAAAAAGCTAGGCGATTTGCTAACAAGAAAAGACGCCTACGTCAACTTTTGTCCTGGAGACAAAGCATATGTCTTACTTCCCTCAAGAGAGAATAGACTTCTCATTTCATGGAAAGGTCCATACACTATAGTCTCCAAAATTTCCGATGTCGACTATATCGTCGATGTGGATGGAAAGCATAAAACCTTCCATATAAATATGCTAACAGAGTTTATTGAACGTCCAGACTATTTGCAGCCTATTTTCCAGGCGATGGACGACTCTCCAGTCCAACATGGTCACATCTCATCCCTGTCCGTTATACAGGATGAGAAAACTAATTTTTCTGACGTTAACTTACCTCTTCCTGCGATTCCACAGAATTCAACGGAATCGTGGAGGGACGTTACAATCTCTTCGAACTTGTCTTTTGAGGAGCAACGTCAAGTATCCTCTACACTACAATCATATCAGGATGTCCTTACCGACATTCCTGGACACACAGATGTCATAGAACATGACATCATACTTACTGATCGTAATCCGATCAGAGTAAGACCATACCCAATACCTATTCATTTTCAAGCACAAGTCGAGAAAGAATTGGATGAAATGATTCAACTGCAAATAATTGAACCATCCACTTCAGCTTATTCTTCGTCGATAGTTATTGTTCGAAAGAAAGACAATAACATACGTCTTTGCGTTGACTATCGCAAATTAAATCAAGTTACGAAGTTCGATGCTGAACCTATGCCATTATTAGATGATCTACTTATTAGACTTTCTAAAGCTAAATTCTTTACTAAACTAGACTTGTCGAAAGGTTATTGGCAAGTCCCACTGACGGAACACGCCAAACCTCTCACTGCTTTTTCGACACCTAGGGGTCTGTTTCAATGGAATTTTATGCCTTTCGGGCTTATGAACGCCCCAGCGACTTTCGTGCGCATGATGCGACGAATTCTATCAGATCGTGCAGATGTCATCGCATATTTAGACGACATCTGTCTTTTCAGCGATACTTGGGAAGAACACTATTTGGGTCTAAAGGAATTGCTATCTACTCTACGTGAGCATAGTTTGACTGCAAAACCCTCTAAAGCTTTTGTTGGGTTTAGTGAAATTTCCTTCCTAGGTCATCGAGTTGGTCATGGTCTGTTGAAGACAGAGGACCAAAACATTTCGAAGATATTAAATATCTCGGTTCCGAAGACAAAAAAGCAAGTGCGTAGTCTCTTGGGATTGATACAATTCTATGGAAGATTCATTGAGAATCTGTCCTCCATTATGGCACCACTTTCATCGTTATTGAAAAAAGGTTCTCCTAATATGGTGCGTTGGTCCCAGGAATGCCAATCTTCATTGGATCAGGTTAAGAATTTGTTCTCATCTCATCCTATCTTAAGACTACCAACGATTGATAAGACTTTTGTTCTTCGTAGTGATGCCTCTTCCACTGGGATTGGAGCGGCACTAATGCAGGAATATTCAGGAACTCTGCATCCTGTAATGTATATTTCTAGGAAGCTAAATGCGGCAGAAAGGAATTACTCGGTTTTAGACCGTGAATTGTTGGCTATGGTTTGGTCCATTCTTAAGCTACAAAGGTTCCTTCTGGGCGCGCATTTCTTTATGGAAACCGACCAAAAAGCTCTTACGGCTATGCAAAGTAAGGATTTGAAGAGCTCGAGATCTACTCGTTATGCTATTGCTCTTCAGCCTTTCCATTTCACGGTGCGAGCTATCCGTGGTTCGGATAATGTGATGGCGGACATATTGTCCAGATGCCCACATGATTCCAGTTAAATCTTGTGTCCTAGTTTTTCCTGATACACTTTCAGACTTTTGTCTGTCCTTAATATCCTAATATGTTGTAATACAAATGTATTTGGATGATGTTTAGATAATTTAACAAATTTCATTTTGTCCATCCATCAATGATATGTTGCTAATATAGCATTGTAATTCATGACATTTGTATATTGCTATAATTATAGTATTTAGTAATGATTGATATATGATTGGTATTGCCAGCAACTTAGGTTTCTTTAATGGTACCCCCCTTAGTTTGTTTGGCTTAAAGGAGATATTTTCTCCTATGTTGGGAGATGATTTGTATCCTCTTCAGACGCTTTGTTTATGCGTCTATTGTACCTGATATTAGGTTCATTTTTTCATGAGCACATAAGTGATACTTGTGCAATCTTGCTCATGGACATATGAAAAAAAAAAATTTCATTTTTTTTTACAGGGGGGTGGTAGAAATATGTTGCTGTCATTTTTGACGGAGTCATCTGTCAAGTTATTTGCTTATGTTTTTATCATAAGAATAATTGTGTCTTTACCTGCGATGTCAGGTTGATTAGGGGTTGTCTTCCCTTGTTTATTCATTCATTGTGTTTGACCTTTAGGGTCAAAGGTAGACAGTTCGGGCGTATGCCCATGGGCAGGTTTTTTAAGCGGGAGTTGAGTTAGACTTCCGGCAAGCCGGAAAGTGTCCTGGTTTCTGAAGGGACGAGAGTCCATTGTGTTTTTCGGGGAGAATCTTCGAAGTGACTGCACTGGCAGTTTTTCCCAGTGAATCTCTGTGCGTTGGAATGACAGCAGAGTTCCTTGTTAAGTTCTGTGGACTCGGTTACAGGTAATACCGACTTTTTCCATTACTATGCTTTCGGTAGCAGAACATGATAGAAGATTGCCTAGTCTGTGAACTGCAGCTCACCGGTCCTCCATTACAGAACATATATGTTGTGCTCAAGGTAGCCATCCAAGACTATTAGTCTTCATACCATCCAGAAATCCAGTGACGAAGATATATTGTGGGAGCCGCAGATTGGCGGCATATTTATGTCTACAATAAGCATTACTGCAGGGTTGATGGTAACCTGCTTATCAGAAGTACACAGCCGACGTCAGAACGAGGCCTGTGTTTTCGGCTATTATACTACAGCCTGATAATGTGCAATTGGCGGGGAATGCCAAGTTGCACCTATGTGTCAAAGTGATTAAGGTATCTGACGCGTTTAGTCAGTAATCCCAGGGCGACGCCACGAACTGTCCTTATTGAAGAACATTGTATTGACCATGCACGAATATTCAAATGTTTACCAGCTTGCTGAATGCCTAATGTATACCTATCGATTTCCGGTCAGCATGACCTTGTTTACACTGACTGTTCCTGTTGATACCATGTGTGTTCTCGTCAATAAATGTTTTGAAACGTGCCTGCAGTGTCCAAGCATCCTTGACTACTGCATGTGAGTGTATGGATTGCAGGGTCTACATACATACGAGCCTAAACACATTCGCGCCTTCATTCGCACCCACTCTCAGTTCATCATACGCTCGCACTACACACCTAACAACATGTATACTGTCTTGGGCCAGTGATCACCTCAACAAGAGAAAAAGTACAGTTACAATCATGTTCTGACACAGTGGACAGAAATGAGAGTTTGAGAAGAAGCACATAGAACAATAAACCCTGCAGGGAAAAACAAATCAAGCAGAAAAGAACGTTAGTTATCTATAGTTTTATTGCAGGCAAAAGTGACTAGGCATGAAAGGATAAAAGGAAAAAAGGTAAAGGATCCCGTTACACGTCCATTGAGGCATATTGGGAATATGGTGTTAGGCTCATATTTTCTTGAACATCGGCACACTAGGGGGGATGTGGTCAGTATCTCAGAAGTTGCTCTTGTACCCAATTCATAAGGCTGGGTCGACCACGGAGCCGTTTGTGGTCTAAAAAATCCAACCTCATTTGGGGATCGAACCATGGACCACCGAGCTAGGAAGCAAGTGTACTAACCACTGTGCTACCGCGGCTCTCATGAAAGGATAAGATCTTATTAAATTATTTACACATTTAACAAATATTGAAATACGAGCGTACTTTTAGCGCCAGGATTACATTTCTTTAATGAAATTAACCAATGTAATCTTTATTGGCAGACAATAAAAGTCTTTATATCAGGCAAACGTTCATAAACACGACTTTTTAACATCACAAATCACCAAGATAAAAACTTCAACGATCACAGGCACATCTACTGTTACGACTGATAACAACTGAAGCGTAGATGACATGTAGCATTAAAGTCACCACAAAATATACAGGAACTGTTTTGAAATAAATCCAGGAAAGCGTTTTAAGGCTTGTTTATTGATAATAAAAGTTCTTCTCACAAATCTCTGACAGTGTCTTCTGATTTACAAAAGCGTTTCATTTCCACATAGAAATAATTCAGTAGCTTCTCAGAATGAAAGAACTGTCCTGTTTTCGTCTCTAATCGATGGCTCTCCTATCTAATGAAATCGTGCACAGAGGATGTAATGTGTGAAGTACTGGGCGGCGGGATCTCTTATAGAGATTTCTTCCTTATTGCTACTTCTATAGCTAAAACATTTTCGCACTTGTAGTCTAAAAAGCCACTCTACTATTTTATGTCACTATCTATGTGTTCTACTGCGCCGTCAGACCCCCGTCTGCTTGCCCTGTTGCTCTCTGTCTCGTTCTGCCTAATCTGATCTACCTCCTTTTGCTTTTTGTTAATTTTGCATTTTCAAACGTTGATCACGAGATGGTCAGAGTGGTGGCATATTTTCTAAATTTTGTCGTTCCTTGCTGACTGCATTGGCTTATGATGTTAGGTGTATTCGAATGGGTCTCAATTTATTTGAGGTACTAACACGATTTTTAACTAAAGGCTTTGCTATCACAATATGATAACCACTTCTGACATAAGATGTTTCAATCATTAAGTACAAAACTTATTCATTCGTCATTGTCAAACATTGCATTTCAAAAGTCTGTACTTTGTACCGTCACGTCACTTACACTTTTATTTAACATAACCACTAACTGATATACATAAGTTTCTATCTATATCCTCATTTCATTATTCTTAGTATTAATAATTTAAAAAAAAAACGCATGTGCTCCGCACACGGCGACAGTGGCAGCCTCAGACAAATTTTATATATCGCAGTCTTTTATGACATATCTTGCACAAGTGATCACAGACCTTGGAGATAAGATTTGGATGATGCCCTGCGGCGTTGGCGCCTGTTTATACCCAAACTGTAGGTCTCGATCATCACCGTAGTTCACATGTGTAGGTTATTACAGTTCAACCCGTAAAGCAGGTCTTCCCGCCATTCCAGCTATAAACTTTCATCTGCTGAACTGTATGTCAGTTGTTGTTGTTGTTTAACTAGGGCTGCTGGGCTTCTCGATCTCTTGCAGCTAATACCATTCCTTGATATGATCTACACTGTAGATCCAGGCTTTTCTTGTGTCTTTTCTGCCATTCCGAAACGTGCTGAATTGAAGTCATGAGCTCCAGTTTCACCAGCTTGGCTTGCATTTAAAGGATCGTCACCTCTTGTTTCAAGCTAGCAGTAAGAAGCTCGTGGCATACTGTGCATTCCTCGCCATCCAAGCGGGCTCTCCAACTATGCAGAGCTAAAATACTGTGCTTTGGTTCTGGGCTCTCCCAAGGAATTGTCACGTCCTGCATAGAGCCTTTTCTCAGCTCCCCCTGCCTATCACTGGGTCCACAGTGAGATCCTCCTGCATGCAGTCAACTAGGTTAAAGCCAAAGAATCACGTCTGGGGCTCAAGCGACTTCTCGAAGCTTAGTGAGCAATGCTGGGTTCTCCACATGTTTTGCCACAGTGTATGGAAGTGTGTGGATGATTTCGAAAGTCAACGAGGGTGTAATTAGCCCCACAGGCAGAGGTTCACTTCCACATATTTATATTGAAGCATTGTGCATTGCTGTGGTCATATAAAGATGACTCCAGATAAGCCTCCATGCATAAATGTGTGTCCGTAAATTCTTTGCTGAATTTTCCCCGTAGATTCCTATGTGTTGCCTGCTTTTGCCATGTAGATGTTGATAAAGCGTAAACACCGAATGAAAGCAATCTGCAATATCTTCTGTGTTTTCTTTATCATGAGCCACTCTCACTGTCATATATACCAGGCATGCGGGCATTTATACTTCTCTATAAACGACAAGATCATTTATATTTGGATATTCGCCCCAACATAACCGACGGACCTTGTGTTTGGATTGAAAGTTGCGTGCCTCGCTAAAACGAGGGAAAACTCCATTTTAAAAAAAAACCAGACAAATGTTTGCACTGTATTTTAGCTACATTTTTTCGGTGGCTACTATGGCGTTGGAATCTCCATTACATTCTCAGAAAGATCTTATACTTTCATGACTGCTACAGGACAAACTGTTTTTGTCCAGACAATTACCGTTTAGTTCAAATTGTTTCTTCATATTAATACATCTTCTAACTTGATTTTCGGTATATTTGTGAGAATATTTATGTCTGAAATGTTTATTTCTTCTGTTTTCTTGTGTTGCCCGAGCACCAGATATTACGAGGCGTTGACCCCATTGTCTCTGTAGAGACAAACCAGTGTCACGATTTGAGTGAGGAAGGCTTGACTTCTGGGACAGTTTTAGTTTTAAAGTGCACATAGAACATGACGTCATCCGACTTCCTAGCTTGTCTCCTGTAATTAAAACAAAAACGTAATGAAAGGGGCTTGTATAACATGTGAGAAATAAATCAGAGGATATAACATAAATAACATGCGATAAAGCAAAAAAAAAAAACAACGATAATGTTTAAATCTGAACATTTCCGTATATATAGTCACTTCTGTATCACTCTACATTTCATTGGAACGGAAACCTATCCACCGGATGTTTATGCTTCTTTTCTGTCTAGAACGAATACTGTTTACACGGTTCTCTATACACGAAGGAGATTCCTACTCATGAAGTTAACCTTCATATATCGGCAGGATTGCTCTGTTCTAACCATCTGTGACTAGTATTACTTAATTAATATTCATTGTTATTCATTCAGATAAATACAAGTATATATATATACGAGTTAGCTTCAATCGGTTCCCGGAATAGTCGACTCATGTTTGAATGAGTGATTATGTCATGGAGATTATAGTTTTATAAGTTGGTAGTGACCTTGAGGAAACGACATTGCTGATGTAACCTTCACATGTACTCTCGAACAGAAGTTACAGAAGTTTGTTTGAGTGGTGTGCACGTAGCATCGTCTGAGTTGAACATGTCAACACATGGTTCCCAAAATGTTATCTCCTGGACAGAAAGAAACGAGATTGACACTGCAGGAGACCTAATGTGGCTGATCAAGATAGCAATTTTCTCAACAACATAATCACAGGAGACGAGACGTGGTGTTTTTTGTACAATCCTCAGACAAAACGTCAGTCCTCTGAATGGACATCACCCTCATCTCCCCGGACACAGAAATTTCGTTTGGAAAAGAGCAAAGGAAAAGTTATGTTGGAAGTATTTTTTGATTCCCAGGGAATTGTCTACCATGAATTCATTCCTGATGGCCGAACGGTTAACAAGGAAATGTACGTTGATATCCTCCGTCGTCTAAGAGACGCAATGAGAAGGAAACGCACAGAAAAATGGAGACATATATATCATATATATGATGTTCAGTGTTGCTAAGTTTTAGTCTTCACACTAACTGGTTAATATGGAATCTCACTGCTGTTCAAGACCATACAGCTGAGGACACAAAATAAGCACTAATGGGGTAAGTTATCATTCGACTTTATTACACACACACACACAAATCCACGGTAGAAGGTGGACAGAGTTGACTGCGTCCGCCATGTTGCCCCATGTTGTCGAAGTGGCTATCCATATATATGTATGCTATTGGATGTTACACCAATTGAGGCATTTTGGGAATACGGTGTTAGGCCCGTATTTTCTTGTCCTTGTCTGCTATAGCTAGCCGGTTAAAATAAAGAACAGTGGGCCGTCTGTTCGATACGGCCTTAAAGAGAATTCAGAGACGCAGTAAGAAGGGTAAGGGTTAGATTTAGGATTTCAAAACGTAACCCTAAACCCTAACTATAATCCTTACCCAAACGATGTTGGTGACTTTTTTGGCTGACATCGAAGAACATGACCCACTTTTCTTCATTTCAGCTCAGCTAGTCATAACCTAACCCCAACTCCGTTTCGATCTTTAAACTTTTGACAAACACAGAGGCCGTTTTAAACATTAAAACCAAACAAAAAATTCCAACCTGAAGCGAAACGCTGAGAATCCGGCCAACATTGTGGCGTTCCCAGTCTACTCTCCCCTTCTTTAACCAAAACCGACAATAACAACAACTTTAATAACATATAACGGAATATCTTATACACATGTAGTTGATGTCGCTGTCTGTCCATCATAAGTAGGTTGTTACATAAGATTGCAGTCACTGTGTCAGCGCGTGAGAGCTGGGAGAGAACAAGTTTCTGGGCCCAGACTAAGATCAACGACCATTATCCCCAATTAGTAATACTGCGTCATTTAACCATATAACCGAAACATCACTCGTAAAAGTGTTGAGTGATATGAGTTTATGAGGTAAAAGTGTTGAGTGATATAAGAATATGAGGTAAAAGTGTTGTGTTGAATAGAAGAAAAGAAAAGTAATGATCACATAAATAGAAAAGCTCTGACATATTTGGAGACGAGAAAGCACAAAAACCTGGTAGCAATTTAATTGTCCTGAATTTATTACAACTTTTTTTCTGCAGACAGCACTATGTTTTCAGTAGGTAATATTTACAGAGAAATGAAACAAGCAAAGGGCTAGTTTAAAAATTGATCAACATTAATAAATAATTTCTAGTAAGATGCCAACAGGCAAATAACACAACTGGATCAACTGAAATGTGACAAATAAAACGTATTCCCCATATAGAAATATCCACATTACTGCTCTCAATACTTTAAATAAAAAATTATTATTGAATTTTCCCAGTTATTGCACGTATTTCGAGCATGATGCAATATTCGATAGCAATTTTTACGAATAAACTACAATATCCAAACAGAAAATAAAATAGAAACAAAAGGATTTTATGTACATGATTGTATTGAATCAATGCCGTGTGTGGGCACGCCATAGGCAGTGCAATCACTAAATGATGATGGTCAATGATTCAGTCTATATATTCAAACAGTGAGATACCTGAAACCCGTTGAGGCTTAGATAATGACCTTAGAAAATAGTAAATAGTAGGGTTACTGATTCTGGAATTCCCAGGAGTTAATTTTTGTTGTTGTTGTTGTTGAAAATTTTCAATAGTCGAGTCATGGGAAAATAGAACAGGACCAGGGGAATTTTTTAATTTTTTTTTAATTAATGAAAATCGTATATTTCAATACATTTACGACACATACATCTTTTCTCGCTGATTTACGCTTGGATTTTGTTTGACGTATAATTTAATCGTGTTAAAACAAGAAACAGTTCGCTATTAATTAGGTCAATTCAGGAGGTACAACAGTTGCGCTCAATATTCTCCAATCTTTCTATGTTTTCTAATTCTAATTGAGAAAAAACTTAATTAAGTTCTCAATAACCATTTAGCCGAAGAAATGTATGAACCTCTTCTAAAAAGAATCAAAGAATGACAAGGAAGAAAATTATTACCCTACTCATGTACCTCCAAAATCCAAAGATCATGAAAAGATAATAAAATTTTCGCTTCTGTTTAAAGACATATTTTTGTTCTTTCGCAGAGGAATTAATGAACATATTCTTCGGCAACATCTCCTCATCAACAACGTAAACAAATGACGATGAAGAGCGGGAAGACAAATGAACTAATCCTGGAACTGAATAAAATGAGTCAAAACGATGCAAAATTTTATTTAAGTTTTTAAATTGAAAATTCTGATTTGTGTGTTGGACATCTTTCTTCTTCTGTGTTCATCCTAAAAAGAACGTTGGTTGCGTTGTGTCCGTTTACAGCGAAGCTGCGATATTTGCGCTTTTTGGCCGACACATCCGACTTCAGCATGGCATTTATGGGACCGCGTTAGCCTTCCCACTTCGATCCCTACTCATTCAGCCAGACTACAGTGATGCAGCCTGTTTCCAGGACCACCACTTGGAGGTGGATTAGGGTCTTGGTCAGCTCTGGTTCGCTGACCCTGACGCAAGCAGTCAAGCTATGGGTCGCTGACTGCATTCCTTACTGTTGACGCGTCTTATGTCCCGTGTGTTGGACATGATTTTTTTTTAAAATCTCCATATATTTCCCAAAACAATGAAAGCTGTTTTCTCATTACTTTGATTCATTTTATTATGTATGTTTCGTAAATGTATTTAAGTATACGATTTTCATTAATTAAAAATAATGTCCAAAATTTCCTGGGTCCCGTTCTTTTTTCCCGCGACTGCGACTGATGAAAGTTGTAAAAGAAAAATAAAAGAACTTCATCCAGGGAATTCCCGATTGTAACCCTACAATTTACTAAGGTCATTATCTAACCCTCAAGTGGTTTCAGGTATCTCACTGTTTGAATGTGCAGACTCAATCATTGAGCATCATCACTGAAGTTCGTCATTTAGTGATTGCACTACCACACTGCGCATTGATTCAATACAATCGTCTACAAAAAATTATTTTCTTTTTCTTTCTTTTCTTTCCGCTTCAGAAAACAAAATGATGTCCAAGTAAGATTTCCAGTCTTCTAAATGTGATGCACATGCTGAAATTTTAAGACATTGGTTTGAATTCTAATCCATGTCGTTCATGTTGACATGGACACACTTGCTCGTTTATGATCAACATTTAGCACTTGATTAAATAATGCGGTTGCCTCACCATAAAAGGACGTCATCTGGAATACGTCGCTGCGGGAAAAGGTGGATTTCCGGCTACCCTGTAGTATGCAAATACAGGCCCTTCCCTGGCTGCATATGATATGGTAGAAGACACGTCTGAATTTGGTGCTGATGGCAGAGTAGAGGATAAAGTTGATGGAGGCGTTGATTTGAATAAGCAGGTTTGTAATGTTGCCCGCTATTTTTATGTTGTTTTGCTGCTCCCTGGAGAAACAAATACAGATAAAGTTAACATTTCTTTGTTTTATATTTACTTTTTACTTTGCCGTTTACGTAGCGCGAAGTCACCACTGCAGCTGAACCCCTGGCAGGAAACCTTCACGCAAGCATGCATATACTCTTGCAGCAGTGGTTCTGTTAAGTTTCGTTTTATATGATGAGTGTGGGGCCCATGCACATGAGTCGCCTGCTACGACATGCCAGGGGGAGTAGTGATAAAGTTGATAACGTTGGATTTTTATTCCCGTTAATGATATCCACCAAAAGATAGATATAAGTGGATGGAAGCAGATATCATCATCATCATCAGTTGATAAGATCTCTATGGTGTTGTTTGCTCCACTGTAGTGTATGGAATGTCAACTTGACCTACGCAGTGGTGTGTAGACATGGATTGAGTGTATAATGTGCGAATGATAATAAAGGTTCGTGGTGTTGACAAAAAATGTTCTTTTCTCACACTCATGTATGGCTGGAAGTCATCGACACCAACGACTGTGTACCTTTTCTAAAGTTTAATTGGACGTACACACTCGACAGCACAGATAGTGACAAATCACAGGTTGCCATAATACATCATAGTACAGTGGACAAATGGTCTTGCAATGTTACATGGGCACTCATGTAGAATAATTGTATAATGGACTGTCAGTAGCCAAGCACTCAGTATCGCCCATACATATATATCATCTGACTTCACTGACTGAGCACGTCAGCTTATAAACAATATTTCAGATGGCTTCTAAACCTAATCTCGTTTAGCGACGATTCTCCCACATAATGTTCAGCACATATTTTTTTCATATAATAATATTGAACCGCTGATAAAGGGTTCTCATGTGTAGCAGTGATCTCTGGACTAAACAAGCGATAATACGGGCATCCCCTTTTCTCTTCTTGAAAGTCACTACAGGTTTGGTACCAAGATGGCTTCACTCGTGAGCTGTCACTCACGTTTGGATACAGATAATGAATCTGTCCTAAAGTTAGTCATTCATAAAACATTTCATTGCTCTGTAGATTTGATCATGAACAATTGACTGCAATCTACAGGATATAGTGCTGCTAGGAATCGAAGTCGTTTTCATCGAGTCAAATATATTCTCTTAGACATTCAAATCGTAACTATCGAAAATGGTGGCTTCGATCGAGAGTTCATAAGAGTATCTTTGATTAC
Organism: Oreohelix idahoensis; assembly: GCA_024509875.1. NCBI lineage: Eukaryota > Metazoa > Mollusca > Gastropoda > Stylommatophora > Oreohelicidae > Oreohelix > Oreohelix idahoensis. The sequence goes on from JAMPIV010000347.1 coordinate 890,248, forward strand.
CTTGGTATAGGAAATATGAAACTGCCATTCCTTGGCAATACGACTAAACACTGGGGTAAAGCATACACGATAGGTTTAGACGACTATCACCTTCCCCACAAATACTGAGATCACTTTTTCCCCGGCGACAGGCCGACATGGAAAACACACAGTCCCTATCAGGACGAAGCCAAATCACACCACACTCTAGCGACACATCCGCCGAATAGCCTTTGAGACAACAGAACATATAGTTCGACTTAGATATGTAAAGATATACAGATATAAGACAGACTCGTCCTACTCAGACAAACAATACACATAAATTCAGGCCATAGATATTCTGAAGCAAGAACAATCTATTATTACCCAAACAACGAATAAATCGCAGTAAAATGGATTTATCCGCGGAGTTTGATCGAAAGAGCCGACACAACTTTCAAGGGAAGTAACTCAATAATGACTTTCCCTTAAGCACTATTTTGCTTTCAAAATATTTGCGAAGAAAACAAGAATACCAATGTATAATATTGTAAGATATCAAAGACTGCACGTAACAAGTAGCAGTTTTATTCTTTCTCTGTCTCCTCACAGACCCCCGGGGCCTGTACGGACCTTGACATATATGACAAGGTTAAAAACCGGTTAAAACTTCATATGCAAGGCCGGAAAAATTAGTTCACTATTGGAATCTGGACTGAAGCTTGTATAATCAAAGCGTTTTCTTGTGTTACTGTGCAGTGGACTGACAGTGATTACTCTCATGAAAAAAATTTGAGGGGCTTCCTAGTCCACAGCCGTTTGAAAACTGTCGACGATGGCCATTTTGCTACCCAGCCATGTAACCGGACACGATGCAAGACATGCCAGTATGTAATCCAACACGTACAGTGACATTTCCTAAGGCCAAGTTCACCATCACCCAGGGCTTCACTTGTGAGTCACGTAACATAATTTATGCTATTATATGCAAACGTTGCAATATTACTTATATCGGCCAAACGGGCACAGGACTGGGTGACCGATTCTGTAGACACCTCTACATCTCGCAGCTGAAATCCACACCTGTGGCCATCCACTTCAATGACCCTGGTCACCACGGTGCCACTGACATCCAGGTGACAGCCATCAGATCCTGTTCATCGGACGCCAACAGTCGGTTCCGCCTGGAACAACGCCTGATCCATCCTATGGGTTGCCTCAAACCCAATGGTTTGAACACCCAGCATTCTTTTGTCTGAGGCGTTTTTTTCTATCTAGCCCCAGTACTATTATGGCTGCGATCACCCATGACTTCCCATCAAAAAAAAATTTTTTTTTTATTTATGGGTTTATTTTTATTATTTTATTTTCATATTTATTTAATTTTTTTATAATTTTTTATTTTTTTAAATAATTTTTTTAATTTTTATTTTTTATTATTTTATTTTATTATATTTATTTTATTCATTTTTTTTATTTAAAATTGTTTTTTTTTTTAAATTTATTTTATTTATTTATTCAAAATTTATTTTTATTTATATATATATATTTTATTTATTTTTTATATTTTTTTATTTATAATTTTTTTTCTAAATATATATTACTTTTTCCCCCACTCGGTTTTCCAGTCCTTGTTTTCATTATCTTTTATTTATAGTTTAAATGTACTATTTACTTCCGGTTTCCGGTTCAGTAGCGGCCATTTTCGGCTTCGACATGTGACACACATCAGGGAGTATTTTTCTCTTATTTCTGTAGTTTCATATTCTCCACTTAATTCTCACTTTCTTTCCCTTCTGTCTTTTGTTCGTCTGTCCCTGACGAAGGCCTTGTCCTTTCTCTTAATAAGACGTATTACTTTTTGTGTTGTTGTTTGTTTGTTTAAAAAGGTGGAACTTATACTTTCTTTTATAGTTTCTGACAAGATTTCGAGCGTCCGATTGACAGAGTGGTTCAGAGCACTGGTCTCTCGCGGCAAACGTGTCGGGTTCGACACGCTCCAGACAACCACGCTGTAAATGGGTACCTGGATTTGAATTAAGGAAGGACAAGGCAATGAGGAAGGGATCTGGTCACCCCACCCCTTGATGCGGGACCTAGTATGATGAAGTCTTTAACACTTAACAACCTACGGCAGTATCTGCTATCTTTACCTTTTTCCAGATTTCATTGCATAACAACAACAAAATTATGTTTGTGCCGCTATGGGAGGGTTTGGATTTTTTTTTAACACACCTAATTTTGATTGGATACTATAAATGTATGCAGTTATATTACCTTTATAATGTTGTATGTCTTTAAATAAATGCTTAAAGAAGTGGTTCTGTAGTGAAATTGACAGAGATACAACGGTAAAATACCTCCAAAGATAACATGTAAGGATAAAAACATAATGCGTAGGCTGCTGATAGTACATGATCGCCCAGACCGCGGGTCATCACCCTCCATAAAAATTGACTTGCTAGACAGGAGGGGAACGGCGGATAAAAAGAAAAAAATATGACTGGAAAGATTGCGTGAGACTAGAAAGGCTAAGGAGACGCAATTGGGGGGGAAACGGAGAAAAGTCACATTTCCCAAGTTGACATAAAGCAAGGAACTCGACAGAAGGGACCTTGGATATGTTACGCCACAGTCATTTATTGGTCGCTTTTGCGATACCAAGCCTTTGATTTGAATTCATCGGCAGAACGCAGATGTTTGGAATATTACAAAAATTAAAAAGTAACTTTTTCGTAATATTAATGTTAGGAATATAAAAATTAGCTGGCCGGATGGCCCATTCTGAGCAGTGAACTAATATGTTCTTAATTTTACAGACGGATAGATAATATTGAAGATAATGACAAAAGACAGTGTTGTTCACATCAGCGACATACTGTATGGAATAAAAAGTGTCGCTATTTGCACAAAAAAACACGACCTCGAGACGCAGGTGTTCAAATCTACTTAGTAGGGAAGCGAAGGGACATTGGTGGGAGCTGTGTCTAAATATAACTTTTAACGACAAAATTTTGGAGGGGAGAGAAAGGTTGGTTCAAAAATCAAGTACGTTTTAAAAAAAAAACAAGTAGAGACGGACAGACTAACAGATAAACATCCATACTTGACTGAAGCATGACTGAAATGACTTTAGGGTAGGAAATTTGAATTTGAAATAAACCTAGGCAGTGATTGGCCACAGACAATCATTTTATCGGCGCTCAGACGCGCAAGTGGGGCCATTCCTCAATAGTTGTTCGATGATAGACACAGTATTTTAAAGTGTGGTGATTTCCAAATGAAAGAAAGTGAAATAAGTTCAGGGACGCCATACTATAGCCAGCAGCTCAGCTGAGTTTTGCTAGCATTTCTGTGTTCTTTATTCATAATCTGAGCTGTGAGTTTCAGTTGTGAACAAGGCGGTGTCCATTCAGTTGGTGATTTTACTCGAGTGTATCTGTGCAGTACGTTGTGACAGAGACCACTATTATTGCCCGCCAGCACGGAGAGGTGGGACCACCAGATTTCAGCACCAGAGCTACATATGCAAGATGAGTGAGCCTCTGGTCTGCTGGAAGTTCACCAACGCCTTTTAGTTACTAATACCCCATAAAATTCCTGCAATTTACTGGACACTGTGTAGTCAATATAGACAGGTGTGATGAGGCCACCCCAACAGCACAAGCATTAACTGTCCTCCCAAGTAGATGACTACTAGAACATTTTAATAAAACTAACTAGTCTAGTACTTATATATGTACACTCTTGCATTCATTATGTAACATTCCATGCATTTCTTTCATAATTTTAAATCCTTTTTTTTAACAAAAAGTTCTGGTCAACATAAAAACTTGATCCAGAACAAATAAATGTAATATAATTCTATCAAAAATTTTACACACGTGAGTTAGTTCAGTGTATTTTAACATTTGTTAATATTATTAGTCTGCTTAAATATCTGTGGGTGTATCTATAATTATCACACCACATTACATATCATTACCCTAGACATTTTACATAGATACATTCATTAAGAAAAAAAAATTGAGTGTGAGGTCGTAGTGGTAGCAAGAAAGGCCTTCTGACAATTCACAACTACATTTTATCTCAGGAGCCTTCACAGCTGGCCTCATACATTACATTTAGTAATATCACCATCATACAATACCATCAAACCCACTACATACATTGGGGTCTTGTCCAGGGATAATTAGCCCAACAGTAATATTAGGATCTCCTGGTTGGAGAAATAAAATTAGGGGAAAATAAATTGTGAAATTCCCTTTAAAATTAAAAGTGTCCCTGCAGATAAAAGTTGGTGAATCTTCACAGCCAGTGATAATTAATTAGTTAACTGGTTAGTTAGAATTAGTTAGACTATAGTCATAAGAAGTACTTAGTGTATTTACTGGTTAGAGATTTAGCTTGTATATTATTATATTGTCTGAAAAGTATGGCGGAGCTAGCAAAATTCCGATCAGCTGCTGTGCTGACCGCAAAGGAGATGGGAATGGATGGTCAGATTTTAATTCAATATGTAACGGCTGAATGTGATAAATATATTGAAAGGGAAGATAGAAAGGTAGCTGAAGAGAAGAGGTTACAAATTGAGGCTGATAGAGAAATTAAGAGGCTGCAGATTGAGGCAGAAGAAAAACGACAGCAAAGGGAGGCAGAAGAAAAACGACAGCAAAGGGAGGCAGAAGAAAAAAGGTTGACTGCCGAAAGGGAGGCAGAAGATAGAAGGTTGCAAAGGGAGCACGAATTACGACTAAGGGAGCTGGAATTACAAGGCCCGGCTCCTGAAAATGGTGCCAGCCCTTTTGCCTCAGATGCTACGCCCAGTCTGGGAGCCTCAAACTCAGCTATGGGGTTTCATTTAGACCATTTTGTTGAAAAAGACGATGACATAGAGGGGTACCTAGGACGTTTTGAGTTATTAGCTACTACATATGGGTTAGAGAGAGAGAGGTGGAGTTTAAAGCTATCACAGGGATTGAGAGGTACTTCTTATGAAGTATTTGCCAAAATGAACAGGGAAGACCAAGACAATTATGACATGTTAAAGCAGGCTTTGTTATTAAGGTACGAGAAGAATGGTGAATTTTATCGTAAGAAATTTAGAAATGCCAAACTGTTGTCTGGGGAGACATACCACCAATTCTCTGCTAGACTAGAAACCTATTTGGAGAAATGGACGGCTCTGGGGAAGACCCAAGATCTTAAAGAAATGATCATGATTGAGCAATTGAGAGAGTCCATGGCTCCAGACATGAGAAAATTTCTCATGGAACAAGGTGCAGAGAAGTTGGGGGAAATTTTAAATGTTGCTGAGAGGTATCAGGCAGCTCAGGCAGAGGTAAGTGGTGCTAAAAAGAAGCACAAAGACAATTTTAAAGCTCCACAGCAATTTAATAAATTTGAAAATAGAGAGCAGGGAAATAAAGGTAGGACAAACTTTGAGCGGCCAAGAAATGACTATCGCGACAGAAACTCACAGTTCAATGACCAAAAGTTCAATGAAAGAAAACCGTTGAACCAAGGGAAAAGATGGTGTAAATGGTGCAAGAAGGATAACCATAACACCGAATTTTGTAGAAGGAAACCTTCAAACATTGCTGCAATGAAGTCGGGGATGCGAAGATTAAAGGTTAATCCTAATGGACAACAGGAACCTTATCACCCCCCAGTTTGTGAGGATGTTATTTGTAATGGGGTCACCATAAGGTGCCTTTATGATACAGGTTTGGATTATGATTCAGTTGTGAAGTCTAGCCTAGTGGACCCAAGTCAGTATACCACAGAAACAGTGGAAATACAAGGGGCGACTAAGGACATACCACTCATGACACTTCCCATCGCAAGGATAACGGTGAAAACTCGCTATGTGGAGGGAGAAATCAGAGCAGCAGTGATAGATGAACCAATCTACCCTCTGATATTGGGGTGTAGATACGTCTTCTTGGGGAATCCCGAGAAACCTGTGATCATGGCGACAGTGCAGACCAGGTCACAGAAGAAGGAGGAAGAAGGTGAACCTATAAATGCTCATCCAGAGGAGATGGGGAAGGCGCAGGCTGAGGATAGGACACTCAAGCCCTGTTTTAAAAAATTGCCCAAATGCCACACACCTCCGAGCAAGGGGGAATATTTCATGAAGAACAAACTCTTATACAGGAAGACAGGAACTAGATCCACTGGTCACGGACAGTTAGTTCTTCCCAAGATATATAGGGCAAACTTAATAAGGAGCTTACATGTTGGAACAGATGGTGACCATGAGAAAGTCGGTACCATCTGCCAAAAGATTGCTAGAAAATACTATTGGCCCGACGTAAATGTCGATGTTGAAAACTTTGTAGAAGCATGTGGCGTATTTCATGAGGGAACACCCACAAAGGGAAAATATGTGCAGGACCTAGAAACGCCACGGGGCAACTTTAGGCCTGAAAGAAAAACTAATTATACTCGGGTAGACAAAGTGGAATGGGAGCCCCCTTTTCACACCCAGTCTTCACTTGAATGGATTAACATGGCCACTATGCGAAGAGTACAAAGAAGAAATTTTACCCAGGATAAGATGACAATCCCTCGGTCAGACTTATATAAACTGGAAGAACAGACAAGAGAGCGAAGATCTCTCATAAACAATCTTAAGTGGGGAGACAAACCCCAGAGAAAAATTGGTAGTGGTCGATTTGTGAGTGATGATTCTAGGAAGAAAAGTCCTCATTATAGAGCTTCTAATGGACGGGACCCGATGAGTTCCATGAAAAATAAGTGTGATAAATTAAAGATCCAGATGTAACTCTATTAAGGACCTGGACAGATGAGAAGGCGGAAGAGACTGTTACCTCATCGTATCAATACGTGAACGAACTGACCACTCGTTTGAAAGCTGGATGGAAACTGGCAAATGATAATTTGAAGCAAGCCAGGAAGAAACATGCAGCATATTTTAATAGGAAGGCAAAGGACAGGGAACTGGCAGTCGGAGAGAAGGTGCTGCTTCTACTACCCGGAAGCCAGAATAAATTACAAATTGGTTGGCAAGGTCCATATACGGTTCTAGAGAAGGTGTCTAGAACAAACTATAAAATTGACAAAAAGGGGAAGGAGAAAGTTTATCATGTAAACCTGTTAAAGAAGTATCTGGACAGACCACTCCAGGAAAGCACCCCCTTATTGACCTTGGCTATTGCAACCCAGATGCAAAAAGAACCACTCACCTCACATGAATACCCATTACATCCTTGTGAAACCGCAGCACAGGTAAAAGTCAGTAAGCACCTGACTAAAAACCAGAGGAGAGAGTTCAACAGGTTCTGGAGGAACATACAGATGTATTAACAGATAAACCAGGCCATACAAATTTGCTACAGTATGACATGAAACTGGTAGACTCAAACCCAATCTGTATGAGAGCCTATTCTATTCCGTTCGCGAAGGAGAAGGCATTGAAGGAAGAAATAGAGTATTTGTTGAAGGAGGGGATTATTTCGCACAGTGAATCATCTTTTAGTTCTAGTGTCGTTTTGTTGAGAAAACCGTCTGGGGAACACAGACTGTGCATAGATTACAGGAAACTGAATGCTGTCCAGAAGGACAAGTGGATCCATTACCAGACACAAAACAGTTATTTGCCAGACTGAACAAGGCAAAATACTTTTCAAAGGTGGATCTTAGTAAAGGCTATTACCAGATCCCAGTGAAGCCTGAAGTGAGACCTTATTTGGCTTTTAGCACTTCGGATGGACATTATGAATTCAATATGCTACCATTCGGACTGAAAAATGCTCCGAGTGTGTTTTCAAGGATGATGCGCAAATTGTTGGATCCCCTGAATAACCCATGTATCACGAATTTCATGGATGATATTCTCGTCGCCACAGAGACATTTGAAGAACACATTGAAGCTCTGGAGATGTTGTTTGATAGACTTCGGGAGGCGAACTTAACTGCTAGGCCAACAAAATGTTGTATTGGATGCAAAGAGTTGGAATTCTTGGGACACACTGTATATCAGGGTAATATGACCCCTGATCCTAAGAACTTGGAAAAACTGCAGAGAGCACCTAGGCCGCAAACAAAAAAAGACGTGCGATCATTTGTGTCGTTATGCGGATTTTATCAGAAATACATCAAGAATTTTAACGCTATTTGTGCTCCTCTGACTGATCTGACTCGCAAGGGACTTCCAGATAAAATTATTTGGACTGCACAATGTGAACTAGCGTTCCAAGAGTTAAAGGAAAAACTCACTAGCAAGCCTATTCTCAAACTGCCTGATTTGACACAGGACTTTGTCTTAAGAACCGATGCAAGTAATGTAGGACTAGGAGGGGCTTTGTTGCAAAGATCATCTTCACCTGATGGGGAACTGAAACCAGTCGCTTATGCAAGCCGTAAATTGAATGTCGGTGCAGATTTCCTCAGTCGGCACCCCTGTGATCAAAATTAGAGTAGTGGCAGACGTGAGGAGTAATTTTACCTATGTGTATCGCTGGTTTTGGAACTTGCCATAGGCATGTTTTCAAGTGGGGATGTGTAGTGAAATTGACAGAGATACAACGGTAAAATACCTCCAAAGATAACATGTAAGGATAAAAACATAATGCGTAGGCTGCTGATAGTACATGATCGCCCAGACCGCGGGTCATCACCCTCCATAAAAATTGACTTGCTAGACAGGAGGGGAACGGCGGATAAAAAAAAAAAAATATGACTGGAAAGATTGCGTGAGACTAGAAAGGCTAAGGAGACGCAATTGGGGGGGAAACGGAGAAAAGTCACGTTTCCCAAGTTAACATAAAGCAAGGAACTCGACAGAAGGGACCTTGGATATGTTACGCCACAGTCATTTATTGGTCGCTTTTGCGATACCAAGCCTTTGATTTGAATTCATCGGCAGAACGCAGATGTTTGGAATATTACAAAAATTAAAAAGTAACTTTTTCGTAATATTAATGTTAGGAATATAAAAATTAGCTGGCCGGATGGCCCATTCTGAGCAGTGAACTAATATGTTCTTAATTTTACAGACGGATAGATAATATTGAAGATAATGACAAAAGACAGTGTTGTTCACATCAGCGACATACTGTATGGAATAAAAAGTGTCGCTATTTGCACAAAAAAACACGACCTCGAGACGCAGGTGTTCAAATCTACTTAGTAGGGAAGCGAAGGGACATTGGTGGGAGCTGTGTCTAAATATAACTTTTAACGACAAAATTTTGGAGGGGAGAGAAAGGTTGGTTCAAAAATCAAGTACGTTTTAAAAAAAAAACAAGTAGAGACGGACAGACTAACAGATAAACATCCATACTTGACTGAAGCATTACTGAAATGACTTTAGGGTAGGAAATTTGAATTTGAAATAAACCTAGGCAGTGATTGGCCACAGACAATCATTTTATCGGCGCTCAGACGCGCAAGTGGGGCCATTCCTCAATAGTTGTTCGATGATAGACACAGTATTTTAAAGTGTGGTGATTTCCAAATGAAAGAAAGTGAAATAAGTTCAGGGACGCCATACTATAGCCAGCAGCTCAGCTGAGTTTTGCTAGCATTTCTGTGTTCTTTATTCATAATCTGAGCTGTGAGTTTCAGTTGTGAACAAGGCGGTGTCCATTCAGTTGGTGATTTTACTCTAGTGTATCTGTGCAGTACGTTGTGACAGAGACCACTATTATTGCCCGCCAGCACGGAGAGGTGGGACCACCAGATTTCAGCACCAGAGCTACATATGCAAGATGAGTGAGCCTCTGGTCTGCTGGAAGTTCACCAACGCCTTTTAGTTACTAATACCCCATAAAATTCCTGCAATTTACTGGACACTGTGTAGTCAATATAGACAGGTGTGATGAGGCCACCCCAACAGCACAAGCATTAACTATCCTCCCAAGTAGATGACTACTAGAACATTTTAATAAAACTAACTAGTCTAGTACTTATATATGTACACTCTTGCATTCATTATGTAACATTCCATGCATTTCTTTCATAATTTTAAATCCTTTTTTTTAACAAAAAGTTCTGGTCAACATAAAAACTTGATCCAGAACAAATAAATGTAATATAATTCTATCAAAAATTTTACACACGTGAGTTAGTTCAGTGTATTTTAACATTTGTTAATATTATTAGTCTGCTTAAATATCTGTGGGTGTATCTATAATTATCACACCACATTACATATCATTACCCTAGACATTTTACATAGATACATTCATTAAGAAAAAAAAAATTGAGTGTGAGGTCGTAGTGGTAGCAAGAAAGGCCTTCTGACAATTCACAACTACATTTTATCTCAGGAGCCTTCACAGCTGGCCTCATACATTACATTTAGTAATATCACCATCATACAATACCATCAAACCCACTACAGGTTCCCAAACCTTTTTTTTCTCTGGGCCGCACCTTCGGAATGAAAATGTGCTCGCGCCACATCGAATTTTTTTACTGATAAGAAATACTTTCAAAAACAAGAAAATCAACTTCTACCAGTGCTTTATTTAATAAATTACATTATTTTGAACTATTTATTATTATTATTAAAATGTATTTGACATAACATAAATTCTTTTACTAAATAAAATCTAGAAGCTACTGGAAAATACACATATTCCCCATATTGTATCACATGTAATAAATTAAATTAAATAAATAAGAAAATGACCTTCTGTTGCTGTCATTTTCGACAGAGTCATCTGTCAAGTTATTTGCCTATGTTTTATCATAAGTATAATTGTGTCTTTACCTGCGATGTCAGGTTGATTAGGGGTTGTCTTCCCTTGTTTATTCATTCATTGTGTTTTGACCTTTAGGGTTAAAGGTTGACAGTTCGGGCGTAGGCCTATGGGAAGGTTTTTTAAGCGGGAGAGAGTTATACTTCCGGCAAGCCGAGAAGGTCCTGTTTTTCTGGAGGGACCAAGAGTCCATTGTTTTTCGGGGAGAATCTTCGAAGTAACTGCTATGGCAGTTTTCCCCAGTGAATCTCTGTGCGTCGGGATGACGACAGAATTCCTTGTTATGTTCTGAGGATTCATTTTCCAGGTAATACCGACCTTTATGCATTATTACGCTTTTCGGTGGCAGAACATGTAAAAGGATTACTTAGTGTGAACTGCAGCTCACCGATCCTATATATTTCAGAACTTATATATTTGTGCTCGAGGTAGCCATCCAAGACTGTTAGTCTTTATATTGTCCAGAAATCCAGTGACGAAGATATATTGTGGGAACCGCAGATTGGCGGGATTTATGTCTACAATAAGCATTACTGCAGGGTTGATGATAACCTATTTAACAGAAGTACACAGCCGACGTCAGAACGAGGCCTGTGCTTTCGGCTATTATACTACAGCCTGATAATGTGCAATTGGCGGGGAATGCCAAGTTGCACCTATGTGTCAAAGTGACTAAGGCATCTGACGCGTTTAGTCAGAGATGCCAAGGGCGACGCTACGAACTGTCATTATTGAAGAACTTTGCTATTGACCATGCACGTCTACTCTGATGTTTACCTTTTTGAATGCCAAATGTATACCTATCGATTTCCGGTCAGCATGACCTTGTTACACTGACTGTTCCTGTTGATACTATGTGTGTTCTCGTCAATAAATGTCTTGAAACATGCCTGCAGTGTCCAAGCATCCTTGACTACTGCATGTGAGAGTATGGGTTGCAGGGTCTTCATATATACGAGCCTAAACACATTCGCGCCTTCATTCGCACCCACACTCAGTTCATCATACGCTCGCACTACACATCTAACAACAAGTATACTGTCTTGGGCCAGTGATCACCTCAACAAGAGAAAAAGACAGTTACATTTCTGGTGGACCAGTTACGTGGGCTCTTATGATACATTTCTTGTCGCCAATGTGGCCTAGAAACTTACATTTCTTATGGACCAGATCTGTGGGTTTAAAAAGAACAGAGCGAGCATTTGACATTATTGTTGACATTAATGGATCCAGAAATTTACATTCCTGGTTGGCTGTTACATATATGATGTCTCCAGTTTTGTCGAGAAAGTTACAGGAAGGACAAGTACACATTACACTTCTGATCTGTGGGTCTAAGCTACACACGGGACAGCCGTAACACACAGCGCTAATTCTACACTTGCAAGTTTTGGCTACAACAGGACAGAAATAGGTCATCAACGGTTGACCCAGATAAACAGTGCGGGCATTTATATTATAATGCTACATAAACCACGACAAGACAAGTACTGAAGTTAACATCTAGGCATTTGCTACGTGGACCATAACTGCATAGAAGGCGGGTTCCTATTGTAAACAGTACTGCTGGTTGTTACACGTTTCTGTCAACAACAGACTTTTCTATGTCCGAGCATTCAAGCTACATTGTTCGAGGTCAAGTGTTTGTAAACAGTACGTGGAAATTGTAAACATTCAATGTGCAAGTCCTAATTCGAGAAGGTCATAGTAACTTTGGTTCGTGAATACCACTTTATGCTACAGTGGATTTGACGTTCAGTGCGCGTTTGACATTTCGTTTCTGTGTTCGCAAGGAGCAAGAAATTTATTTTAGTTTCAGCTGTGACTGAACTTGTTCTGCAACACATTGAATTTGATTGCTATATGTTTATGTTACTTCTACTGTTTTCGTGTATTTTTCTGCGGGTTTTCGGTTGGTGGGTCTTACAGTAAATATGCCACTTAATCGAGGCTTACTGTAAGCGTTCTGTAGGTGCAAATTTTCTTAATTTGAAAATTTGCTAGTGACAATTGGTCGCTATTGATGTTAGCTGTGATGTAACTGTACTTAACGTTGTTTTTGTAATATTTTGTCTGTTTTTCAGTTTTGATTTTCGATTTGTTTTGTTTGTATTCTGTAGGTCTCTCCTTTCTTTTGTGTATTTCTCTACACATTTTTGGTTAAAACAGTGTTGCCATTTGTATTGTTTTGTATCTTTGTCTTTGTATTTTTTTTTGTTTGTACTACATTACTGTCATGCACAGTCTACATACATATACTGGGTCATGTATTGGTATTATTGATAAGGTAGACTCTTCATATAGAGTTTGTTAATAAAATATTATTATATAAGATATTTATACAAGTTCTTTGATAAAAGACTTGTTATCTACAAAGATTGAGACAAGGTGAAATACATGTTCAAGTTCTTTATAAAAAAGACTTGTGCCCATAGTGAGTGGGATATAAGGGAATTTTTTTCCACAGGTACTCAAGTAATTTTTTGGTTACATTATAAACAAGAGGACCATACAAAGTCTTTGTCTAAGACTAAGAGAGTGAAATAAAGTGAAGTGAGTATACAAGTCTAGCATTTCAGACTTGTCTCCCATTAAAGTGGGATAATTTAATTTATTTACTTCTACAAGTTACTGATCTCATTAGACAAGATGTCTACATTAGAGTACTTTATTACACAAGGGAAGGCCCTTGATAAGACTGGTCAACAGTTAGAACAATGGGCTGTTGCTCAGTATGACAAAGCATTAGCTGCAGAAGAAAAAAAAGCTCTGGCTGAAGAGAAAAGATTAGAAAGAGAAGCAGCTGCTGAACAAAAAAGACTAGACAGAGAAGCTGATGTTGCTGCTGAACAAAAGAAATTGCAGATGCAGGTGGAGGAAAGGAGATTTGAAGCTGAACAAAAAAGATTAGACAAAGAAGCTGCTGCAGAGGAGAGGAAAGCTCAAGCTGCTACAGAGGAGAGGAAAGCTCAAGCTGCTGCAGAGGAGAGGAAAGCTGAGGCTGAAATTAGAAAAATGGAACATGAGGAAAGAAAACAGAAGATGGAACTTGATGAAAGACTCGCAACTTTGGAGTTAGAGAAATTGAAATTGGCGAGTACGGGTGCTCAGCAAACAACTTCGAGTACGACAAAGGAGTTTGTTAGTAGGATTAAATTACATCATTTCAATCCTTTAAAGGATGACGTAGCAGATTATCTAGATAGATTCCAATTTTTGTGCGATACGCATAACATAAAAAAGGAAAAATATGTTGAACAACTGATGCCATTTTTTACAGGTGACACAGTGACTACTATTATGACAATAGTCGAACATGAGAGGACTAATTATGATGTTGTCAGGGCAGCATTGCTAAAAAAAAATACCAACTAAAAGAAGAAGATTATCGTCTTCGTTTTAGGACAATGTTGCCAGAAAATGGAGTAGATTTCTCTGATTTTGTTACAAAGATACGTCGTACATTTACACGATGGGTTGAGTTGTCTCAGACTGAGAAAACATATGAAGGTCTAATGGACTTATTATTGCGAGATAAGGTTTTGTCATCTGTTAATGATTCTTTTCTTGCATTCCTTCATGAGCGTAAGCCTAAAAACTTAAAAGATATGGAGGAATACTGTTGTCAGTATGCCACAGCGCATCCCCATGCTACAGTTAGCAATTCTAAAGTGAAAGAAGGGTTGCCAGCTGCTTCGGCAACACCATATGGCCCTAATTTCAAAAAAAAATTTCAGGGTGCTCAACAAAATTGGAATAGGGGAAGTAATCAAAATTACACTCAGAAGCGGAGTAATCCAACACATGATGGTTCTTCGTCTATGAATTGGAGACAAGATGGTAGTTCTCGTAGTTTTAGTGGTAATAATTTGAGACACTTTCGCAAAGGCTATCCAAATAATAACTATTCAAATTTTCGAGGTAATCATTCTCGACGTCAAGATTATGACGATGGTGAATTTAGAAACCGGGATTCAAACCGGAATGATGATTACAATAGGCAGTATGATAACAATTACAGGGGAAATGATAGTCGAAATAATTACAGGGGAAACGATAATCGAGGCAGACCTAGGTTTAACAAAAAAAGACCTTTCCAACAGGCAAACTCTGCACAACAAGAGTTTGATGGAGCCTGTAATACAGTAAATGATAGTGGTAACTCTAGGGCTATCACTGGTTGTGCTTTCGATTTTGGGAGAGCAACTGAATGCCCCCAATGCTTAACATTGTTTGACTCATCGACTGTATCTACGCTAAGTTGTGGTCACCCTCTTCCTGCTCTACCTGCTACAGTTGCGCATGATGGGAGAGGATCTCTCATCTTACATAAAGGTCTAATAAATGATAGGCTAGTCTCAGTACTTTTCGATTCGGGATGTACTACCGTCGGGGTTAGGGAGTCTCTGATAGATCCTTGCTGTGCCACTGGAAAAACAATCAAATGTGTTACATTTGGTGGTACTATGGAAAGTTATCCTACTGCTATTATTAGGATTGACACTCCTTTCTTCACAGGAGAGGTCCATGCATGTCTTCTTCCTAATCCTATTGCGGATCTTATAATCGGTCGTATTCATGGGGTTAAGGAATGCACCCCGCAACAAATTTCTAGTTGGGAAGAAAAAAACATTCAAACGGTCAATGCAGTGGTGACAAGAGCTCAAGCTCTTAATCCCCCAACTTCATCTGATAATAGTAATGAAGTTGATAGCCAAGACGAGCACTTGGTGATTTCCCATGACTCGTTTGTTAAACGTCAAGAAGAGGATCCTTCTTTGAAGAAATTCTTCCTTCTTGCAAAGAAAGGGGATCCCAATCAAAATACGAATCACAAATCGTATATCACTATGAAGAATGGTATATTGGTACGAATGGTACAACACTCGGACAAGTCTATGCACTCGCAAATTCTTGTGCCTAAGTGTATGAGAGCCTTAATTCTTCGGCATGCACACGATTCTCAGTGTGCTGGACACATGGGTTTTTCCAGAACTAAAACTAGAGTCCTTGCGTCCTTCTTTTGGCCATTCGTGAATAAAGACATCCGAATTTATTGCCGATCTTGCAAAATTTGTCAAGAGGTCAAGTCTAGGGGTCCGAGACATGCTGCTCCTATTCAGGCTGCAGATATTCCGATTCGGCCGTTTCAGAAAATGGCTATAGACATCATTGGTCCGTTCAAGATTAAGTCAGCCAGAGGACACCAATTTATCCTCACTTGCGTGGACATGTGCACGCGTTGGCCAGAGGCTATTCCTCTGAAGAGCATATCAACTGTCGATATCGCTGATGCTCTTTGGCTCGTATTTTCTCGTCTGGGATTCCCCGGAGAAATACTGTCGGATCACGGCACTCAGTTAATTTCGGACGTTATGTCTCAGGTAATGGCTACGCTAGACATTAAAAGGTCTCTCAGTAGTATTTATCATCCAATGTCCAATGGATTGGTAGAACGTCTTAACAGGACACTAAAGAACTTACTTGGCAAGATAACGGAGGATCATCCTGAAGATTGGGACAGGGTTTTACCTGCAGTCCTCTTTGCCTATAGAGAGGTTCCCAACGAGCATACAGGGTTTTCTCCTTTCGAACTTGTCTTTGGCGCGCAACCGCGTGGTCCGATGTCCTTGTTACACGATTTGATAACTTCCGATAATATTGACGATGATACACAATCGTCATATGAATATGTCATAGCTCTTAGAGAAAAGATTATCGAATCGTGCAGGTTAGCAACTTCATCTTCCGAATTTGCGAAAGAAAAAGCTAGGCGATTTGCTAATAAGAAAAGACGCCTACGTCAACTTTGTCCTGGAGACAAAGCATATGTCTTACTGCCCTCAAGAGAGAATAGACTTCTCATTTCATGGAAAGGTCCATACACTATAGTCTCAAAAATTTCCGATGTCGACTATATTGTCGATGTGGATGGAAGGCATAAAACCTTCCATATAAATATGCTAACAGAGTTTATTGAACGTCCAGACTATTTGCAGCCTATTTTCCAGGCGACGGACGACTCTCCAGTCCAACATGGTCACATCTCATCCCTGTCCGTTATACAGGATGAGGAAACTATTTTTTCTGACGTGAACTTACCTCTTCCTGCGATTCCACTTACTTCAACGGAATCGTGGAGAAACGTTACAATCTCTTCGAACTTGGCTTTTGAGGAACAGCGTCAAGTATCCTCTACGTTACAATCATATCAGGATGTCCTTACCGACATTCCTGGACACACAGATGTCATAGAACATGACATCATACTTACTGATCGTAATCCGATCAGAGTAAGACCATACCCAATACCTATTCATTTTCAAGCACAAGTCGAGAAAGAATTGGATGAAATGATTCAACTACAAATAATTGAACCATCCACTTCAGCTTATTCTTCGTCGATAGTTATTGTTCGAAAGAAAGACAATAACATACGTCTTTGCGTTGATTATCGCAAATTAAATCAAGTTACGAAGTTCGATGCTGAACCTATGCCGTTATTAGATGATCTACTTATTAGACTTTCTAAAGCTAAATTCTTTACTAAACTAGACTTGTCGAAAGGTTATTGGCAAGTCCCACTGACGGAACACGCCAAACCTCTCACTGCTTTTTCGACACCTAGGGGTCTGTTTCAATGGAATTTTATGCCTTTCGGGCTTATGAACGCCCCAGCGACTTTCGTGCGCATGATGCGACGAATTCTATCAGATCGTGCAGATGTCATTGCATATTTAGACGACATCTGTCTTTTCAGCGATACTTGGGAAGAACACTATTTGGGTCTAAAGGAATTGCTATCTACTCTACGTGAGCATAGTTTGACTGCTAAACCCTCTAAAGCTTTTGTTGGGTTTAGTGAAATTTCCTTCCTAGGTCATCGAGTTGGTCATGGTCTGTTGAAGACAGAGGACCAAAACATTTCAAAGATATTAAATATCTCGGTTCCGAAGACGAAAAAGCAAGTGCGTAGTCTCTTGGGATTGATACAATTCTATGGAAGATTCATTGAGAATCTGTCCTCCATTATGGCACCACTTTCAACGTTATTGAAAAAAGGTTCTCCTAATATGGTGCGTTGGTCCCAAGAATGCCAATCTTCATTGGATCAGGTTAAGAATTTGTTCTCATCTCATCCTATCTTAAGACTACCAACGATTGATAAGACTTTTGTCCTTCGTAGTGATGCCTCTTCCACTGGGATTGGAGCGGCACTAATGCAGGAATATTCAGGAACTCTGCATCCTGTAATGTATATTTCTAGGAAGCTAAATGCGGCAGAAAGGAATTACTCGGTTTTGGACCGTGAATTGTTGGCTATGGTTTGGTCCATTCTTAAGCTACAAAGGTTCCTTCTGGGCGCGCATTTCTTTATGGAAACCGACCAAAAAGCTCTTACGGCTATGCAAAGTAAGGATTTGAAGAGCTCGAGATCTACTCGTTATGCTATTGCTCTTCAGCCTTTCCATTTCACGGTTCGAGCTATCCGTGGTTCGGATAATGTGATGGCGGACATATTGTCTAGATGCCCACATGATTCCAGTTAAATCTTGTGTCCTAGTTTTTCCTGATACACTTTCAGACTTAGGTCTGTCCTTAATATCATAATATGTTGTAATACAAATGTATTTGGATGATGTTTAGATAATTTAACAAATTTCATTTTGTCCATCCATCAGTGATATGTTGCTAAAATAGCATTGACATTTGTATATTGCTATGATTATATTATTTAGTAATGTTTGATATATGATTGGTATTGCCAGCAACTTAGGTTTCTTGAATGGTATCCCTTAGTTTGTTTGGCTTAAAGGAAATATTTTCTCCTATGTTGAGAGATGATTTGTATTCTCTTCAGACGCCTTATTTATGCGTCTATTGTACCTGATATTAGGTTCAGTTTTTGCATGAGCACAGAAGTGATACTGGTGCTATCTTGCTCATGGACATATTAAAAAAAAAAAATTTCATTTTTTTTTTACAGGGGGGTGGTAGTAATGTTGCTGTCATTTTCGACAGAGTCATCTGTCAAGTTATTTGCCTATGTTTTATCATAAGTATAATTGTGTCTTTACCTGCGATGTCAGGTTGATTAGGGGTTGTCTTCCCTTGTTTATTCATTCATTGTGTTTTGACCTTTAGGGTTAAAGGTTGACAGTTCGGGCGTAGGCCTATGGGAAGGTTTTTTAAGCGGGAGAGAGTTATACTTCCGGCAAGCCGAGAAGGTCCTGTTTTTCTGGAGGGACCAAGAGTCCATTGTTTTTCGGGGAGAATCTTCGAAGTAACTGCTATGGCAGTTTTCCCCAGTGAATCTCTGTGCGTCGGGATGACGACAGAATTCCTTGTTATGTTCTGAGGATTCATTTTCCAGGTAATACCGACCTTTATGCATTATTACGCTTTTCGGTGGCAGAACATGTAAAAGGATTACTTAGTGTGAACTGCAGCTCACCGATCCTATATATTTCAGAACTTATATATTTGTGCTCGAGGTAGCCATCCAAGACTGTTAGTCTTTATATTGTCCAGAAATCCAGTGACGAAGATATATTGTGGGAACCGCAGATTGGCGGGATTTATGTCTACAATAAGCATTACTGCAGGGTTGATGATAACCTATTTAACAGAAGTACACAGCCGACGTCAGAACGAGGCCTGTGCTTTCGGCTATTATACTACAGCCTGATAATGTGCAATTGGCGGGGAATGCCAAGTTGCACCTATGTGTCAAAGTGACTAAGGCATCTGACGCGTTTAGTCAGAGATGCCAAGGGCGACGCTACGAACTGTCATTATTGAAGAACTTTGCTATTGACCATGCACGTCTACTCTGATGTTTACCTTTTTGAATGCCAAATGTATACCTATCGATTTCCGGTCAGCATGACCTTGTTACACTGACTGTTCCTGTTGATACTATGTGTGTTCTCGTCAATAAATGTCTTGAAACATGCCTGCAGTGTCCAAGCATCCTTGACTACTGCATGTGAGAGTATGGGTTGCAGGGTCTTCATATATACGAGCCTAAACACATTCGCGCCTTCATTCGCACCCACACTCAGTTCATCATACGCTCGCACTACACATCTAACAACAAGTATACTGTCCTGGGCCAGTGATCACCTCAACAAGAGAAAAAGACAGTTACACCTTCACATTTATTTTTGGCATATGATTTTTTGAGAATGTCCCTTAATCCTTGATTGTCTTTGAATCTTCCTGCCCAACAAGCACAACTATCCCACTGTGGAAAATAACATGCTTTCCTGAGCTAAAATCTTATATTCCAGGCATTGAAAGTAAGGGAACACAGACAGAAACACAAAGAAAGTGTATAGCAACCAAGTATATTGACCAAAAATTCCCAGCTAAGCTTTGGACACATGCATATACTGATGGTTCAGCAAAAAATACAGTTGAAAATGGGAGTGCCGGCATCCTCATAAAATTAAAGAATAGAATCCACTCTATGGCATTTGCCATGGCAAATACTGCAATAACTTCAGTGCTGAAGCAGAAGCCATGAAACAGGCAGCGTAAACCTTACTGAATGCAAATCACAGGCAGAAAAACATAATAATCTTTACATGCCATCTCAGTAATAACAGCGCTGAAGAGCCACTGTCGTACGGTAGGTTAATTGGTTTATTGGGCTTAGTCTAAGTAAAGAGTAAAGGTTGACTGATACACGTGAATGTATAGAAAATAGATTTCACAGGTGGTAAGTTGAGGGAAAGATATGTCTCTGGAGGGAGTAGGTTTCTCTCATCCAGCCTATCTGTACAACTATGCTTTGTTACAAGACAATCTTTGCCTCCGTGTCTAATGAAAGAACAGGTTACTCTACTCACACACAACAATATGTGACACACAAACGTGAAAAACTAAGGATAAAATGGGTATGGGTCTGACCAACACACAAAGTTAAGTTTTCTTTGCAGTTTATTATCACAAAACTTGACAACACAAATTTTCTAAAAGATATCAAGAAATCATTTACATACATATGAAATAAAGAAGAGAGGTGCGCCTTCCCCGCATGGAGAGAAAAACCCAAAATTATTAACCCAAAGGTTGAAGGTTAGCACTAAGTTACAGATTAAAAACAAAATTGGTACACTATAAGACCAAGTAAAGTAAACAAAATTTAGACAATCAGATTTATGGATAATTCCCAGCAAAACAAGAAAATCGGCACACACTCTCTCGCACAGTGGCCACTTCTCACACTCTTACCTAATTGGCTCCTAAAGTAGGTCTGTGGTATCTCTTGGTAACAGAATTATTCAAATGAACATAATTCCTATTTCACTATGATTACACTGTCACCCCCGGCTGTCGACAATCCTAATTGGCTCCAGTTCATCACCAAAAAAAAAAAAAAAAAAAAACTAGTGAGGTGAACGCCGAATATGGTGCTTCTATCTGGATATAGGTGTTCCTACCAATAGTTGGAAATGTGAGAATCCTTGAGGTAGGTTTACCCTTTAGAGAGGGGAATATTTCCAGTATTGGGATACATCTGGTTGCTAAAAAAATGTTAAAAGATGATGATGATGGTTCTTCTATCGGCTAACTCTGTGTTAGAGCGCCGATTCTGCACAGTGTGTGTGTATATATATATATATATATATATATATATATATATATATATATATATATATATATATATATATATATATATATATATATTTGGGGAGCCGCGCTGGTGTAATGGCTACAACGTTGTACTGGCGACCAGGTGTTCATGGTTCAAACCCGGGCGTCGGCGTTTGAAGAAATGTTTACGACCGGAAATTTGACTGAATAATCTGAACGGCTCCTGCACATAAATCCCGTGTGAATGGGAAGGAGCGAAGCTCCTGACCGGGTTGGAAGGAAAGTCCACTGACCCCCCAGCCTCGCAATGACATGTCATTGGGCCAAAAGGGCTAGAAAGCTCGAGTGCCGCTGGTTATAGAAAAAAAAAAAAAATATATATATATATATATATATATATATATATATATATATATATATATATATATATATATATATATATATATATATATATATATATATATATATATATATATATATATATATACACACACACAACTGTGGGCTCGTAAAATGGTAATCTGGATTTTGTAAGTCCAGTATTTATTTTTATTGTCATCCAATATCATCGGCGAGTACATGCTTATAAATGAAATGGATAACGAACCAGAAAAGTAAAAGACCGCTGTCGCCCTTAAGATCAGGTCTGCGAAAAATATAAGAGAACATTTGTGGGAAAAATGCTACCATTCTATGTAGATATCTCGATCTTTACCGACGGGGACAAGACGATCTCTCATCCTCTCTGTCAGTTCTGACTAAGTTCAAAAGACACACGGTGTTTCCCTACGCCTATACGCTCGCTGACGTCACTGGCTGCTAATCTGGGTCTGACCGAGTTTATGACAACTCACCCGCCCCCTGCTCGCGGTTGGCGGTCAGTGTTCAGTGTTTTTTTATTATTTAATCTTTCATACGCACCACCTACAACAATAATCGCCTGTCATTAAATAGCTATTAAATTGTCGGTGTCTGTTCGTTTGTCGTATGGCATTTAAAAATAATAGACGCTATAATAACAAATAACAAATGAAATATAAACATGTATTCTATACTCCCGCTATCAGTCGCCTAACGCCTATAAGGTCCGGTCTTCTTAACAGTCAAGTTTATCTCTCTCTCCTGGGGAGTTTAAGTGTCGTGTCCGTCTACACTGTAAACATAATTACCGTCTCGTCTCAGTGAGTTAGCCATCGGGTGGTGGACTAACATTTTAATTGAAAATCTAGTATGAAAATCGCTACGCGTTATTTCATTTAATAAGTCTTACTAGCGAGAAAAAATCTAAGAGAAGTATAAGTGTTAAATGCTATCAACACTTTTAAATCCTTAGCACAATTTTTCTCTTACCAGAAAATTCAAAACTAAAATCTCCACGAATCACTTATAAACACTTCCAACAAGAAAAATGGTTCTCGGACTGCGCGCTAGACTATTCAAATTCTGACTGACTTCTGATGGCGGGGTTAAGAAAACAGCCGTATATATATATCATTAGATTTCTCTGATCTTTAATTTCGCGCTCCTGTGTGCGGGACGAAGATTCAGAAGCTAGAGCCCAAGATGAAAGGCTTACGATTCAGACTACCAGAGTCTCTCGTCTGAAGTTGTTGACCGACATCAAAGACTGTAGTTCTGCTAGCGGGTTTCTCTTCAGAATGCCCGCGTCTCGAGATCAAAGAGCACAGGGGAGTTCTAGACTTTTCCTGAGTAAAACTACAAAGGGTCTGTGCCGTCGCTCTCTAGCGTGCTGTCTGTCTGACAGGTATTATGATTGACAGATGAGCTCGCGTGAGTAGAACGAAGTAAACACAGCCTGATTTGCTTCCTGTTATGACTGACAGGTCACTAAAATTGTAAACACTGTGTTAGCCCGTGTTTAAAGACAAGAGGACGGGACAAAAGGTGAGCTGCAGAAGTAGACAGGCAATGTAATGCATGTTTTTAGCTAGCAAATCATAGAGCAGCTATGAGGTTACAATAAGCTGTCAGATTACTGTAGGCTCTTTTCCAGTACAAGTCACAGGAAGGTATGTAATATTTTTTTTCATTCATAACCTTGACTACACATGTATTCAATCAGTCAATACCCATTACCTCCCCACGGAGCATAGGCCTTCAACTACCATATGTCAAGTCCTCTTGTCACGCTCAACGTCTGTCCAGCTCTTCATCATCATTTGTATTTCTGTCTTTAGCTCTCTTCCACGTGTGTTATTCATTCTATCTGCACATCTTTTGCCCTGTAGTTGCAGCACAAGGACAGCCTTGTAATGCCATCGACAGGTTTCCTCAATGTATGTTCTATCCCTTGCCGGCGTCTTCTCCTGATCTCTTTTCCACCATCGGTACTTGTCTGGTTCTTGTCATCAGTTCCACATTGGTGACCTTGTCATACAATTTCTTTCCTTCTATTCTATACAAGCATCTACTTATGAAAGTCTGTAACTTCTTTCTTGTTGTTTGTATTGTTCTAATCGTTTGAGAGCCGTACGATATGACTGATTTGTTAGGACTAACACGGTTATTACAACTCTGCAAATATACAAAGCAGCTAAGCATTCAAGCTGACAGACAGAACGAAAAGACACACATACTTGGATACATGAACATCCCCCAGGGGCGTGTAGGTTTTGTACAAAAGCAACAAAGCTCCGGGAATCTGGCAGATGATGAAGACAAGGACAACGGTGATGAGCATCTTCGTTATCTGCTGCTCTCTGGGCTGACTGTGTATGCCCCTGCTGTCTTTGGGAAACCCGCTGCCACCAGCATGTAAGAAATGTATTGAGCTGCATAAATTAGGAGGATAATTTATACACATCAGATAATATTGGCCTACGGGTAGACATGATTTAATGTAATAAAGGTATCAATAAACTAATTTTATGACATCAATAACAATTTTGAGATTTGTATGAAAAACGTAGTGAAAATGACTAGGATACATTTAAATTAATAAATAAGAGATCCTCAAATAGCACCGATTTGCTAACAATGGGGAAAGCCTTCACTTACAACTGCTTTGTTAACATTAAGGAACACCATCACTTAGATCTGATTTGTTTATACCGATGAAAGCCTTCACTTACAACTGATTTGTTAACATTAAGGAACACCACCACTTAGATTTGTTAAAACTGACGAACGTCTTCACTTGCACCTGATTTGTTAACATTAAGGAACACCACCACTTACTCGAAGATTCGTTAAAACTGACGGACGTCTTCACTTGCACCTGATTTGTTAACATTAAGGAACACCACCACTTAGATTTGTTAAAACTGACGAACGTTTTCACTTGCACCTGATTTGTATTTTTTAACATCGAGGACCACCAGCACTTACACCTGATTTGTTAACATTAAGGTCTAAACCTAACTCTAACCATAACAAAGATCACATTACGGAGTATCCCTAGGTCACCAAAAAGTGGAGCTGCATAGCAATACACACAGACCACTTGACCATTTAGGTTATCAAAGCGACTTTTCATTTCATTCAAACAGGGTAAAAAGGGGTAAAGGTTCCCGTTACACGCCCTATTGAGGCATATTGGGAATATGGTGTTAGGCCCATATTTTCTTGACCATCGGCACACTAGGGGTGATGTGGGGATCGAACCATGGACCACCGAGCTAGGAAACCAGTGCACTAATCACTGCGCTACCGCGGCTCCCCATTCAAACAGGCACATAACAAAACTTTATAGTTTTATTATAAACTTTAAATTTTTTTCCTTGAGAAAAAAATTGCGATACATTTAAAGGAAGTCGCATTTCCTGTAATCCCACTGCACTTTCCCTGTTGAGGTGTACTACACAGGTTAAGAATCCTTGATCTATGTAATATACAGTATCTATCAGATCAATCATCATTGTCACGTTCTGTCATACAGTATCTATCAGATCAATCATCATTGTCACTTTCTGTCATATAGTATCTATCAGATCAATCATCATTGTCACTTTCTGTCATACAGTATCTATCAGATCAAACATCATTGTCCTTTCTGTTATACAGTATCTATCAGATCAATCATCATTGTCACTTTCTGTCATACAGTATCTATCAGATCAATCATCATTGTCACTTTCTGTCATACAGTATCTATCAGATCATTCATCATTGTCACTTTCTGTCATACAGTATCTGTCAGATCATTCATCATTGTCACTTTCTGTCATACAGTATCTATCAGATCAATCATCATTGTCACTTTCTGTCATACAGTATCTATCAGATCATTCATCATTGTCACTTTCTGTCATACAGTATCTATCAGATCAATCATCATTGTCACTTTCTGTCATGCTCCGTATGGAGCATGTAGTCACCACTGCAGGAAACCTGTACAAAGTATTTACATGCTCTTGCAGCGGTCTTTTTGGTAGCAATTTTTTTTACATGATGAGGTTGACAACGCCATGCACAACCTCACATTAGTGGCCGAGTACGACATGCCTGAGGGAGTAGTTGTTCTATTCTTTGTTTCATCAATGATCCCCGGGAAACTTCGCGTGGCTATCTTTGTGATGTTTTGTAATAAAGAAAACTCCTGTATTACCTGACAGGTGTCATCAAAGTCATCTGTTTCCTCATCTTAGCAGCCTTGACGACTGTGATGATAAGAATCCCATTGAAGAAACAAAGTAGAACCAGAGGCAGCAGCGTGAATATGATCACAAGAAACCAGTAATAGCCAACCGCATAGCTGGGCCGGTTAGCGAAGTCTGTGTACACGGCAATCGGAACTGTTTGGTTGCCCATTGTCATCCACGTTACCTCCATCTCCCAGAATTCCGGTGTGGTACACATTATGGCTAAAGCTGATACCATAGCAGTTACGCTTTTGGCTCTCTGGGCTGTACACAGAACACGACCTGTTGAGGAGAATTGTCAGATCGGCATTGATAAAATGCGAGATTCAGCAGGTTAAAATCAATCATTCAATTCCCCAAGGAGGATAAGCTGTTAGGAAACATGCCGATTCTTCTCGCCGTGCTCCATCGGCTGCTGGGCTTTCCGTGTCTCCTTCATTTCTTTAATTTATACCTCCAGGTCTCTATCTACCTCGCTTACCCTGGTGATTCCCGCGCTGCATTGTTATAGTGCTCCTAGATTCATATAGAGTTACGACAACTAAAATTTGGCCGCCATTTTCTGTCGAACCCGTAGTGCAGGCAAATGGACCCGATCATGAGTTTCGGACCCAATTTGCATTTTCGTTTAGGTTAGCTAATAATTTGAAATAAAATTAGATGCAAATACAGTAGCACATATTTGTACTATTATTTGTATTTGAAGTAACAAAACAAAAAAGAAGAAAACTAGTTTACTTACCGGTTTATTGAAAAGAATCAGTAGCGTGGATTTTTAACACATACTCCGTTGAATTTTATATTCCGTTAGAATTCCACTATTTAGCAACAAATATTCCGTTAGAATTGCAACACTTAGGAAAAAACATACTCCCATCGAATTGAACTATTTACCTAGTTTGAAATGTGGAAACTGGCGAATGACTGTTGTAGACACTGACAGTTTTACTAGACCAGATGATCACAACAGTTCATGTTTTCATTAAAAATGCGACTATGTACAGATAGTTTTAACAAAATCTAATTACATATTTTGGACCGGAGATTTTATTATAGTTTTATTATATAATAAATTATATAATATATTATTATTATTATATATATATATATATATATATATATATATATATATATATATATATATATATATATATATATATATATATATATATATATATATATATATATCATCATCATCATGTGACGTATTCTTTCCAGAACGTTGTCTCCATTACAGCTGCTCTGAACGCATCACGATTCTGGGCAAGTCGACCTGCATCAGCCAAAGACAAGTTCAGACTCTCTGTGATGTCCTGGGTCCACCGTCGTCTAGGTCGACCCCTTCCCCTTTTTCCAGGGACCATGCCTTCCATCACTGTTTTTTCCAGACTATTATGTCTTTTTATATGACCGAAAAATTTCAGCTTCCTTATTGCGATGGTATTTAGGAGCCAATGTTCCTGTACATTTAGTGAGTGCAGTACTTCTCTGTTGGTCTTTTTTTCTGTCCAGGGTATTCTCAACATCCTTCTGTAGCATTTCATTTCGAATGATGTAATCTTTTTTGCAACTGTTTTATTGAGTGTCCAAGTCTCGCAGCCGTATGTTGCTACTGGGAATATACATGCTCTGATCAGTTGTAACTTTGTTTCTTTGCTTGTGCCTTGCCATAGGTTTTTCATCTGTATTAGCTTATGTGAAGCAATTGCAAGTCTTCTTTTAATTTCTACTGCACAGTCGCCAGAGCTGTTAATGATTGATCCTAAGTATTCGAATTCATTGACACTTTCCAGTTCTTCGTTATCAATTTCAATTTCTGGTTTGGTCTTTACTTTGTCTGTTGTCAATACTTTGGTCTTCTTGGTGTTTAGGTATAGATTCTGGGCCTCGCTGTGTTTTTTGGTGGACAGAAGTAATTGTTCAAGTCCTTCTGGGTTGGTCGATAGGAGGACTGTGTCGTCAGCATATCTGATTTCCGGGATCTGGTACCCGCCGATGTTAAATGAGTCAAACTCTGTGTGTTCTTGGTCATCTCTTACGTTTCTCATGATATTCTCGGCATAAATGTTAAACAGGTAAGGGGAAAGGGTACAGCCTTGTCTTACTCCTTTCTGTTTCCCCCTCTATTCTTAAGGCTGCCTGTTGTTCTTGGTACAGCAGTGCGATGAGTTGTATTAGGTGGTTTTAAATCCCATATTTTTCATAATAGCCCATAACTGCTGATGTTGTACACAATCGAAAGCTTTTGTGTAATCAATGAAACAAGTATGTAGGTCAACGTTGAATTCTCTACACTTTTCTATGATGATCCTCATGTTGAATATATGATCCCTAGTGCCTCTACCTGGTCGAAAACCCGCCTGTACTTCATTTATTTCTGTTTCTAGCTTTTGTTGCATCCTTTTCATTATGATTTGTAAAAGTATTTTGCTGGCATGGCTTATAAGAGCTATAGTTCTGTAGTTTGTGCACAGTTTCAGGTTGCCCTTTTTTGGCAAGGGTATGTAAATTGATCTTTTCCATTCCTTGATATATATATATATATATATATATATATATATATATATATATATATATATATATATATATATATATATATATATATATATATATATATATATATATATATATATATATATATATATATATATATATATATATATATATATATATATATATATATCAAGGAATGGAAAAGATCAATTTACATACCCTTGCCAAAAAAGGGCAACCTGAAACTGTGCACAAACTACAGAACTATAGCTCTTATAAGCCATGCCAGCAAAATACTTTTACAAATCATAATGAAAAGGATATATATATATATCACCGGTGTGTTACCGGGGCCCGAAAGGGGAGCAAAGAATATTAACACTGTCCCCTGCCAAGCATGTCGTAGAAGGCGACTAAGGAGGGTTGGGCATGGGGCCGGTTACCCCATCCTGTAAAAAAAATTTAAACCACAAACAACTTCAACAAATATGGATAAGTCAAATAAAGAAAATAAAACACAGCCATCCAAGACAGGGGAAGGTCCTCTCGCGGGGAGGCGTATGATGCAACACAGAGAAAGCCGAAAGGAGTCTGTGTTGCTGACTAACCTTCTTTCTTCTAGGAGAACTTCCAGATTTGGCACCTGGAATGTTCGGACATTGAACGAACAAGGGAAAGTGGCACAAGTAGCAGCAGAAATGAGGGAATACAAAATCGAGGTTCTGGGAATGTGTGAAACAAAGTGGAAGGGGGTAGACAGGAAGAAACTCATCACAGGTGAATTGGTGCTGTCCTCAGGACACGAAGACGAAAGTTCACACCACAGTGAAGGGGTAGCTCTTATGTTATCTAAAGAAGCACAGAAAGCACTCATTGAATGGGAAGCTGTGGGACCCAGAATAATAACAGCTATTTTCAAAACAGCTAAAAAGAAAATTCATGTCAATGTCATCCAATGTTATGCACCAACTAATGACAAAGAAGAGTCTGTGAAAGAAGCATTTTATACTAAACTACAGGAAATTATGGATAAAGTAAAAAGAAGAGACATCACAATTTTGATGGGTGACATGAATGCAAAGATAGGTACAGTCAATACCGGATTTGAAGAAGTCATGGGAAAACATGGGCTAGGAGTAATGAATGAAAATGGAGAACTATTCGCAAACTTCTGTGCTTCAAATCAACTGGCTATAGGAGGAAGCATGTTTCCACATAAGAGAATACACAAGGCAACATGGATATCACCAGACCATAGAACAGAAAATCAGATCGATCATATATGCATAAAGAAGAAGTTTAGATCATCATTGCAGGATGTAAAGGTATATAGAGGAGCAGATGTGGCATCAGATCACCATCT